>JABFEA020000033.1:73946-96113 GCA_019775915.2 Cyphomyrus plagiostoma | reverse complement strand
TCGCTGTTTCCTATCTGTTAACCAGTTATCAATCCAGGTCGCTATAGTTCCTAAAATACCTGTCGCTTTGAGTTTAATTGGCGTCTAGCCTAATATGGCTCACTTTTGTAGCCGCATTTACAATTACAATCTATTTATTTTGAAGTTGAAGTCTTTTTTATGTGATTTGTTACTTTGTCTGTGTCTAGTATAACCAATAAGAGCCAGCCATACTGACATGGTGCAATCAGGATTAAAATGCAGCATTAAGCCTTTTCTGAGGCCCTTTTCTCGTGTATTTGATAAATGTGCTTCCTGTGAAGTTTGCATAGAGTGAAGGTCTATGTTCATGTTTTGAGACCACAGAGAACTTTGTCCTTCTGTGAGGAGGAGACTGAGATGTGAATGCATGCTCTTTTCTGCACTTGCTCCTCCATCGGGTATTTCCATTCCTCCACTTTTATTTTTCCTCTCACCTCATTTAATAAATAGTAACAGTGGGTTCTTTTCAGTTGAATATCATCTGTATTTATAAGGCACTGAGACCGGTAGCTTTGCTTTTATACTCTCTGAATAAGTGTGGCTTCATAAGGTGTCAGACATTGTAAGGAATAAAAAATGGCTTGATTTTTTTTCTGTGGGTATTTATTATTTGTCCATTCAAAGTAGAACTCTGTCAGTTAACCTTGGGTCACATATGCAATAGCCTATGACTGCAAGCTGTTCACTTCACTTGTGCTGGTAGGTTATTTCATGGTGGCTTCAGGATCTTCTGTGACCTCTCGTAACACCTAAGGCATTTATGTGGCCCGCGAGGTGTACTGTACAGTGAATGGAAGGTAGCCGGACATGAGGCTAAAAAACCCACAGCTTTACAGGTACATAAGAGCTCTTTGGGTGGAGAATGATGCTCCCAGGTGGAAAGAGCTGGAAGACTGAGCATGAAATTAGACTCACATCGCAACAGTTGGGTTGCCATGAAGTGAGCTGCACCAAATCTAAGAAGGAGGCTTCACATTCTGTGGGACTGCTCATCTGCCTTGCTTTTTTCTGTAAGCTAACAGAACTGATGTATCCAGTGGATGCCATGTTCCATGCTGACGAAAGGAAAAAGCATGTAAAGTGTCCGTAAGGAAGTGAGCCCACCAGGACCCACGCTGCATTTTTAGGCTAAGTGTGCTGTTCTCTGGGAACATATGTGTTTGAGCATAGGCTTGTGAAAGCACAGTTGCAATAAACCCTGTAATTTGTTTTCTTAGCTGAGCTTTCTCTGGAACTTACCATCAAAGATGTTAAAATTTGACATTCCCTGAGCACGACCCAATAAACCCAGTCTAGCTATCAGTTGGGAGGTAAGAGGATTTCTCTCCATATGTATAGTGCATTTCTGACCCCAAATGATGCTTGTGAATTATCCCAGGCTACCCTCATTTCAGAGCCAAGAACTCTAATTTCATGGATCTATAATTCCCCCATGTGGTGCCTGAATTGCGGAAGACTCCTGCTGGCAAATAAATGAGCCACGCCTTTCCGTTATGCTCCCATTAGAGGACAGTGCTAAGTCTGCTACAGCTGGCATCAATCTCAGTGATAAAAAGCTCCTTGAAACCTGCATGGACTAATTCGGATCACTGATTAGCTCACTCCTTTAAGACCCGGAGGACAGTGGAACATACTTATGTGCAACAGGAATGTGGAATTATAAGGTCAGCTTTAAAATTGTGGAGCTTAGGTCACCTTATGGTTTAGATCAAGTCATCTGCACTTTGTCCTATATCTCCTTATAACTTGGCCTAGGTCTTCGTAGATTAGATCCCCCATACCTTGGTCTAGCTCCACCTGTACTTTGGAGTAGGTCCCATATACCTTAGATTAGCTCCCCTGTACCTTGGCTTAGCTCCGTCGTATCTTAGATTAGGTCCCCCATACCTTGGCCTAGCTTTCCCTGTACCTTAGAATAAGTCCCCTGTACCTTATTCTAGCTCCTTCGGTACCTTACATTAGGTCCCCTGTACCTTGGTCTAGCTCTCCCTGTATCTTAAATTATATCCCCCGTACCTTGGCCTAGCTTCCACTGTACCTTGGATTAGCTCCCCCATACCTTAGATTTGTTCCCCCTGTACCTTAAATTAGGTCCCCTGTACCTTGACCTAGCTTCCCCTGTACCTTACATTAGGTCCTCTGTACCTTGGCCTAGCTCCACCTGTACCTTGGCCTAGCTCTCCCTGTACCTTGGCCTAGCTTCCCCGTACCTTAGATTTGTTCCCCCTGTACCTTAGATTAGGTCCCCTGTACCTTGGCCTAGCTTCCCTTGTACCTTAGGTTATGGCCCCTGTATCTTGTCCTACCATCCACTGTATCTTAGATTTGTTCCCCCTGTACCTTAGATTAGGTCCCCTGTACCTTGTCCTAGCTCCCCCTGTACCTTGTCCTAGCTTCCACTGTACCTTGGTCTAGCTCCCCCTGTACCTTATATCAGCTCCCCTTGTACCTCGGCCTAGCTACCACTGTACCTTAGGTTAGGGCCCCTGTACCTTGTCCTAGCTCCCCCTATATCTTAGATTAGGGTCCTTATATCTTGTTTTAGCTTTCATTTTAGCATGGCCTAGGTGACTGGATACTTTAGTACAAGTAATCAAATTTTTTGATAGTTCCTAATACTTTAATTTGCATCATCCTATACATTAATATTGATTTCCTTATTCCTTAATGTTTGTATGTTTTTTTCTTGTTGTAGGTCATTTATTAGGTTACGGCCCAATACTGTCAAGAAAGTAAAACAAACCAGTTTACGATGAATCATAAGATCTCAGAATGGGCTGTTCTTAAAACTGCTGTAACTAAACTTCAGAATCATAATTCTCTTATATCCTGTACCCAAGGAGCAATGATTCCTAAAATTTCTCCTTCAGTCTCTGAAGGACTTTGTGTTAAAACAACATCATCCAAATTAAAATTCATTATAAAGCCAAAAGAGCAATTGAATGTAACATCATTTCATGGTAGAATAATAATAACATTACATAAGGATAATTTTGTCCATCCATCAATTATGACTTACTGCTTATTCAGTTCGGGTGGGAGTGGTGTGGTACTTCATGGATAAGCACACGGTATAAGGACCACATACAGTCCAGGAAAGCAAACTGTATTTAGAGGATGGAATATTCTGGATTACCGGGAGCTGGCTCTTGCAAGATTACCCATGGGTGGCGGTAGTGTACCTAAGGCTCAGGGGCAGGGAACTTTTCCAGAAACACAAATTCCACATTGCAGTAACCAGGGCTGAGTGTGTTCCCTAATGCATTTGCGGGCGTATTTCGTTTATGATGGACAGATGCTTAACTTTTATCCAATCCTGTACCGAACACTTAGCTCATCCAATTACTTAGCTTCGACATTTTGTTGGCTAATTGTTGCTGTTTTAAAATCACATTTTTCCCATGGAGTTTGGCAAATTAGGCCTTTTTTTAGATTTATATGCTATTTTGAGCTGAAAACCTTCAGACATATCATCATCATCATACACAATACATGCACACTTTTTTAAATGAAATTTGCTACACAAGTATGTGACACATAATAACAATGTTAATTTCAGTTTTACTGGATTTCATATTGTCCTTCGTAATGCATTCATTTAGCATAGTGCAAACGGTCACAAACTTGCTAGTTTTTGCTAAATTGAAATGTAAAATGGCACAAGCACTTGAAGAGGGATGCTGCTGCATCAGAGTTATAGTTTGTGTTATGAACATAAATATGCGCTAATTCCGATTTTTTGCTCAGATTGGATTTGTCTATCTTGATGGTTAACATTCATAAGTACAAGTGACCTGTATCTGATCGCAATGTGAACACATCGGTCCTCCGAAACATCACGCATGCGCACATCGATACGTTTTTACACGGGTGAAAAGCTGGTCGTAAAATTGGCACGTTGTGTGGCCATGATGGCTGTGCTGGTTCGAGTCTTTTGCCTGCTTAAACTTTGACTTCGGGACTTTATTTTTCTTTGGTATTGTAGCCACGTTCGTGTCCGCGCTCTGCTATTTCTTTGGCAATTATTTCAAATTCTACTCTATTACGATAGCTTCCTTCCAGTTTAGCTTGAACAGATTAATTTACCCAAATATCAATTAAATCCCCACCTTCTCCATCCTTCCACTGACTTATCACAGCTCTCCTCCATTTTTACCTTCCTGCACTGCTGGTGCAGGCTGATGTCAGCACATGTGTATAAGCAAAAAGCCACATGGATTCCGATCTGAACGTTCACATTCAGGCTGCCAATCGGATACGTATCCAATTTAGTACCACATATGAAAGTGGCACAAATCTGATTTGAAAAGATCAGATTTGCATGTCCACACATCCCTGAAAAGATCAGATCTGTGTCACATTAAGGCAAAAAATCTGATTTGAGTCACTTAAGCATGGCAGTGTGAATGTAGCCTATATGTATGCACCCATATGAAGTAAATGCAGTCGATTGCGTAAGCTTTTGAAATGGATTTTGGCATTTAACGTGGGATGTGTTGTACCCGGCTTATAGTGTTTTAAGTAGTATGAGTTTAATGGCAAGTGTGTGTCAGTTTCACCTCTCTTCATTCGGGGCTCACAGCCCTTGCGCTTCATACTTGGATAAAAGGCTCATAATTGAGTATATAATAACAGTAATGTCTGTAAATTATCCTGTACAAAAGACAGAGATAGGGAGGGCTTGACAGGCGGAATCGAGTGAATGCTGGAGACGGACAGGAGAGAAGGCAGAGCCCTCCGCAAACAGCAACAAAAGAAAATCAACCATAATTGTGATGCCTTGTCTGGGTGAAATAGCATGGGGGCCTGTCTGTCTGCAATTTGGGGAGGGCTTCGATGTAATGTCACATCTGAGGGGCACTCTTTGCGCATTTCATGTCTTTTCAAATTTCGCTCTCTTTCTAAATTTAGCTTTTAATTGCGCCCAAAGTCACTGCAGGGAAGCGCCATTTCCAGCCAGCCACATGCACCTTACATTTCCTGCTGCCTGCCGTCAGCATGGGATGGTGCTCTGGCAGGGTGGATGCCTGGAAGTGTGACCCCAGCAGGTGACAGTCCCTTTCAGTCACTTGTGCCTGATCACCTATAAAATGGCAATAAAAATGTTATTTCTGGAATGACGTCAGAATGGTGGTCCTTCTTGTTGTTGTTCCTCTCCGCTGTTTTAATAAACTCGTCCCCATCTCTGCTCCAGGCATTCACCCCATGTCACATAGTCACCCCGCCGGGATCCGCCGCTCTCTGCCCCGGAAAGCACCCCCAGTGTCGGCCCTCTCACGCTCCTCTCCACCATCAGTTCCAGCACCACTTCTACAAACAGTCTGTTACATTTTTGGCTCTCTGATATTTAACTTCAATCTGCTTGCTTGCTTGTTTGTTTATCTACTCCGCTTTTCTAACTCCCCACCAGCTGTGCGAATGACATTTCCCTGTAACTCGGATCAGACGACAGCAAAAACGCACCTGACGGGGGACGGGGCAGTGACATCTACCTCCCCACACAGCACCCACACTCTAGGGCGTAGCATCACTCTACTGCTTCTGGGGTCAGTTTGGCCCCTGGCAGAGAGATACAACATGAAATGTGACTTCTCTTTAAAGTTACATGAGTGTCCATAAATTAGATATTTTATCTCAGTAAAATAATCCCGCCCCTCCAACCAAATCACCAATCAAATCAACTCTGTCTTGTAATTTTCTATATTTATTTTTCGCTACTTTTTTTATCACTGTCATCATGTGATTTTTTTTTCAGTAGTCATTTTTTCATGTTTGTGGCTTTTGTATCTCTTTACTGCTTCACCAGCCAAATGCATCGTTCTCTATATATCATGGTAAATGGCAAGGAAGTATCTAGAACGCAACCAAGAATTGGGAAGATGCCTTAACTCGTCTTTTCTTTCAAATCTCTGAATGCAGTCAAGCAACTGAAATGGAAACAAAAACAAGCATGAATCCAGCCTAGAATAATAAATATTGACAGGAGATGGCATACATAGTCATGTGACCGACGTGAATGATGTGTTGTGACCAGCATGTTACGCAGACAGGGGAGAAGAATGAACCTACAGGCATGAAGCCCTGCAGCCTGATGGAGTTTAGAGTGGACCTGGTGGACCAGATGGCCTGCAGATATTCTGTGAGGGAAGCAAAATGCAGGGGGATGGATCTGGCTGGAATAAACAAAAGGCTTCCTTACAAGGACTGCACCAGAAGAAAACATTTCATACCAGAGCTCCTAATGCAGCTGTCCAACACCATGTCAAGATTCAGCAACAAGTGTGGGAAATGCCAGATTTACAAAATACCACACAAAATGCCATCACTGCAGGGCAAATGCAGTATATGCTTATGCCTGGCCTATGTGAGCTGTGACAGGGATGCACAGGACAAACACAAGAGAGAGAATCTCATTCAGCACAGTATTAAATTACACTGTAAACTCTTTTAATCGACCTAATCATTTAACAGCATTCTACCTTGGTGTCTGAATCTCTAATATCAAGCAATTGCATATTTTTATTGCATTAGCACAGAGATCTTCAAGTCCACAACAAACCTATAAGGCTTAACAAAATGCACTGTTGGTACTCAGTCATTTTCGATAGTTATTGAAAAAATGATGTCAGGCTGTACTGGGAGTAGGTCCCTTGCTCTCGTCTGGTCAGGTATAAGAAAGGCTATCTCATAACAAAATCAGTGTGATTGTGTTACCATATCTATAATTAATAAATTGCAATTATTGTCTTTCTACCTATTTCCTAATGTTCCAAATGTATATGCATTTTGAGTTATAAATCATTTTACTGATTTTATATTTAATTTATATCAGCATTGACATCGTTGTCTTTCATCAGAGCCTCAAAACTGATATCAATATTTCGGGAGTCATAGTGATGTCAGTCATTAGGGTGAAACCTCAGTAGATCTAGTGATCAGTAGGCAATCCACATGACAGCTAGGTGTATGTTGCAGTGCGGCTCCTGCTCATCAGCAGCGTTTTCCAGGGTGCTCTGTGACCCACTGGCCACCATGATACAGAGCTACCTTGGGCCCTTTATCTCCAGGCCCTGTAATGTTCTCTGCAGCTATCCTTTTGCATGGTCCAGCTTCGGTGGACCTCTCCTCATTCCCGGGCCCTTTCTTTGGCTGTTGTCTATGTGTCCGTGGTATGTGGCCCTGTTTGTGTGCCTGCTTCAAGCGCCTTTCCCGTGGGATTGTGAGCTACAAGATGATGAGCTGTTTTGTTGTTCACTAGATGTGGATGACACCTGGCCTCAGCATGGCCATTGCGACGGCTGAGGTGGAAGCTTGCATTATTTTTCCTGTTTCTTCATCATCACCCAGACCTGTGGTGTGTATAAAGTAGCCGTCTTGGCCTGGTTTCCTGCTCAGACGAAGGCCGCAGTCCTAAAGGCTGGGCTGGCATGTTTGTTGTCATCCAGGCCCACACCGACTGCTTCAGCAGGAGTCAAGCAGACTCAGGAGTGCTGCCAGGTTTATCGTGCCTCTCCAGTGGCCTTCACACAGCAGCTTTGGATGCACTCCGCTGCAGCCCTACGTCTCTGCTTCATCCCACTCAGGCAGGTCACGTGGAGTCCAGGAACTAAGTAAACCTAACAAGTCCAATCAGCGACTGCTAAATTAACTCATGGCTGCCTTTGTCTTTAGCCATCTATCCACACATCCTCTTGTTCAAGTTATTTGGAATCCATTTATATTATTATCAGACATGTTCCACTCTGATACCTTGTTAATTTGGGGTCATGTGATCCATATATGTGATCTGCCATTGGTGGGAGCTTACAACTGGTTGCAAACACTATGGGCTGAAGCTGGCCCTGGCTCCTATTGAGTCTGAGTGGTCTCAGGCGGTGTGTCGTATCTTGGTGGGTCTTCAGGCCTCCTGCGAATTTTCTTTGACTGTCACCATTTAGTCTGCCTGAATGCATTGCTCATCCTACCCCCATCTTGGGCGTCCATGGGGTAGCTTCTTCCTATTTGATCAGTGGCTTTCTTGATGCTTTTTCCTTATGGAGGCCAGCCGGATGCTTGCCCACATTTGCCAGCCCCGATTGCTGCCCTGAGCTGCCCGCTGTAACTAAACCGGTCAGCGACCAGTCTTTCCTGCTCATCACTGTTGTGTCCAGAGTAAGGTGATTATTCATATTTTCATGTTACTTTGGCACGTAATCAGTCCAGAGATTGATCCCATGTGTGATACTTATTAGGTTCTTACTTTTGTGTTCCTATAATGTCTCTTTATATTTCACTTCTCTGTTTTATTCGAGCTACCCCTGATTGTAATAACCTGATTGTAATAAATTAAACAAGGAAACAATCTTAAACATAGTGTTCTTTGTTATTAATTGTCATAAAATGAGCCCAGACCGTCAAAATTATGCTTTATTTTTTCACTGAAGTACTGTTGTCAATATATTGTTATAAAATCTGGTGTATGATCTTTTTTTTTTTTATAAATGTGTACAGCCTGCATATTGAACAGTTACACTCCACTGATCTCTGTAGAAATTGAAAGGAGTGCCAGAACTGTAGACACAGAAAGAGAAGTGCATTTGTGTCATAACACAGGAAAAATCACCCAAACAAAACACAAACGAACAGCAGCATGGTCCAGACAGGCCCAAAATGCTGCTTTTCTAGCCTAAAGGGGAAGAGTAACCCCTAATCATGGTTTACTCTAACTGAATATCGCCTGTGACTACCCAATTGCCTAGTTAACTTAAACCAAATAAATGAGAAATTAGTACTGCAGGTTATTCTAGGTGTTTATCCAGATATAGTTGAATATTTTGCTTTTTATCACACATGGCCAGCGGGGCTCGTTCACAGGGCCACAGCTGCACCTGAAGCGAGATGGTCAATGCCCATACTCTTTTTAAATTACATTTTCTATCAAATTAAACAGTGCTTTACATTGCATTTTTGTGACATAATGTCCACATGACTGCAAAGCTGATGGTTCAATGTAAGGTTTGATGGTTTGAAGGTTTGTTGTAACATTCTCACTTTTTGGCATCTGTATAACGATCCTATGTATTACTCTTACTCAGCATTTTATAAATTATTGTATGTGTGTGGGTGTGAGTGTTATTTATGTGTAGTGTGTTTTGTAAGTACCAGATGAATGTTATGTGGGGAAGGACTGCGCGACCACCATGGAAATGTTAAATTAAACGGGAGAGAATTACAGCATCCGGAAAGGGTTCCATTTCTGCAATTTTGCCGGAATAATGACCTCATAGAATAGGCCTCAGACACCAAGCATAAGGTCACATGAGTGGGAGCAGAAACCAGCGACATGTACAGCCATGCAGGAAGGGGCCGGGAGGTGAGGAGAGGAGCTGGCTGACTCACCTAGTGGCACGGGGTATTTTTGGGGCTCTAATGGTCAGCGAGCCTCCAGTAGGCAGCCTGTGGGGGTCTTATCCTCCCCCTCTTAGTGGGAATAAGCGCTGAGACATGCCCTGGCCTGGAGGGCCAGCGGGGCTCGTTCACAGGGCCACAGCTGCACCTGAAGCGAGATGGTCAAAGGCGGGAGGGCAGCGGGCTGCTGGGGGGGGGCAGCTTTTTTACTCTGCGTTCTTTGAGCTATGGATATTTAAAGTGGCCCATTTTCAGGAACTTTGTTCACAATGTATGCACACTTTATTAGGTGTACATGCTTGCCAGTGCTAACAGGCAGGTCCTCATAAGTGTGAATCACATGGTTACAACTGAGCACATACAACACATGGACAGGGTCAGGAGGTGCACTTACTGCTTGGCTCAGCGTCTGAATGAATATGATGCCTGATTTAAGTGATTTTGAATGCGCTATGGTTGTTGCCCGATGTGGTGGGTCTGGCATCTCAGAAACAGTTACCCTCCTGGTATTTTCATGCACTGCAGTGTCTAGAGTTTACAGAATGGTGCAATGAAATAAAACGTCCAGCGGATGCCATTTCTGTGGGTGAAAACACCCTGTTAATGAGTCACAGAGAATGGCCAGATTCGTTAAAGCTAACAAGAAAAGCACAGTACAAAAATGTCATGGATCAAACTTCATAAGAAAAGTTTCTAGCACCATGTTCAATCCATGCCTGAAGAATTTAGCCTGTGCAGTAAGGAAAAATGGTATCAGCCAGCACTAGCCAGGGATACCTAGTAAAGTGGACACTGTGTATAGGTTGTGGCCAGGTCCTCAATGCACATTATAGGTATGGATTTTGTTTTACCTCAGTGTATTTGTGGATCTCCTTTGTAGACAATGCACAATATGTAGCTAAAAACCATTTGGGATGTTTTCATTTATTGCAATTTCCTTGGAGAGCTATTTACTGTCTCGTTTGGTTTCTTCCACCCTCCAAACTCAGGTCCAGAAGTGAATTTCATTATTAGCTGGTTCTTTTCCACAGAAGGCTTTAGCCAGATGGTCAGAGCTCACAGCTGATCATGGAACCTAAATGTGTTTAAGAGAATACAACATTATGTTCTACTTCTGTGGCTTTCTCTGCACACAGACACAGATTTTGTGGTTTATGCACCGCGCCCTCACTGATTCTATTTCTGCCTGAAGGCTTGCGTTTGTATGATTCAGTATTGTTTTGTTCAGATTTTCTTTGTGCCATCTCAGATATCAGAAGGGCTACATATAGGCTTCTGTGACATTGCCCTGTTTTAGTCTCCAGTTCACATCCCGGAGCTGAGGTTTTGGTATCTACTCAAGCTGCAGGAGGCTGTGTACGGTCTCAGGGTGACCCCCAGTCCATCTGAGCCCAGCCATATTTGGGGCACCGTCACCCATTTCACTTCTGCAGTCTGACACATGGATGCTGGCTGGAGGTGATCCCCACTCCACTCTGCCCAGTGACACCTATGCTTCCTGTGTACCTGCTGCCCCCCAATGCAGCAATGACATGCATCTATGATGACCTACGTGCGAGTTCCCTTTGCATCTTTATTGGAGCGTGATGGGGGCTGATCTGCTGTACATGTAGGTTAAGCTGCAAAAGGCCAGTTACGGTGCCATCTTGGGAGAAGTTAACCTGGTGCAGTCAGGCAGACTTTCCCAGCCCACACCTGAGGTGTCCGCCACCAGGGCAGAGCATGGTGTGCCCAGAGATGCTGCTTTCTATCAACGGGCCCATGTTGCAGGGAGGGTACCGATTACAGGAGCTGCTGTGGGAGGGTGCCAGACAGTCACTAAGTAAGATGGCACCAAGGGAAGAGGGACGTCTTCTCAGATGCAGGCAACACAGTGCTCCGATAAATTAAATGTGGACCACACAGCGTATCTGGAACCACTGGTTCGAATTCTCAGGCTGCTGCTGCCTGAATGAGTGCATGGATGGCGGCCCTGCATGAGAAAGTGTCTGTTTCATTTCACCATCGTGCTCCTCTTACCCTGGGGGGGTGGGGATGGGATTGGAAAAATAAGTAGTTTTCTGAGAATGTTCAGGTTTTTAATAAGTCAAAAAACACTTTTCTGACAGTGTAATTGCTTTCCGTTGCTGGCTTCAAATTTTGGACTCAGGAAATAGAAAAAAGAGTGAAAAGAATGAACAAGTCATACAGTATATCATCTGTTGCGAGGTAAAGAATGGAAATGAATGTAAAGTGAGTTACTCAACCACTGAACTCAGTCGAGCTTGAAATTTACTTTCAGCTGGGCTTAATTTGTTGTAAATGGTGTGAGGCATATTCGGGCATGGGTTAAAAAGAAGATGGCTATTCTCATTGGCAAAGGGGGAGCTACTGCTCTGTGCAGTTCAGCTGTCTGGCCGGAGCACAGAGCCAGTTTATTCCCGAGTGCTAATGCTCATATCCTTTTCCTGCTGTCACCTGTCTGGGCAGCTTACTGGACCTTGCATCTGTTGACATGTTGGAGGATTTCAGATCCTGGATGTGTTTTAGCCCCAGTTTTAAAATTAATCTCATGGATCGGTGAGGCAGCTTTCAGGAAGGGATGACTGTGTACACAACAGTCTGATTTCCAGCTGGGACATGTGGACCAATGCTTTTCAACCAAATAAAGTAGCAGTCAAGTGACTCGCCACAACTACTCATAGAAAGGCTTCTTTGTACTATTTTATACATTTTAGAAAATTAATAAAGAATCCAAACTATAAAATGACTATGCACTGACCAAAAAATAAAATATATTGTTTGGGGGGTGTGTTTAGGACAGGTGGCCAGGCCATGTGATGTCACACTACACCCCTCTCCTTCGCAGGTGACTTCTGGCTGGTCCTTTTTGTATCTCAGATTATTTGATACTAAATAGATCAGCTCATTAGAGCATAGTGGTTGTGCCAGTTTTTATATGGCCTGTCGCTATATTGCTGACCAAATTTCTTAGTTTCCATTCACTTACCACTCAAATACACATACATTCTACTCGCTCCATTCCATTCATGGGAGACGTCCTCCTGCGGAGACCCGTCGCATCCTGCTCCATCCTCCAAGGCTCCTACTCGCTCCATTCCGTTCATGGGGGCGTGTAGTAGTTTGTCTGTCATTGTCTTTCGCCCGCTGGTTGCTGAGATGAGCTCCAGCACCCCCATGATCCTGCTCTGGGTCGATAATGGAAAATAAATGCGGATGCAGAACATGATTCTAATTCTGTTGCATTGTTCCTGTGTAGTTGTTTATATAGATTTAACAGATATCTTTACAGCTTGAACTGTCAAACGTAGTGCCTAGATCATGCCAGTTTTGAGAAGCACATCTGAGGCTCAGAATCAGCAAGCATAGCAGTTCTGAGTACACCGACCACAGCTCCACACAGGGAAGGACTGTGACATGCACCAGAAATCCGAAAGCATCAACCAGCTGTTAGCCCATTAAATTGTGTCTGAGGATGAGTGGACCGGGACTGAGGAGGACATAAATCTGTTATAAACATTTCCACCACCGCCATTCTGGAGCAGACTCAAGTCAGTCAGGGGGCTCCATGCAGGAAAAGTCAATTGAAAGGCACGCAGACTGGATCCACAGTTTTGTGTTTCTGCGACTGGAGCTTAGAATTTTCCATTAGCAGCCCAGGCTCATCCAAATGGAGTGAGTAGCTCAGAACCGCAGACCCTCCCCCACACAAGTGCCAGATATGTCACTTTCCGGAAGTCTAATTTCATGGAAGGAAATGGATTTAAATTCTCAACAAAATCCTTTGTACCTCCTGTTTATGTTTGACCCTCATTAACCCTCACTGTTTCAGTTCATGTTCGGAGGCTCTTGGGCTAATTATGTGCGGTATTGTCTGCCGTGTACACTCACGGAACAACAGCAGAGTTCACAGCACACTGAAAAATTGCCCATTTGACTCCTGAAACACCACCAGTCACACCTCAGGGAGACCTGCATTTAACATAGTCCGTCAGGAAGAAATGACATTAGAAATGGAAGGATTACATGAAAGGAAACTTTTCCCTTTCTGAATGTGTAGATTACAAACTGTAAAATTTGTGAAACATTTTCATGCAGCTCTGCTGGCCGCTTCAGATGAGGCCTCGTCTCTCCTGCTTAAGCGAGGGGCCGCGGCCAGGTAACGGCTCCCGCAGCATGTTCCCAAGAGTCCCACCGTAGACCACAGGGGTCCCTTTTTGGGTGAGAGACTTAGAAGCTCGGTGCACCCGGTCCCGGCATCCTGTATACCGGGTTGCAGCCAGGTCCGCAAAATCACCCGCACCGCCTTTGTGCATCGCCCCGACACATGTAAGGACTGGAGGAGCCTGATAGCAAAGCTCACCCCAAACCTGCTTTGCCTTCCTCAGCCACAAAGCTCTTTTATCCCCCTTGTCCATTGCAGACTCTGCTCAAAGTCCCCTGTCGCACAGAATAATGTTTCCCTGTTAAACCAATGAAGAAGACTGAAGGGTGGCAGGCCCTTTCATTCCCCCCCCCCCCGCTTTTTTTTCTTGCCCGCTCCCTTTTCTCCCGGCTGCAGTGAGCGGCCGCCTCTCCCAGTAGTGAGCTCGTGCCGGAGATGGATGCCAGCGCTGCTCTCCAAAGGCACAATGTCCCTCCTTTCCAGCGAGCACCTGCATATTGTGATATAGTGCCTCTATTCACTGAGTCGATTGCCTCTAACGGCACCCAGCTAGGCTGGTGAAATTGACAGGATTGCAGCCCGCTTTTCATTAGAGCTGCAGCGGAGCCGGCTGAAGGTTATTGGGGCTCCAGGGTGGGGGAGGCATGCTGGAGAGGAATAGCACTGCACCCACCCGAGGGGCACGCCTGTCTGCGCCGGGGGGCAGCTCCAGAAGCCTTCATTAATCCCCCTTTATATTTGGGGTTATTGTGGTGATTTTCATTTTTTAAATATGACGCTGAGAGCCTGCGTCTTTTTTTCTATATATACTTCGCCATTTCATGGCAGCTTTGACGTCTCTATGAAAAGGAAGTTAGAAAAAATAAAGTCATACAAACTTCAAACTAAATGTGTATACTTTATTTCTGTGCAGTAATGATTTCTAAAATTTGTTTCCATTTGTACTTTGAAGATATTAATGTAGTGCTGACCCATTTTCTGATTCAGTACTGTAGTCATTTCTGGAAAATAATTGTCTTGAATCTAATTAGACTTCTATGTGTGAAATTTCACTGCTAAGTAATGAGTTCCGACCTTTTTGCCTGTTATCTATGCTAGGCCCAGCCAGTGATGGCCCTGGCTAGGGTGCTGGCTAAGGGCATGATGGACTCATTTTTACTCTCCCCCAGCTTCCTTCCAGACAGTACACATTTAATCCACCCCAGCTCCCTGCCAAACGGTTCACATTTTTGCTCCCCCCAGTTCCCTGCCAGACGATCCATATTTTTGCTCCCCCCAGCTCCCTTTTTTAGAAAAAGTATCGGCTCAGTACAAAATCAGCCTTTCTGTGATAATTTCCATCCATCCATAAATCCATCCATCCAACCATCCATCCATCGATCTACCTTCTAACCACTGATCCAGTACTAGGTTTGTGGAGGAGCCTGGAGCTTGATGTTTGGCAGCACAGGGCACAAGGCTGGGGTCCATGGGAGGCCAGTCTATTTCAGGGGTTACTGACTTTGCTCTGAAGAAGGGGACATATGAAGAGCATCAAAACTGCTCTCAGCCCAGCACTGACACATTAGCACAAGTAAGAATATGCATGACCACAGGACCGGAAATCTAAATGGAAAGTTGGTAAAATCTTTCATTTTAAATAATTTTCAACACGGACATAGAATTAGAATGATTAGAATGAGACCTTAAGGTCGGCTTCCTGTAGTCCTGCTAGTTATGTAACTGCCCTTGTTGCCGAAAGGTTTCTGGCTTGGACTTTTAACAAGGGACCACCTTCTCTGCTCAATTTGCTTGGGGAAGTACCCTCTATACCCTCTCTACCCAAAGAATGTGACACTGCAGGCCTGCTTTGAATAAGAGCATCTGCAGAAACACACATTGAAATTGAATTCAATTTCAGAAGTTCTCATGGTGAGTGCTGGAGAACGTGGATGATTTTCCTGCACATGTAAGGAACACTTTGCTCTGCCAAGGCTGCTGGAGGCACGCTGGGCTTGGGTGACCCACTTGTATGAAAGCAAAACTATTCATCTGATAGCAAATGGAATGTAAGATTGAGTGGTGCAGTCGACTTTTGACGCAAACAATCCTCTGTATGTGACTATAAATGTGTAATTTAGGGTCATAATTATCCGTGTTTTCAGCTGAAAAGTTGCATGGCTCTCAAAGCACGTATCGCTTGACCGTGTCGAAAAAAAAATGTGCCTTTGACACAGAACAGAAACAAATTCCTGCTGAAACATTTCGCTCACCACCATTTAAAGGGTCAGACTGCTATTGCTATTATTATTCTTCCTTTTCATGACTTGTCAGCTTGGAGACATTTAGTTACTTGATGGTTTTAGCTTCTGCTTTGTACTGAGAGGTCTGTCGGCCTTGTGTTGGGAGCGCAGGCGTGAGCTTCTGGTCAAAGAGCAGCACAGCTCAGCTAAAGTCCCTCCTTTAGCTCCTTGCAAGCAGACACTTAATGATCTCTTTAGAATGTAATAATAAAAGATAAGTATATTAAGCCTCATTCCCGTATAATTGGATTATGTTAAGATAAATTACTCGTGTCAGTTTCATGCCAGGCTGCATTTGAAGTTTAGACCTGTCATACGTAATAAAGTTTATGCCACTCCAGAAAGATGTGTTTAAATATTGCGGATTTGTAGATGAGTAATGGTGACAATTCTTCTTGGTTCCTCCCTGGTTTCTATGGAAACACTGAAGAGACTGGCGAATTTTAGCTTGCTGTCACCTATTATTTCCATTATGAATTGAAGACATTAAACTTTTGTCCCATAAAGACCTCTGCAAGAGATCAATCCTTGCACGTTTTTCCTCGCTGTTCGCAATGAGGAAATAAAACATGCTCACCCACATGCACAGAAAGCTGTCTGTCAAAAGAAGAATGTCATCCTGCCTTCTCACTATTGATTAGAGGGGGGGCAGAGAGGGGGTGGGTGGGACACCTGCAAATAACCTTTTGGATTGGCATACATTCTGCATTGGAGGGGTCTTCACCCCAGGCTCTGTGACCCCCTCTGGGCCTGTAGAATCCTATCATAAATTGGCCAGATGTCGGTATTATCATCTAGTCTGCAAAATACCTCTCCTCGGCTCTGACCTGGTCCCAGCCAAGACTATTCAGGGGGATAGACTTGTAGCAGTCCTCTGTGGGTGCCTAATTCTCAGTTACTTATCTGACCATGCATTACTGGTGGAGGGTCCCTGTGTGACAGAGCTTCAGAAGCTCTGCATTATTCCATGCCATTCTCTTTGCTAATGTTATTCCAGAATGTATAGAAAATAGAAAATTTAGAAAAATTTGAGAAAAATTAGACAATACTTTTTAGAATGAGTTTTTCTCCTTATAATGTCAATTTATCAGTGTTATATAAAAATGCTGAAGAAATACCCATTGTTTTTGTAAAGCAATAAAAATCTTATATCAGTTTATAAGTGTAGCACCCAAACCTAATCCAGTAATCTCTCCTGAAAGGGAAAAGCACACAACCAACACTGTTCATTTTTAAAGGCATCATTTTTTAATGTCAGCCCTATGCCATACATCTCTGACTTTTTCAAGCACTGATACTATTTTATTATGTACCTTTACTTGCTATTGTTATACTGGTAACAGAAACAATCTGTCTTTTCAATAAACACATGCAGAAGTGTTGTATAAATTGATTCACGGGCCTCCTAAGCTATATACTGAACCTTTTTATAAATTCTTAACAATGCACAGCATTACTTAGCTAGAAATGTATGTGAATATAAACCCAATGGTACTTTGTGGTTTATTCCAAGCTAATGTCGACTGGTCCATAACTGCTTATCGGAGTAGATGAGTCTTGAAACGTTAATGCTGAGATAGTCATTGTTTGATGCTGAGAGAGCAAGATGCTATGTATTGAAGAAGTGTGGCAAGTCCAAGGGCCCAGAGAGGCTGATTACCTTCAAGCCAGTTACTGACAGAGCAATAATCTCAGAAGTTGGGGGAACCTACAGAAGAAATGACACCAGCAAATCTGGTCAGTCCCTGGCCCGGTCCACAGCAAGCAGTGGGCTTCCAGGATGGCCTGGGTCCATCTGGTCTTGCTCTCAGGTCAGTGTCTGGGGACAAGGAGGGCAAGCACACAAATAGGTCAGCATTGTAGTTTGCCAGTTACCGAGTCTTTCATTACAGCTGAATTCAGCAGCCTTAGGCAGTGCTGACACACAGTGAAACAGGCCAGGTGTTCTCCGATGTAGGGATAGGCTGCCCCCCACCACCACCAAGGATGAATGGTCACAGTATGAGCAGCTAGCAACAGCACTTACATTTACATTTACTTGTTTAGTGACGCATGAATCAGGCAGGGTATGACAACCATGCCGATGCCAAGAATCCAAATATTAGTGCATCTAGGCTGAGTTTCCAGTGAGCGACCAAAACCTAATGAAAGTTAGCATTGGGTAACATTGTATGAATCTAACAGCAGACGTGTTCAAATCGAGGTGTTCCCAGAATTGATGGGTCTTGACGTGTTTATTGAAGGTCGAATGGGACTCTTCGGATGTGGATGTGGTCAGGATGGATGCACTGCTGTAAAAGAAGAAACAAGCTTAGTCTCTCCACATGAGTCAAATTTAAAATCAATTTAGGCTGGCATGGTTGCTCAGTGGTTAGTACAGGGTTTGTACTAAGGTGAGCATCTGTGTGCCCTGCAATGGACCAGTGTCCCATCCAGGGTGTTCCCAAAGCTTTGTGCCTCGTGCCCCGTGCTGCCTGAGTTGGGTAGTGGTGCCTGCAGAAAATTTTAAATGGGGTGGCCATCAAGAGTTAGATATATTTATGGGGGTGACCTGCCACATTGTGTCTCTTCTATGGTCCTGCTTAGAAAATAAAATAATCCATATTTCCTTTTTATTATTCTGACGTTGGGTGACAACAGGGGTGGCCATGAAATTTACTAGGGGTGTCCATGGTCCTTAGATTCGCCACTGGAGATAGACCACCTCTCCCATCACCCTGTCCAGGGAAAGTGGTTGGATGATGGATGGATAATCAACTTAGTCATAATCCTGAGGAATAATCAGCAGATTGTGAGGATTTACTGTGTTGTACATGTTGTACTGTGAATTGCCTTACGTGTGTCTGTGCAGGCCATGTTATACAAAAATAAGATGGAATCTGATGAATCCCCTTCGATTCAAAAAAGATTTTACAATCTTCTATAAAATACTTCTTAGGAATGATAAATGCAGCTCTCTTTTGTGAGCTGCTGAGATACTTTCCTCACTCAGTGGGTGGTTACAAAACATTCTGCAAAAAGAATCCTGCTTTTCATCACTGCACCTCTTTTCAAATGTGGATTCTAAATTATTCACAGGAGTCAATGTCCAAATATGTGCTGGTAAATTCCATTTGTGCGATGCCTTTACTCATTTAACATACATTTCATGGGAGGTGAAGATGTAATCCATCCTCCAGCCCCTTATCCCAGACAGGGGTAGGGGTGTTCAGGGTCCAGCAGCAGGAATCAGAAGGCAGGCGTATACCCTGGATTGGATGCCAGCTCATGTCATGCCACCTGCACATGGCACCTATACAAATACTGAAGGCAATTAAGAGACACCATTTCACTTAATAGAAAATTTCTGGACTACTTTAGTACCCAGAGGGTACCCACATATCATAGGGAGAACATGCAGACTTCATATATACGCAGGATTTGGGATTTAGACCTCCACCCTTGAACAAGTGAAACAACAGGGCAGCCCACTGAGCCACCATGCTACTCCAATAATGACGTCATCTCTAAGTTAAATCAAAGCACTGCCTTCTTACCATTCAGCATTTCCATGAAAGTCTCAAGTCGATGGAGATTACTGCCAGTTGAACAGATAACGAAGGCGCAATTAGTTAAATGACAAAGTACCCAGCCAGCACTGCAGACTAAAATGATTTAGCCCTGAGTTTTAATTAAAATCCCCATTCTCGTTTCAGGTACTGCTTTTGATCTAACGAAGAAAAATGGCCAGCACCGTTTCCTCTGTTCTGTCTTTCACAAACTGCTTGCCGAAACGGGAAAAATCATTCACACAAATCAAAGCAAGCAGGTCGACTCGCTAACTGTTCATGTGTATACTGTCTGATCACACAATTTGTTTTCATCTTCCTGCTTCGGAGTAGGAGGGAGAACTTTACAGACATATCCCTGAACAACAACAAAGGCAACAGGGTCCCCAAGCACATAAAAGAGGTTGACACGTTCAGGGGCTATGAAGGGTCTTGGCTGTTTGCAGACGGATTGATCTGCGTCCACATTAAGAAATTAACAATTAAGCTAATGGTAGAGATGCTCTCGCTGCACAGATCTCCGCAATCAGCTTTGTTGTCAAACGGTAGGATGACCTACTCCCTCTGCTCAGCCCAATTAGACTTGGTAATTATTTACCACTGAAATGTCCCACTCGTCCTGACGGAAGGATGTTTACCGTGCTGTTTTAAAACTTTAGTCCACCTAATAGTTACAGATTCCTCCTTCCTTTTCCATGGGTCATTAAACCCAAACAATTATATTCCTGCAGCAAGCCTTGCGGGACTTTATCCTTAATGAAATAAAACCAAAGGGGCTGACTGGCATTTAGTACTGAAAATGATTATCTTGGCTAATTCTGACTCGTCCTTTCGCAGCATTTTCCCACCGCAGACTTTCACCACTTGTAAACAGAAACATAAACAATAGCAGCCGCCATCACATTGGAAGCTGAGTCACGCCACCGTGCTCCTTTAGGTAAACTTTCTCGTGTCGGCTGCCTGCTGCTCACTGTCCGAGGAGGAATAACAGTGCAGTAGCAGAATGCCACCGCCTCTGTCCTCATGCAACCTGAGGCTCTGCTCTGCCCTGCTGTTATGTGGATACAGCAGCAAACCTTCTGAGCTACTGTAGCATATCTAAGCAGGACGAAGCAAGCAAGCAAAGAAACAAACAGACAGTAAGCAGAGGAGGAACACCTCTGCTCTTTTATTCAACCCACAGTAGGCCAAACGCTCAGGCTGTGTGTAAACAACCCATCCATTCCCCGTCTCGATGCTTCTCCTGCTTCGGGGTGTGGGGTGGGGGGCTATACTCAATCTCAGGCAGCATAAAGTAAGAGGAAGGTATACAACCTGGTCGGGACGGAGGTCCATCAGAGGACACACAAAGATAGGTGCACAGAGACAGGTACAGACACACAAGACATGCACACACATACAGGCACACACACAGAGATGCACACACACACACAGGCACACAAGACATACACACACAAACATGTGGACACAGACAGGCACACAGTTTAGGATCCTTTATGCTGTGGGAGAAAACCATGTGTAACATGGGGAGAATATGCAGACTGACACAGGTAACACTTCCCTGAAGGTGTTATACCACTGCACCCCCCGTTCTATACATCCAGCTTTAAAAAACTTGCAAATAAAAAATCGTCCTAAGTAACAGCCATGTTACTATTATTATACATCGTGGTTGTTATGGATGGTGTGGCTCAGGTTCGAATGCCACCTTCCCATGCCTGCTGCCTACTGTCCTGCTAGAGTCTAAATGGTCACTTTGGTGAATTGATGTCCCTAAATTGCCTGGTGTGTGTTTGCCCAGTGATGACCTGGCATCCCATCTGGGGTACCTCCTGCCTGCTGCCCTGTGCTTGTTGGAATAGGCTTCAGGCTCACAGTAACCCTGTCCAGGGTAAGATGGATATGTGGCTATTTTTTAATGTCTGTTGTTTTGTTTTGTGTATTTTTAAAAGCGGGTAGCATGAGTGTTTTAGGCCAACTTGATGTAATAATGATGTAATTTGATGGCATGGTCCTTTATTAGGCTGCAGTATCAGCTGATGGATTTGCACTCGGGCACCCCTTGTGTGAGAGTCTAGTTTGTATGTTTCCCTGTGCTTCTATGGCACTGGGAAAACACACCTTGTAATAGGAAACACTGCCCAATATCCTCTGCTTTCTGGACTGGGCTCCAGATCATCACGACCTGGTTATTAAAATACATGGGTGAAATAAATGGATGGAAGGAAGGATGGATTAAACAAGTTCTCATTAAATACTATATTTTAGTTCTTCTCAACCAAAATGCTCAGATCATTTTCATGATCAACCTCTTAATCTACCAAGCCACACATGGCCCCAAATATGCTACCTATTAATGGCCTCAGAGTGTTGCAGTAGCACAGTGGCTCAGTGGGTGGTGCTGTTGTCAAACCACAGTTGGTGGCTTGATTCCTGACCTGTGTGTGTTTGTGTGTGTGTGTGTGTGGGTGTGTGTGCATGTGTGTGTGTGTGTGTGGTCCTGGTATACTTTACCTCGTGGGGAACAAATGTCCCCAGAATGTGATGAATACCCGTTTTTTTTTTACCTTATGGCGACCAGTTTTCCATCCATCCATTATCTGAAACCACTTACAGCAATGAAAAAGCTAAAAATGCAAAAACTCTTGTATTTTGTTTGGTTAGTTATGGTTATGGTTAGGGCTGGGTCGGAATTAAGGTTGTCATAGTTAGCATTAGCATTTTACCCATAGAAATGAATGAGTGCACGATATGATTACACGAC
>JABFEA020000033.1:61087-71924 GCA_019775915.2 Cyphomyrus plagiostoma | reverse complement strand
TACACCTCCTCTTCTTCCCCTCTTACTCTCTGGGCGCGGGGGTGTGGTTGGGGGGGGTTGGGGGGGGGGGGGGGGGGGGGGGGGGGGGGGGGGGGGCAGGAGAAGCTGGCTGGTCTTTATTCTGCAGGGGCCGCAGTCCTCAGCCACATGACCAGCATAGAGGCAGGTCTGTGGGTGACTGTGCGGTTACACTGAGCTCCGCTGAGAGCAGAGGTGTGGCCCTGTGGTTCTCATGAAGGCTGTGGCCGCATCGTGTCACATGGCACCACCTTCTCCTGTTCTGTTCTGTTTATCTGCATTCAGTGTAGCGATGTGATCCTTAGGCTATCTGCTCCCGCCACTCCCCGTCTGGCCCGAGCTCCGCCGTCGCTCGGCTTCCGTACGTGCTGAGTGCATCCATGCCGCTGACGGAAGCAGGGTGGGGGCCTGGCGGGGTTGGCACGCTGAGACAGGAACTCGGCTAATATGATTTGCCCTAGCTATTGATACACTGAAGACGCCCCAGCCCCCCCTCCCTGACTTCCAATTTCCACGCTAACTCAATTAGCATCTCGTCAATAATGCTCAGCATTTCATTTTGCTGCTTTAATTAACAAATTCAATTTGCTCAAACCGCTGTGAAAACAAATTAAAAGCGTGCAGAATTAAAGCCTGCAGCTCCGTGGATGTGGCTAAGGTGATTACAGATGCGTCAAATTACTATTTTCTTGTTTATTCTATCTGGGGAGGGTAAAAGAAAAAGCACATTGATTTTAATGCCTCTGCTTGGAAGAGTTGGGAGGAGGGTGGGGCCTCTTGGGCGACATACATGTAACCCTTGTTGGTACTGAAACCACAATAACCAGAGCCCCCTGGAGCATGGTTTGCTACCACATTTCCCTTTACTGATGCAGTTAAAATGGTGATGTTTTCCAGGATATTCTTAATCCCCACTGGAGTTCATCTGTGGGTGTGCTTTAACCACTGGCCCCCAGATTCCTTGTCATGTAAACATAGGAATTAAATTCTTATGGAGTATACATGGCAATGGAATTCTTACTTGTCTGGTTCCCACTGACCATAATGCCGATAATAACACCATAAACAAGCACTTAGCATGCACATACACATGAGACAGGGCAGGGAGACGCTTGTAGCAGGATTTTTGTGTGATTAGCTTTTGTTGTGGAGCTTGTTTTGTGCTTTGGCGCTGAATGAGCTCCTAAACAGAGCAGGCATTCTTAATCCACTTGCGTTACATGAATTTTTATTTTATATCAGCAGTTAAGACCTCGTTCAAGGGTTGCACTGCAGGCCTGCCCTGTGCAGCCTTGCTGTGTTCACCTCTGGAAGCTGCGGATTAGTCCTGTGAGTAAATGGCCCACAGGTGAACAGAACTCTGAGACTGTGGGACGGATGGTAACAATGAGGGAAACGCTGCTGGGGGTCGACTGCGACACTGAGAATTCACGTCATAAAGAAGGCCTGCCTTGGATTACCTCTGAGGAGCCTGGCTAGCTCCGATGAACCCAGCTGTGATCACATCAGCACTGTGTTTGTTTTGACCCTGTTTAAAATGGGAAGCGGCGTCGGCTGGCGAGTGACTGGCCGTCATGCCTCTGTTTGCGGGGGATCGCTTTTTGATAGGCATCATGCCTAATCAGCCCTGAAATGTCTGCCCCTGTGTTTTAAGCAGCCCGTCCTCAGATATGTGACAGCCTGCAGGGTGTAATCCCCTCGACTTTGTACAGCTGCCATGTTAATCATCCATCCATTCATCTTCCAACCACTTACCCGGGTGAGGATCACCTGGAGCCCGCCCAGGTAGCATGGGGCACAAGGCTGGGGTACACCTTGGACGAGATGCCAGTCCATGTTAATCATAAGCAGTTTATCTCTTATTCCATACTTGACCTCTCCTTGCTATAAGCAACAAAGAGCCATTCAAAAACCTGCATTAAACTCAGCTTTTAAAGAATCTTATATTTGTGTCTTTCAGTCTTGGTCCTGTTTTATTTGTGTACTTTGTTAAAAATGGAACACTAGGTGACATGACTGCTCTAGACTCCGGGGCTATCTGTGTAGCAGCATGTGCGCTAAGCCCCATAGAATTTGAGTGAGCGCTTCTCGGACCACTGGAAAGGCAGTGACTTAGTGCAAGGGTGAACCTGCTTCATGTAGGTTCCCTCTAATCTTTTCAGTCTGAAACTCTTAGATCCCAGAGCAGTTTACTGTGGGTGAATCAACACGTCAAAAAGAGAGTGCAGAATTCGCCAGTCCCCTATCATGTATTCATCAGATACATATCATACCTGTCCTCCACTTTCTATATGTTTGTCTTTTAAAACGTCTTATGTGTCCTCTTTTTAGCAGTTATTTGGGGCTTGTTTTTATTTTTATTTATATTGTTATTTATGCTTTGTGCAAGCATCGGAAAGGAACGGAAAGGCTTGAGGGATTGTACACATGGTCGGTATGTCTATCGCACTAATTATCACGCTTTTTAATTATTGCCAGGGGCAGTATACAGTGGAAAGCCAGCTATGCTTGGTTTAGCAGCAAACTTATTCCCATACCCAAACTAATGTGCAACATCAAAAGGTTTTCCACTTGTAAATCCTTGTGATGTAGCTAATAAGCTTTAGCCTTGTGAGTGATTATGTTAAAACTAGGCATTTGCAGTTAAAATTATACAGCACTATCCTCCAAACTGTCCATATTATGAATATCTAGACTGGACTATTGCCATATTACTGCCTTCTGCAGAAAGCAATCTGCCTGTGTTTTACTCTTCTTTCCTGTGCTACTGGATATCTAATTGTCTATTTATTCTTGATTACTTTGTGTTGTGCACTTCTTCGTACTGGGTGTGTCTGAGCACATAAGCACTTCTGCTCAGTTCTCACACATCACCACTAAGCCATCTTGAATGCTGAATCTTGGTGCTTCGCTCCAGTTGTCCATGGAGCGAGATTCCCTAGCTCCCGATTCCCTAGCTCCCGATTCCCTAGCTCCCAATTCCCTGGCTCCCGATTCCCTGGCTCCCGATTCCCTGGCTCCCGATTCCCTGGCTCTCGATTCCCTAGCTCCCGATTTTTTGGCTCCTCCACTGCCACCTGTGTTGTTGTCCATCATCTTCTGCAACTCCCTGCCAGGCAACAGCACAGACAGGAAATATTTACCTCCTGTACTGCCAGCAGATTGCTCCTGATTGATTACTAACATGCTTCTTCTGATTACCCAGTAGCACCATTTTTTCGGTATTTGCTGGTCTTTCCAACTCGATCGTATGACTAAACAGTCACAGTGCATTATGCGTCTTAATCAGAATAAATCATACCAGCCCAACATTTATTTTTCTTCAGACTATAACTCGTCACCCACTGAAAGTTCTCATAACCCAACTGAACATGACAGAAACTAGCAGTCTTGTTTCTGAGTTCCTGTAGCCAAAGACATGCTTTGTCATTTCTAACCAGGTCAGTGGTGTCAATTCAGAAAGTAAATTAGTGGAAGATACAGAGTGGAAAGGATATCAAAGGCTATGTAATTTATTAAACTTGAATGCACATCTGGCCTGTGTTTATCTGTACTGTTTTCTAATAACCATTCACTGAAAGCAGCAAAATACAGGGTTTGTAGACAATATATAACAATGTTCAAACCAGCTGCTCATTAAACTGACTAGAACAAAGGAGTTTTGTTTGTTGAGCAGTCATTAATTGTTCCTTTTGATAAATACCAAGTTGCTGGTAGTGTGCTTTATCAATAAAGGGTCACTTAGCATTCAATGGTCAACCACTCAGGCTGTGTGGAAGCGATGAGTGCAGTCTCAGTGCTCTTAATTCATCTATCTTCATGCAGTCAGTACAGTGTTTTTGCTTCTCCAAGTCAGAGCACTCAGTCATTGTCATTCAGTGACCATGGAGTTCATTGGTTGTCATTTTTCAGTGTTTTGGATTTGACTAAACAGATAAGGTGTATGTCTTTGCTGAGAAGACTCCTTTCTCTTTTTTTTGACTTGCATACTACTGGCAGATGAAAGTCTACACTGTTCCTAAAGGAATTTAGGATGGAATTCCTTATAATAGGTTTCCTGTAAGCTTTGCAGATATGAGAAGGTTAGTCTGACTCTTTCTGTATATCTGATGGAGCTGGTGGGCTTTGAGTTGAGTACCAGAGTTGTGTATAGAGACTCAAAGCATTCAGGCAAAAATCAGCCTGCCCATGACAGAGTGATGACTGAAGGGATCCTGTGAGCCGACTTAGCTGCCCTTTTAATTGGCCTTTATGAATATTTAATGAGATCAAGATGAAATTCAACCATGGCTTTTAACTGCTGAAACAGAAAATCTCCTCTGTTGGGAAGGTGAGTGGGGGAGCTGCATCATTAGATTTCTCTGGTCGAATGTTTGAGGTTTGCAGGGGAAGGCTTCCTGTCCAGACCTGGGTTAGTGTAGCAGTCTCTGTAGGCCCCCTCCCAGGCTAAGGCATTCTGTTTCTTTGCTTATATCTTTCAGTATTTTTATCCAAGGGCTCTTGGTCACTTTGCAAAACCTCCCTCAGTTGGGCTTCATGGGTCTGTCAGACCTTCATGTCCTGAGCAAGCAGAAGGTTAATAAACAGCAGCAGTCATGACAGCTTCTCATGGGATGGCTGGCAATAAACACAAGCTTAGTTTCTGTAATCTTTAACAGAGATGTTGGACAAGGGTTGCTCTCACACAGTTTCCATTATATTTGATTACATGTTAAATGTGTTCAAGGTCAACAGTATGACGTTAACAGACTGCATGGATGTTGGTAACCAAACGGAACATCACAATAATGGGAGGTGAAGACACTTTAATGATGCTACGTAAAACTCATCATCTACAAATCTTCTCCCATAAAATCCAACTGCCTCACTCTGAGTAATATATGCTCATTGATGCTGAGAAATGCTGTGTGTGATCATCTTTCATTTATAGCTACATCTGTCCTATGCTAACATCATATGTGTTTGAAAAATGCCAGAACCTATAAGGACCTCTACTGAAGGACCAACATATCAGCATCAAAACACGGTGTGTTCAGAATTACAGCTACTCCAATTTTATCACTTACATCAGTGTTCCCACTCTGGTTCCCTGGGATCTACAGACAGTCCACGTTTTTGCTCCCTCCAGCTTCCTGCCAGACAGTCCACGTTTTTGCTCCCTCCCAGCTTCCTGCCAGACAGTCCAAGGTTTTTTGCTCTGGAGCTCGGAGGGAGCAAAAATGTATACTGTCTGTGGGTTCCCAGGGAGTGGATTGGGAAACACTGCCGTAGGATACTGCTGTGCACTGTGGGTGTTTCAGTGGGGCTGTGACTAGTCAGGGTGCATGCATGCCTTTCTGCTTTTCTGTGTGTTTTGCAAATTGTTTAAAAAGCTAAAATTGAAACATGCTCTTTTGAATATGGTACACTGGTGGTACAATGAGACCCACATTGTTTTATTAACAAATGAGGGGCAATTCACAACTAAAAACATATGCACAGGAGAGACTGGAGGATTCGCAGTGGCTGCTGGTGAAAGGTTTTGGATTTAGAGTTAGATTCATGCCTGCTTGCCAGATGAAAGCAGGTTCCCCGCCTCAGCGAGAGGGGCATTGAGTCGGAACCGTGGAAGACTGCATCGGATCAGGCCACAGGAGTCCTGCACAGCCTCTTGGGATCAAATGTTACGAGTGCAGAAATGCCAGCTCACTCACACCAGCGACCAGGAGCTGCAGTTCTGGGCCGCTCTTCCGGAGCAGGGGGAAAAGGGCCTGGGATTGTCTCCAGGACCACTGGCGTGCTTCTGGAAAGCCATGCCTGGTAAATATGAGTCAGACTGTTGAGTCACCTTCCTCCTGACCTCCCCTAGACACAAACACCCGACGACAATGAGGAAGCGCTTGAGGGGGGTGGCTTGTGTCCTCACGATACCAGCAAGGACAGTTCATCCGTGGGCAGATACGGAGGCTGAAGTTAGGCAGCTCTCTGCTCGATTTCTATACCTCATGTGGGAGACAGTGCTGTGCAGAAGGGCCCACCTGGCTGGGGTTTCACAGTATCTCCTCAGAGATGAGGAATAAGCTGACTGTTCACGCCTGGCCTTTACCCTGTCTCTGCCACTCTGACCAGGTTTTATTAATTTTTGATAATCTAATCATTTAGTTTTGCCGAACATCAATAACCATCAATATGTGAAAATTAATATTAGCAAAAACTCTTGAGGTTGATCCTCTAATACTGATTGCTGTAACAGCAGAATGGAATTCAATCTTTTTTTTCCTCCGATGATAATCATCAGCAAATATGAAAAGTAAATTCAGGAAAAATATTGCAAGTGGGCTGGGGTAGTTGTGCATTAATAGTTAATTGAGTCATAAAAGTGAGGTTTAGTAAATAAATGGGCTCTGTGGATACTTTTAAGATTAAGGCTTTACAGTCGACTTCTGTTCATTACCGATGTGCAGCTTTACAACTATATCCCATTAAACCATAAATACAAAGTTGGGGATCTGATAAAAAAAATGGCTTCAGAGGAGAAAGTTTGCCCTTTTTATATATTATTTCTTGGTGAACCTTTATTCAAAAATGCCTTAAGATTAAGTAAATCATACAAAAATGAGCGTGTTACTGCCATTCACTTTGTGAGCTGTGTTTATCCATTGGGTTTAAAACTGAAAGCTTTGCTTTCGGATCTCTTTATTCCTCCTCATCCACTGGTGCCGGTTTGTAATCTGTCTGTATGTGACAGTCATGTGCTTGTGAAAACTGGGGTAACTGGAGTTCACCTGCACAACTTTCACCTCATCTGTGCATCAACTTCATCCTGCAAGCTGATATTGTCATCTGCAGCTGGCCGAGTTTACACAGACATGCGTGCGCACAGTGACCCACGCACACACACACACACAAAGGAGGTGCTAAAACCTTATGACATGGACATCCACACTGGTCCCTGTCTCACAGAGATTCTCTTTCTTTTTTGGTAGGTACTGCTTTTGGCAGCATTTGATGAAGATTAATGCAATTCTATTTTCTGCCCAGGATTGCTCTCTCTCTCTCTCTCTCTCTCTCTCTCTCTCTCTCTCCTCTTTCTTTCTCTCTCTCTCCACCTTTATCTCCAGCTCTCTGTCCCTCTCCCTTTAGCTCTGTCTGTATTCCTAGGAAACACTAAGAATCTTATTAATGTGATGAGTGACGAACACCAGCGTGTTAGCACACTGTAATTCCCTAATTCAGAGTAGATTAATTCTCACAGAATA
The DNA here is from genome assembly GCA_019775915.2 of Cyphomyrus plagiostoma. NCBI lineage: Eukaryota > Metazoa > Chordata > Actinopteri > Osteoglossiformes > Mormyridae > Cyphomyrus > Cyphomyrus plagiostoma. The sequence continues at coordinate 64,668 of JABFEA020000033.1, read as the reverse complement.
TGGGCAATGTCGCACCAGATTGGGTCAGGCTAAGACACTGTATTACAACTTATTATTTACGCTCCTTCTGGTGGTAGAAACTTGCTCAGCACTAATGTGGGAGGGGGGCATAAATTTGAATGAATGGGTACAAGCGATGCTGTTTATCTTGTCATAATGTGTACAGGTACATCCATCCATAGCTGTTATGCACTTAGAATGATGGGGGGAGGGGGCACAGAGTAGGGCCACCTCAAGGACACACACACATTCATACACTGTAGACACACAATTGTACCAGTATACTAACCTTGTATATAGTGAATATAATGCAGTTGATATTATAGCAGTGTTAATTAGCATTAGCTTGTTTTATTACAGCAGTCTCTGGTATTACTTAGAGTCTGTAGCCACTTTATTAGGTGCTCCTGGCTGCACCATTTCGGGCCCCTTTTGGTCTCCATTAGCTCTTCCAGTATAGGCGAGCTGCTTGTTCAGAGGAGCCTTTCTGCACACCACTGCTGTGCTCAGCTGTTCCTTATCCACTTGTGCTCCTCCTGCTGACTATAACGAGTCTGGCCAATTCTTCCCTGACCTCTCTCAGTACCACGGGGGTTACAGCCACAGAAGTGGCACTGACTGGATGCCCATGGCAGCGTTCTCCGTAAACGATACACACTGTAGTGTGTGAACATCCCAAGAAGGTGGCCGTTTCTGAGACACTGCACGTTCTTTACCAGCAACCACGGCAGAACCTCCTTGGCCCTGTCTGCGCGCTGCATGTACTCAGCTACAGACTCATGAATTGCTGCCTGTAGGGTCAGACTGTTTGTGTTAGAAGTAGGTGTACCTATTAAACTGGTCACCGAGTGTAGTCATTTCAATATTTCTACCACATAGTTATTACATGGGTATAATGTGATAAAAATACTAAGAATGCAAAACCACTTAGTATTGTACAAGGGAACATGCTTTCTGCTGGTATCTTTCTGCCTACGGCGCAAATTAATATGAAATACAGAACAGAAGCGCATTTCTGTTAGTTTGCTGCATGTTCCTGTAGGTGCAGATATACTCCTCAGTGACCCATAAATCAACTGATAACGTTACACTTTGTGTTTTTTGTGGCTGCTTTTGTTTGGAATGGTTTTGGCTGCAGTTATATTTTAGTAGCATGTGGTGTGCTGTGATTTTCAGGAGAATGTGTTTCTCTCATGCTTGGGTGACATACCCCTGCTTCTGAGAGATCTATCGGGCTGTGCTTTCCTGGAGCATTCAGGCAGTTCCTCCTTAAATTGTGCAGTGCAACAGTTAGTGACTCTTGGGGGCACTGGGGCCCGTCTTGCGTTTCAGTATGTAGGATTTAAGATAGCCAGTAGAGGGAGCTATTAATGACAGAAAATTACCATATCTGTTCCATGCAGATCTAACCAGCCATGGAATTGTGGTCGTACTGATCCTGACCAGACCTAATGAAAGCTTGCCTGGCTGCACCACAGAAGCGATTCAATCTTTTCGATCATGTGAAACCAGACAGAGGCAGCATTTCAGCTGAGCTGCCTGTCTTTAGATGGCAAGTGGAAATCCACGGCAAGGCGAGGACGTCCGCTGGTGGAGAGTGGCCTCCTTCCAGCCCTGGTGTGCCGAGTGCTGCCCACTGAGTCACCATTAATTTCGTAACACACTATACTCGTAAAAAGTCACCCCTTCATACTGACCATGGTTACAGGTTCTAACAAAACCGCAAGACAGCTAATGGACTTTAAGAAAGCAGAAGCAACCCTGGCCACAGGACGTTTGCTAAGTCACAGACATCTGATCACAGTCCCTTCAGAGAAGTTGAATTAGATTTAAATAAGACTTCTATTCTGTTTTAATTTATGGTAGCACAGCTAGAAGTCTGACATTATTTTCTAGAGCACTTTGGATCAAATAACTTGAGTATGCAACCCTTTTCTTTTAGTTGATTTTAAATCTGAGATTAGCTACATTGAATAATACAGGTATCCTATTACAAAAAAGTAAAACACAACTGTCACTGAATTAACTTGAAACTGACAAAAGTTTAATGGTATGTTATTGTTATTCCATAAATAACACAAATCAGACTTTGCTTTTGACTATTATTTTAGCTGAATATTTTATATAATTAAATAAATGAAAATGGCATGGACAAAAAATACGGTACCCTTTAATATTTCATATTTTCTAGCACTTTTGCAGCAATTACTGCCAACAACTGCGATCTCTGTACTTCACAGTGAGACGTCTGTATTTGCCAGCAGGTAGTTTGGCTCACTCTGCCTGAGCAAACTGCTCAAGCTGTCTCAGGTTTGAAGGGTGGTGTCTCCACACTGCAATTTTCAGATCTTTGCATAGATGTTCAATAGGATTAAGATCTGGGCTCATGAAGGGCCATTTAAGAAGAGTCATGTGTTTTTTTCACAGCCAATGTTGAGTGCTTTTAGCTGCATGTTTTGGGTCATTATCCCGTTGGAGGACCCATGACCTGTGACTGAGGCTTAGCTTTCTGACACTGGGTGGTATGTTTCACTCCAGGATGCCTTGGTAGTCTTGAGACTTCGTTGTGCTCTGTACAGATTCAAGGCTCCCCATGCCAGATACAGCAAAGCAGCCCCAAAACTAAACTGAGCCCCTCCATGTTTCACAGTAGGTATGGTGATCTTTTCTGTTAAAGCTTCATTTTTTTCTTCTGTAAACATAGAGCTGGTGTGACTGGCCAAAAAGCTCCAGTTTTGTCTAATCAGTCCAAAGGACATTCCCCCAGAAACTTTGGGGCTTATCAACATGCTTTTTGGCGAATTCCACTCTGGCTTTTTTATGTTTTTCTGTCAGTAGTGGAGCCCTCCTGGGTCTTCTTCCATGGAGCCCATTAAAGTTCAAAATGCAGCGTATGATGCAATCAGAAAGTGACGTACCTTGACCTTGGAGCTCAGCTTGCATGGTTTTGTATGGTTTCCTTGGCTCTTTTTCTACCATTCACACTATCTTTCAGATCAACCTGGGATTGCATTTCCTCTTGCGTTCATGTCCTGGGAGGTTGGCTACAGTCCCATGAATCTTATGCTTTTTAATAATATTGGCAGCTGTGGTCACATGAGACTGCTTGGAGATGGTCTTATAACCTTTACTTAACATGGTTATCTATAATCTTCTTTCTGAGCTCTTCAGACAGCTCTCTCTTTTGCTTTCTCTGGTCCAAGTTCAGTGTGGTGCACACAATGATACCAAACAACACAGTAGCATGTACTTTCCCTTTCAATAGGCTGAATGGCCGATGAAAAGCTTCTGTGATACTGTTTAATTAAGCTTAAACAGTTTGAAACATGACTATGATGCAAGGATAAATTGTATATTTAGGGGTACTAACCAATCTATTCGTACTATTTTAGCATTTCTTTGGAGAATAAACAACAAATTATTTCTTTTCACTATTTTATGGTTTACTTTATCACATACTAAAGCAGGGGTGGCCAACCTTATCCGCAAAGAGCCGCTGTGTACGCGGGTTTTCGCTGCAACTCCCTAATTTGATTACTAATTAGAGGACTGATTGGCTGAAGAGTCCTCACACCTGGGTT
>JABFEA020000033.1:44698-58765 GCA_019775915.2 Cyphomyrus plagiostoma | reverse complement strand
CTGCACGAATGCCAATGCATGTATGCCACTGCACGTATGCCACTGCACGAATGCCAATGCATGTATGCCACTGCACGTATGCCACTGCACGAATGCCAATGCATGTATGCCACTGCACGAATGCCACTGCACTTTGCACAGTGTAACCTCCAGTGCCACATTTTTATTTAGTGACAATTTGAACTACTCCCATAAAGACATAATGATATTAAAGGAAAACACTTGTTATAATGAAATTTTTATTATTTTATTTTAATTTTATTAATGATGTCTTGATTAAAAAAAAAAAGAAATATTGATGTCGACGCATTTTCAGCGTCGCCGTCATGGACTGCATAGAAAAATCGCAGCTGCTTTAACTGGTTGTGACATAAACCTGAGAACCTTAGTGTTCACCCTAGTGATTTCCAGACCACCTCAAACACACACATTTGCTAGTATGGCTATACCTCCATCAAGCAATTGTCATTATAAGTCATGCTTCATATTATGATCACACTGGGCTTTAGACTCCTTTAGCAATAGGATTTCCTCTTTGTATGCTTGAAAAGTGTGGACAGGGTGTGCTTCATAGGGCAACCCGTTTGTATGCTATACTGTATACAAGTAGCCATGTATCATAGCTGCACGTATAATGCAGTATTTGACTGACTTATACATTTATTCATGTGGTATCCATTTTATATCTGTATTCTTAATGAGGAGCTCTGAAATCGAAATGCCAAGGAATGCCTGAGAGTGCTTATGTATTTCATTTTTCTTGTGTGGACTTACATTAAGAGAAATTGCTGTTATTATGGTGTTAAGAAAAACCACAGGGCTCTCTAGCAGAATGGCAGGCAGGTGGCAGTGAGTGCATCTGGGGCCTGTGGCAGGAGTGCTGTCACAGTGACCTCTGCTGCTCAGCCCCTGCCCAGCGCCGGGGACCCCGCTCATGTCCGCCTGCCTGCGCCGAGGTGCCCTTCATCAGCTCCACTGTCTCCTCTCAACAGAGCCCACCGGGTCCCTTTTGCCAAAGCCACCCGTAACCGGCTGCTTATTGATCGCAGTCCGCGAGCCCCGTTGGATTCGGCTTACAGGAGCGCAGATGGGAAGCCGGAGAGGCAGACATCAGCGGGGAGAAAAAAGAGAGTGCGCTGATATGTGAAAATGTAGAGAGAGAGGAGTGCCTCTGCACTTCAAATAGTGTGGTGCGTGATTTTGTTCCTCAGGGATGTTGAGATCAAGAGGGAGAAGGTGTTGATTAATGTAACACTTGGGAGTCTACAGCACTGCCGTGGGGTTAAAGAGGGGGGCGAGGTGCCACTTCCAGCTGCACTCCAAGACGGTGGTGCGAGGTGTCACACGCCAACTCACAGACGCCCCCCGTTACTGAGTAGGGTGGTCCCGAGCATGATGAAACAGTCTAAAGAGGCGGAGCTGAGACTTTCGGGGTATGAGCGAACCAAGGCATATACTGTTGTTACCACTAGGGGGCAGACTGTCTGAACTGGGCCTTTGATGATACGGACACCCAGTCCTTTGGAAGGTTACATGTCGTAGACGTTCAAGTGTTATATAAAGAAAATAGAGAGCATCAATGTGTTGAATAGGTCCAGCTACATAAAGGCAGCGCTTTTCAAGCACTCATAAGGAAATAAGCAGGAGGACAGTGCTGTTGCATTGAGCTGGTAGGCAGCATCCAGCATGGTGAATACGTCTTTATGAATAACCCAGTCCCACGTCCATTACACAGGCAGACTCACATCTCTTCTCCTTGCCTTTCAGCAACAGCGTCGCCTGGACCTGCTGACCATCTCCAACCCGGGTGAGTCTCCTGTCTGTTCATCACACTCCTATTGACACCGAGTGCAGCACCGGGCTGGAACACCCCCGCTGTCTGCGTGTGGTCTCTGCCGATGGCACGTCTGTGGGACGGGCCCTGCTGCGGTGGGAGCGGGTGGGGGTTTGCTCCCACGGGGAGCAGTGCCATGGGGAAGTGGTCCTGCCTTCAGAAGAGAGCTGTGTGACAGCGCCGAGTGTAGGGTGGTGTGGGGGAAGCAGATGGGTGAGCAGGACTGGGTACAGCAGCCATATGTCTGCAATATGGGGATGGCGCACTGTGCTTTGATTAAAGCGATGTTTATGTGCGGCACGTGGCGGCCGCTGATTTCCCAGCTTTACGCGGCATCTGTCACCAGGCCGGCGAGGAAGGCGGCACTGACCTTCACAAGGTGAATGGCCATGTTTGGCCTGTGGGAGTCTTCCGAAGCCCCACTGCCATCACTTTCCTGTCTTTCCCTCAGAATCTCGTCCCGTTAGACTGGTGTAAAGTCGGAGTAAACACAGGACACATTACCACGTTCCTGATTAATGCCAGTGTATGCCTCTCAGCTCCCTGTTTGCTCCCTGACCCTGGGTGTGTAATAAAACACCGTGAATAAATATCGTGCTACCTGTGTCCTCACAGAGAGGGTGTGGGATCTCTGAGGGAGATCACTGACCCCCTTGTCAGGGTGTGGTTGCCTGTAGCCCTTCAGAGAGGGTGAATGAAAGGGTGCATGAAGAGCATGATGAGATCCGGCAGGGGCAGGAGCCGGGTGTGAGTGGCCCCTGGTCAGTGGTGCTGGGCCCCTCATTAGCCCTGCTGCTCCCCATCTGGACCCTTCTCCTCTATCCCTCCTTTTTAATTGGACACTTGAGCAAAGTGATGCGCATCTGGTTCGGCTGATGCCTGACATTTCGGACCGCTGACCTTTCCAGGCTCTGCACGGCTAAATAATGATTAGCTCTGGTCATTGTTGTGCCACAGTGGTGCACACAGACAGAGGGGTATGTGCAGGATGAAGGGGGAGAAGATAAAGGCAACCTAAAAGGGTATACACACACTCACACACATACACTGCACATTGTGTACATGCATAACAGGAGGTAAAGAGTACACACACGCGCACACACACACACATACATCTATATAAAGAGCATACATACACAACCTCAGTATGCATGTGTTTGGAGGAAAAAGAGATAAAACTAGATTGAAACTTAGATTGTGTGTGTGTGTGTATACATATATAACAAGTCATACACTGTGCCTATACTGTCTGTGTATGTGTGTGAATTGGAAGGAAGAGAAGATAATCCTTTGTGTACATCTATAATAGTATATATACACACACTTTCTGTGTATATGGCTGTGTAACGGGGTGAGGAGAGGAAGGATTGAGCTGGGAGTTACAGGGCAATCACAAGTGGAAAATTGGGAGCAGACGTTCTTTGGAAAGCATTGTCGATGTATCGATTTGAATGCCCTTTTCATATCACTGGACAGCGACCGACATTGTGCTCATCAAATTAACTTTACTTTGCTGTTTAGGCCCTTTTCCCACTGTAACTTTTCCTTTCACTGAAAAAAGGTCAATTGCATTCATGATCCTGGGATAGATGTGAGAGGAACCATGAGATAATAGGCAACCTTCAAAACACCTCCAGTAGGGAGGCTGCCCCTCATCAAGCCTCAGGGGACAGTGAGCACCAGCATCTTGGCATTCTGGGTATTATGATGCCCGCGGGAAAAAGGCTGTGCTCGGCTTTCCCCCATTACAGGTCAGACGTGCCAGGCAGTGACCAGACCCTCCTGAAAATCTCTAGGAATGTTTTAATTAAGAGGCCAAAACGTTATCATGTCAAGCTTTCCTTTCAAGCAACAAAAACCAGGCTACGCATAGCACCGTGTGAATGTGATTTTAAAAAACCTGTTAAAGGAGAATAGCAGAACTGTCAAATCAGAAGGGAGGAGGTCACCTTATTTGGCTTTGCATGGGTACAGCAGTGAGGACAGGAAAATATATGCTGTCTAGAATGACAAAAGAGAACATCAAAGGAACTTTAATAAGAAGCGTTATCGGCACACAGGCTGTCCTCCTGCATTACCAGGGCAGGCAGGGTGGCGAGTGGACATTTCACTGACTAACCTGGGTACCGCATCATGCAACTAACCTAAAATATCTCTGTGACCTGTGTGGTAAACAGAAGTGAGTAGCAGTGCCAACCGGTCTCTCACTAGAACCCTAATACGGCTAGTTTGGTGACCAGAATCAAGTACCACGGGCTTCCCATGAAAGTGTGGAAGAAAGCGGAAGAGCATGAGCTGCAGTGATGATTCCCTTCCCAAACATGGTCACAAACAAACGCGGGGGGCAACCCAAAGTGTGTGCCCTTACCCCCCCAACAGTCTGACTCTGCACGTACAGTCGGCCTGTATAGAAACTCTTTCAACCTCCAATTATCAAAAAGCTAAAAACAGGAGAACACAAATCGAATCCTGGGAAGCCGGGTTTAATTGCAATACTTCCTCTTACAGGAAATATGTCAGTTTTCCAAGCACTGCTTAGGAAACTTTGTGTGATGTTGGGAAAACATTGTGCAAAAACCTTTGGTGATACGCGGATGGTTATGGAGAAGAGCCTATGCTGCATGGAGTATACATGCAGTTTACAGTCCGCTCAGTTTATAGATGGATCTGAGCTCAGCCCTACATACTGGTCTGTGGTGAAGGGTTGGTGGTCCCTAATACTGAATGCACTGATCTGATGGGTACACATGCAGCGCTGAATGTGTATTGGGATCCTCCTGCACATATCAGGTTCAGTGTGAGCGTGTCAGAGATTGTCTTTCCATGCTGTTTCACTGCTGCACGTGCTCAGTAAGAGGCCCCTGGCAATGCAGCAGCAGCTTTGAAATGGGAGAAACGCCTGTGGATGTGTAGCATTTATGGCCCTGGCTTCCCATTGCCTTTGGAGTGCTGTGAAGGCTGTGTCTGCTCCTCCCGGTCCCTCTCTATTGTGCGTAGCATATATGCTTTCTTTACTGCACAAAGAATAACTCAGTCATAACGGATGTTCAACACACAGCTCATCATATGATTTCTTTTCACCACGTACGTAAAGGACATAAAGTATGACTAAGTGTGTGTGTTTGTTTGGGTCTTCCAGTGATGATTTCTGGGAATGTGAAGGGCAGTGCTGTGGCTGTGTGGCCTGACCTTTGCCCTGCTGGATTACATCCCCACACCATGTTGGCTGGTTTTGTTCCCCTCTGTATTTCCCCATACTGAAGCCAAAATGGCTCTTCCTTGTTTTTGTTCCACTTTGGTTACCTGACAAACCTGTACCTAAATAAAGTTCCCACAGCATTCTCCCATTTGTACGTCACATGCTACTGTTTTCCAATACATAGTCTCTCCCATCTCCTCAATGATGTGGCCAGAGCCTCCTGCTGCAGACTAGGGGTGTCTGGTCTGCCAGTGTCCCTCCATGGGTCTCTGCCTGGGACTGTGGATGGTTGCACCACACTCCGACCGGTACTCGCACGGGGGGGCACACCTGGGGACATGGCTCCAAACTCAGACAAAAGAGAGAGAGTCACAGAGGGGACATTATTTATAAAAGACTATCAGGGGTTTGTAAAACGAGCAGCTGTGAAAACAACACTTCCTATTATTACCCTAATTATATCCTTTCTCTTCTAATTTGCATATGTTATCTCCCCACACTTCATTATTGGTGACTCTGTTATCAGTCTAGTGTTAAAAAAAACAAACACTGAAATGGGGTAAAATGGAGGGAAAAAAGCCACGGTTCTTCCAGGCACTCTAAAAAAGCAATTTTCCAGTTGATTTTTTAGGAACATACACAGGAACCGAGCTAAATACGTATGGACATGCTAATGAATTAAGAATAGACATGATAATTTAGCAGACATGGAGCAGAGAAATGCAGAAAAATATGTGCCATGTAAGTGTTATTTAGAAACATGTCTCTATCCCACCCTGAAGTTCTGGGGCAACGTTTGCTACCTCATGGAAATAATCATTTAAGATTATGACTGACTTTATTAGTCCTAGGAGCATCTTAATGCAAAGTGTTTGCGTGTTTGTAATGCAAAAGGTATTACAGAACTATGCTGAATTGTTTCCGCAACCCAATAAATGTATATGAATTTCAATATGTGGTTTTTCTTTCTAACAAAAGAAAGCTGGGATTTATTTGACTCACCCTGGCTTTTGAGGAGTGAGTAACACATCCTGTTAAAGACCATTTACAGAACATCTGCCCCAAATGCCTTGGAGTTCAGTTTTTAACTGGGCACAGTGCATGTAATGGATGTTGCAGTGCATGCACATGGGCAGTGGGCTTTTGTCAGCCTTTCTGTCCACTTGGCATTGCACAGAAGGTAATTCTGAAGTTGCATTTCCCAGCCCAATTGAATGTAGCTACTTGCAGCTGCTTGGAATTGATAGGACAGGGTGGTGGGCAGGCCTAGTTCCCAGGGTCACTACAGGAACCTGCCGTTTTGGCTCAGCTTTTGCGGGGAGCCTTTCTGAGTGCCGCTGTGGAACTGTGGAACAGCGCCTGCTTATCGCATGAGTTTTGTTTGTGTTCTTTACCCGCCAGAATACTCTGTGACAAACCTTTCCTTCGCATGGAAATGTGAAGCCACTAAAACAAAGGCAAACCACTTCGTTTTTATATGTCAACTTGAGGAGAATTTAATTTCTTTAGCACTCTTACATTTATTTTGACCAAAGAAACATAGGGTCAGCCATGGTCCCTTAAGGGCCTTGCTCTAGTGTCAAAGAGCCAAGAGATTCAAACCCACAACCTTGGGCACAGATCCAACATTTATACTTACACATACTTACTGTCACAGACTCACAACCTATGCTACTTGCAACAACTCACATACAACATAAAACATACAACTAAATTTTAAAAAATCAAGTGAGTATTAAGGGGGGGAAGGGAAATGGAACTCTGAGGAAATGGAACTGTCTGTCCACACCCCCTTCCCGGCTTGACAAAATTGGTGATGTTATGTGATTGTTAGGGCTAGCCTGGTCCCGAATGTCGGTTTTGAAATCGGAGATTGGATCGAATCGAAACGGAATACAAAAGAAAATCACTGATATCTCCAATCCCTACTGTTTGCCATCCGATAGATACCACAGAAAAGCACTTTACTGCTGGCAGCGTGACCATCCCAGGCACACGCATATCTGCTAATGTCACTCTCACACTGAAAAGTCAGTGCGATTATCTTATTCAGAAATATGTACGGCCTGTCTGTCGGAATGAATCCCAGTCGTAAGTTGGGGACAGTCTGGGTGTCACTTTTGGGTTGTTGGTTTTGTTTTTTAGGCTTTTCTGCTGCACTGAATTAGGGTAATCTTAAAAAGACAAATAAGATACTAAGATAAAAAAGATATATCAAACCCAGACTGATTCAGAAAAAAGGTCACAAGAAGGTGATAATAAGAATGGACTTCAGTGGTGGTAAACAGATGTCGGGATTTATTTACACAATCTCTTGTTTCACGGCTATTATTCAGTTCCCAGTGATAGTAACAGTTTTGTTTCTGCTAAGTAGTTCATTTTTAGCAGAGATAATCAACTATGACTCAGAAGATCCTCTTTCAGACTGACGGTTTGTAGCAATGGAACTGAGGTTGAAGGATGATAGTAATATTAATAATAATAATAATAATATATGGAATTCTTTATGCTGTTCGGTGATGAGTGCTGTAGCAGGCATCACTTTTAGTGGGAAAGTATCTTTCATATATCTGATATAGATTTATATATAGTTCCCCTTTGGTATAGTTGTTCCTTCACTTTCCAGAGTGATTTAAGATGCTGTTCCGTAACCAGGGTCCTTCTCAAAGCCACCCAAGTGTTACAGCATCACAGTCTTACTCCTTAGTTTAGCCATGATCTTTCCATTCCAGCTGGTTCCATGCAGTGCATTCAGGCCAGATTCTACCATTTACACTGTCTAAGTCTGCAAACAGTTTTCATTAGAATTTTTGCTTTAGAAGCAAATCTGTGTTTTTCCGGACAATTTTAGGACAATTTTACGAGATTCTGCTTGGGAATTTATATATTTGTATAAGATGTCATCTAAGGATATTCAGGTTTTACAAGCACATTTAGATGTACTTGGAAAGAATTACAAAATGGATGGAATGGATAGATAAAAAATCTTATAGGCCATCCCATTACCTTTTATAGAGCCAAACCATTGTCATTATTTCAGGGAGGGAACAGTAGGGCTTGGTGTTTCATGTACGATTCTCTGTTCTTGGACAGCATTCAGAGGGGAATATATGATCCGAACCATCAATAATCAATACAGTATGCCCTAGTAACCCAATAGACCTTTCCTGAAACATGATCACCCCTGGTGGGGAGCAGTTTTTTTGTTCTTTACAAAAGTGATCAATGCCCCATGTGGCATCACTGAAAAAGCACTACAGGGTGCTGGCAGGGGTTAGGGAGGAGGGGGGTGATACCTCTTTAAATATTTCAGCACGGACTTACACAGTATAGTTGGCTCCGTGTTCTTGCTGTACTTTTGTTAGCGTGTCTACAGGCCAATCACATGAGTAATTCATGTCCACTCTCTCTTTAGTGTCCTCTGTACATGTCCGAGGTGATACTTTGTCTATTTTCATATCAGCTGCAGGCTTTTTTACTTATTTAGGATCCAATGATTAAGAGAATAAATAAAGTAACATAATTACATATATATAACACAGATCATTTTGATGATATTTAAAAAAAAAGTAATTAAAACTTACTGTCACATATCCTAACAGTAATTTCTAGCCATTTTGACTCCAAACAGTAGTCGTTGAGTCCCTGGTATATATGTGCGCAATTTTAAAGCCATTTCAGCCTCATGTCCAAGCAGCCCTGCTGTCCCCACTGTAGTCTCATCATTTGCATCATAAGCCCTGTTTCCTGCACAGCCATCTCTGTGGGTCACGCCAAGCCAACAGATGCACCTGTACCGGCGTCTGTCTGTCTAAAGCAGCAGAACAGGTGGCCAGCTGCGATTGGCTGTCGCTCACATTAACACATCCCCCAGTGGCAGAGCCCCCTAATTTGCCAAATTTCTCATCCTTTTAAAAGCAAACTTTCCTCACCGAGGTATATAAAACATGGCAATTTTATCACTTGCTTGCTTTTTAAAATTCAAGCCAGAAGAGTGTGACGTACAGCTCACCAGTCTATGGCCATCAGCCCCATCATGTTTGCCCTTTCCTCTCATCTGCTCTAATGCAGGGTAATGTGTCACCAGTTAAGATAGATGAGGGAGGCGGCATCTTGCTAATTGGAGGTACATGATGTCTGACCCAGTGGTAACAAAGGGGTCCACAAAGCCAGAGCCTCCCAAACTGTCGTGGGACCGCGTCCACTCCAACATTCCTGTTCATGTCTGCCTCTGAATGTGGATGCCTCCCTCCATCTCTGGCTTCTCTGTTTGTGTCTGCCTCTAAATGTACACACCTCCCTCTATCTCTGGCTTCTCTGTTTGTGTCTAAATGTACATTTCTCCCTCATTCTCTGGCTTCTCTGTTTGTGTCTGCCTCTAAATGTACATACCTCCCTCTATCTCTGGCTTCTCTGTTTGTGTCTGCCTCTGAATGTACACACCTCTCTCTATCTCTGGCTTCTCTGTTTGTGTCTGCCTCTAAATGTACATACCTCCCTCTATCTCTGACTTCTCTGTTTGTGTCTGCCTCTGAAGTAGATGCCTCCCTCCATCTTCAGCGTCTCTGTCCCTGTCTGCCTCTGAACGTAGATGCCTCCCTCCATCTCCGTTGTCTTGGTCCGTGTCTGTCAAACTGTGTGGGGTCATGGTAGTGATGATTCAGTTATCTCCTTTAATTCAACAAACCTCTGATCAGCACTTAATAAACTAGTCCTGCCACCATAAGCCTTAATTGTGGCTTTGATTAATTGCCAAAATATAATTAGCCAAATTATGTATTTGAGAGTATGAATTAATAAACTGTTAATAAGGAAGATGAGGTAGTTGTCAGACAGGAAATGCCATTGAAACTACACCACAATGATGTAGGAATCATCAGGATGTTTTTGACCAAACCAGACTCGGACATATGAAAAGACTGGACAGTGGATGGCAGATAGAGGTTGATTAACTATGATCCTGTCATTGGGAGGAGCCGCCTGCCACTCTGGTTTCCTGTGGCATTTGGCCAATTAGATCTCATTCCTGATGACCTTTGGCAGCCCCTAAATTTATGAGTAACAAAACCTGCTTGAAGGACCTGCTTGTGCACTGAGCACTGGGCTGCCTTCAGCCATATATCAAGTCTGGTGTAATTTATCACATGACTGCCTTGGACGTGATGGGTTTCTCTGTGTGCGAATGCTGAGTTTGGAGTTTGGGCAGTGCTGCTCGTAACAACTCACTTTACACTGAAACTGGGGAAGGTGGATCCAAACAAAAATCCAGGCTGCATTCATTGTGTGTATGTTTGTATATTTTTTGCTTTTTTATTAAAAGCACACATATTTTACTTATATTCAGTGGCATCGTTAGGCCTATTTTAGGGTGGCTGAAGCCTCCCTAAAATATTCTTAAGACCCCATAAATAATTTGGTGTTTTTCCCCAAGTTTTTTTTTTTTTTTTTTTAAACTTATTTCATTATTTATTTATTTTACAAAATTTGCAGACAAATTCAATATAAAGACGCAGGAATATGAGTTTAAATAAATAACAATATAAACCTATCACTATTCACTTGAATATGATCGTAAATCTGTTTTATTATAAATATTCACTTTCACTTCACAGTGTTAAGGTAGCGTCAGTGCTTCGTTATCCAATCCGTTCCAGTTGTTCACAGGGAACTCCCACATTACTGAAAATCCAGTCCACGTTTTCACTGCTACTTTACACTCCGCTGCATCTACAGCTGCGGACACACTGGCGTACATGCTGCACACAGTAAGACAACATGCCTATACGCAAGTTTTTCAAGAAAGTAAATCTTCATCACTGCTGGTAATAACAATTACTTAGCTCCAGCTAACAGCAGAGAGTCCCATGTAATTAACCCCCTGGAGTCGGCGGTCCGAACAGAAATTTCGCTTAACCGTTTAAGTAACTCTGCGAGTTTTTGTCATATACACATTTAAAAACACCCTCAGAAACCTTGGACGGTCTACTCATGGGCGTAAATCCCGGGGGACCATGTCTGCTTTCCCAGTTCATCTCACCTACTCTACACACGAGTCAGGTGTGTGGCTCAATTAATGTTAAATTTTATTGTATGATGATGTAAACAACATAACAAACATTACAATAAATAGTTTTGAAGAAAAATCTGCTTTGTCATTGAACTTGAGAAAGACTTTGAATATAACCATAATGACGCAGTCTCCATGCTACAATAATAACGATAGAAGCAAAGTTTTTCCACTGCGGGGACATAGCCTACCTTTATAAATACAATTTGACTGTATTATTTGTGTTCCCTTCAAAAATTGCTCATGAGAAATTTTATATTTATTGTGTCGTCCCCCCTACTGTTAAATGAAATTTACGCCCATGGGTCTACTTTTCAAATATATATAGGTAGAAACTAAATATATTTTTACAGCCTCGTGATACGAATAGAAAGAACAAAAGTGACTGACCTCGAAGCAGCTCTGATCGCCTTCCCACTTGCAAATCGCACTATTCGCATGATAATACCATGATAATCCGACAGTTAGTATTGGGTAAAACAGACTGAAATAAAACAAATCTATTGGTGGCCTAAAATGTTTAATATGTCCTAAAAAGTTGAAAAGCAATTTCTCATTCTTTGTTTTCTGTTTGTGAAATTTTGTGCTCATGCGCTACGTTTGTTCATATCGTGTGCATTTCTTGGGGGCTAAGCCCCCCGTCCTTAAAACCTAGTGATGCCCCTGCTTATATTTGTTTTATTTTTGTATAGTCAGCTCAAAGCATTCATACTTCATTACAGCAGATGTGCCCTTCTGCTGTTGTTTCAGCGCATTGCTGTTTGCATTTATTTTTATTTAGTACTAAGATTAATAATCTCTTGATAATTAAATACTTTTAGCTCAAAAGTTTAGAATTTTTTCCTGCAGTAAGCAGATATCTACTATATGGAAATATCCATCCATCCATATTCTAACTACTTGCCCTGGTCAGGCTGGCAGGGGGTTGGGAGTATGTTCCAGGCAGAGTAGGGAGCTTCTCCACCACTCTTTCCAGAAGTACTAAAAGTATGATACTTCAAAGTGTTGGTTTTCCTCTGGTGCAAAAACTGGTACCAGCACTAAATGACATCATTGTCCTGAACTTGAAAAATGCCGGTAATGTATTATAGGGAGGAATGATGTACAAATTAATACCAATGTTGCATGTTATGTGCGTGCAATTCCCAAATCGCTGGTCAGATAGATTAAAGATCAGCCTTTTTCTTACCTTCAATTCTGGATGGACATTATAGCACAGGGAGTTTAAGTTTCGGTAAAACATTTTGACTCATAGGAAAGAAAAAGTTTTGTATTTCCAAAATTTTTCAAAAAGAATCTGGAAATTTTGATTCATCAGACCACAAGACATTTTTTCATTTTGCCTCAGTCCAGCTTAAATGAGCTTGGGCCTAGAGTAGGGAGTGGCATTTCTGTATCATGGTAGAGTTTCTTTCTGCATTAGTGGATGCAGCAACAAACTGTGTTCACAGACAGTGGTTTTCAGCCCATGCAGTGATTTCCACTACAGAATTTTGTCTGTTTTTAGTACAGTACTGCCTGAATACCCAAAGATCATGCCTGTCCGATACTGCTTTTCAGCCTTGTCCCTTGCGTACAGAGATTTCTTCAGATTCTATGAACCTTTTAATGATATAGTAACGTAGATGGTGAAATTCCCAAATTCTTTGCAATATTCACTGCACAGATATTCTGCCTCTCTGGGAGACTTTTTTATACCCAGTCATCTTACTGACCTGTTGTCGATTACCCTAATTAGTTCTGAAATACTCCACAAATTGTTTTGTTTTGACATTACACAATTTTTACAATCGTTTGTTGTCCCTGTCCCAACTTTTTTTTAAATGTGTTGCTGGCATCAAATTCAAATTGAGCATATATTTGTCATAAAACAAAATTTCTGTTTCCACATTTGATGTTGTCTTTATTCTATTTTCAACTAAATGTGGGTTTATATGATTTATAAGGCATTGCATCATGTTTTTATTTACATTTTACACAGCATACTAACTTTTTTGGAAATGGAGTTGAACATGTTGTATCTACTGTTGTGATAGATTCAATGGATGCATTAAAAGTCATATGACTGCTCAGACAGCTTATTATTTGTCAGAAGTGACCACGTCAGTAATAATTAACATACATTGTGGGCAAACTGTTGCACGGTGAACATCACTTCCTCCTGGTTAAAAATCACAGAATTTGATTAGTTTGCACACTGACCTCAAATGGACTCATTACAAATGGCACAGAGGAGCCCGCAAAAGAGCATTGTCAGTGATTGCCAAAGATGTTTGTCAGCAGTATGAGAATGAAGGAGTGTTGTTGTCTCATGTCATACTATATGAAAAGTGTCAATTTTTGTCAAGAAATTATCCCTCGAATGTATGAAATATAGGTTGAAAAATTATGGTTTATGTTGGTTCAGTTTAGAACAAGCAAACAGGCAAAAGGTTTTAAGGGGTTAACATGCTTTATTTACTTCTGTATATTAAAAAAAAGATATAGATTGGCAACTTATGAAGCGCAATAAAGTAGTTGTTTGTCAAAACATAAAAAGCCAACACATTTTTATTATAAACCTGCTGCATCTTCAACTATAAGCACTCTGGGTTGTTGCGTTCAAAAGATGCATCCCCAAGCCCAAAGGGACGTTGTCTCAGTTACACTGACTGAGACAGTCAGTCTCCAAAGCTGATCTGAATCAAAAATAATGAAAATTCAGAGCAGAGGAGAAGTGTCCGGCGTTCTGCCTCACTTACTTTCCAATTACGATGGGCCAAGCAGAACAACGTCGTTAGCGCCGTGTATCGACTGCGCCGCTCTCCGTTAGAGTACAAGCAAAGAATTCCATCCCATTGTGTGACAACCTGAGTACTTTACAATAACAAAGGGTTCCTTTTGTGTCAGATAGCTTTTGTCGTCTACTGAGAAACAAGCATTAGAAGAAAGGCTACACTGATGACACACACACACACACACACACAC
>JABFEA020000033.1:31880-44607 GCA_019775915.2 Cyphomyrus plagiostoma | reverse complement strand
TATTGGGCGGGTATGGTGGATTTTGTGCCCTGCTCCCTTGTTCTTTAACGACCTTGGTTCTATTACTTTGTTGATTGGTGATTTTCTCATGGATGGCAGAGCGGGCCAGAGACTTCATGCTGTGCCTTTTCTAGGAAGAAGCTAGTCATATGGTGATGTTGTATTTTCATTTCTGCCTGCAGCAGTGCATAAAATTGATTTTAAAAATATGCATATTCTTTTTAGAGCTTATCAAAGACATGCCCTGTACCAAAAAGCACACCCTCCAAACAAAAAACAAGAGACAAACTCCAATCACATTTGTAATTTATTTTATTGTCAAATTGCACTATAAAACCTGCACTGTGAAGGGCTACAGAGTATGGGGCAGGGTCCAGCTTTTCTCCTGTCTGTCTTAGCTTCTGTGCACTACTGTATCTAATTATAATATGAAAGCAAAGCAGTCTTATCTTGCTAAAATAATTGCCTGAAGTCACAGTAATTTTGTCTTCCACACAGTTTATATATAAGCTAAAAAAACATAAAATGACAATAGACTGTGATTCCATTCTACTTAACTTATGCTTAACTTATAACGTATATATATATATATATGTGTGTGTGTGTGTGTGTGTGTGTGTGAGAGAGAGAGAGAGAGATTAAATGTCTAAACGTCCCCACAATGTGATAAAAACCTGTCATCTTGATGTTGTGAGGACCATTTTTTTCAGTCCCCACAAAGGAAATTCAACTTTACAAATATCTGTGACTGCAATATAAAAAACTAAACATGCCAAAACAATTGTATTTTGTTTGGTTACTTATGGTTAAGGTTAGGGCTGAGTAGAGGTTAAAATGGTCATTGTTGGAGATTTGACCATAGAAATAAATGTGTGGACAGTGCCAACAAAGATATGAGTACAGGTGTGTGCGTGTCTGTATACACACACTAAATATATATTCCTTTACTTCTTCATTCACTTAAGAAGTGTGTATTAATTATCTTTCATGCACTGCAATGAAATTCAGAGGCTTATTCTTTTTATTTGGGTAGCATGGGAGCTTAGTCTGTAGTATTATTATATCTTTCTTCTAAGGCTGGAGGTTGGTGGTTTTCTTCCACAGCCAAAACACGTGTAGCGAGTAGGGGTGCAACAGTACACAAAATCACGGTTCAGTATGTACGTTGGTTTTCAAGTCACAGTTCATTACGGGTTCAGTACAGCAAGGCTAAAAGAAACAAAACATAAATTGCTTTTTTATCTTTAATAAACAGTGGTTTACTGAACAAAGTATTTATTTTAAAAGTCTCTAAATACTGCTGCAACATGCTAATAAAAAAGTAAAATTTTAAATAAAAATATTCTCTCAAAGAAATAAAAATAAAATATCAAATATCATTAAAACGCACATTTAAAAAATTAACTGTACATACAAATACTGGTTTATCAAAGTTTGCGAAACTATGCACATGTCTATTGGCGCTGCTTCATAAACCCCTTCTGAATGTTGCTCAGGGAAAGACAAATGCACAAAGGTTACGCATTTGCTTCGTTCACTCAGTATACATATACGTACCAATCCCAAAAACCCGTACCGAAAATTTTCGGTAGGAATACCTACTGTTACACTCCTAATAACAAGATTAACTAGTATCTCTGAATTACCCATAATGTGTCATTATGCTCTGTGACGGACTGGCAGGATAAAAAAACAGGTCCAACGCACATTGAGCAATTAGAAGACACGAATCCACATATACCTCATGTCTTTAGATGTGAGAGGAAACCTACAAATACATACACAGCAGAAATCAAACCCATGACCACATAGGTGAAACCACAGCTTCATCCATTGTCCTGCTGAGTCACAAACTGCAAGTGATGTTCCACCACAAACAAATGAAAACTGACAGTGAAAATTTATATTAAATTAAGGCTGGGCGATATCAGGTCGATATTGTATCGCGCATGCGCAATAATCACCAAGGCACAACATTTGCCCAGCCGCCAGTTTTACGGTAATATTCGGATGTTTATTTACGCCCACAATATAATCAGATCAGTAGTACTCCTAAAATATTAAAGACGTATTTTATGCCGCCCAGACGTTAGTAGTCAGTATATTACTTTATGCTAGCCTGCTACTTTAAAATGGAATGTTGGTTGTCTATGTCTGTGCTAGTAAACCTTCCAGCAGAAACTCAGGTAAAAAAAATGCTAGTACACTCCCGGTGAATCCAACCTGTTAAGATGCATTGATTTCAGTGGGATATCTACTGAGGATGCAACCACCACAATAACAGTCATTCCTATAAAAAGGCAGCTTTGTTAAAAACAGCAAGCAGAATTGTAGCATGTCTCTCCGATGGAAAGATTGTGAAAATGCATTCATGTGAGCAGCAAGATTCTTCTGCGGTAACCGAAAGTGGGAGAAGTGGGGAGTAACAATAACTGGTTAGGCAAGGTCAACTTCTTCAGCACACTTGATAATAAATAACGTTGTGATTGTCAGTAAACCTTTCTACTAAACAATGGTCATTTCATGTGTGAATACTCACGATGTGTCTGATAAATATGACCAGGTTAACTGGTTGATCTTAGCACTGACGATCAGCATTTCTATTGTCGATTACTCTAGTCTTGCACGGAGTTAGCAAGGCTTGGGGAGGGAGTTGAGAGTGTAGAAGCTTGCGCACCTCATCTGGAGCGATGTAGACAAGGCCAGAGTAGCCGAGCGCAGAGGCCTTTTTCCCCCCATTCCCCTTTTGTGTGTGTGTTTACATTTTTTATTTTTAAACGGAGGGGGAAAAGTATTAAGGGCGTCCGAAGCGCGGGGCCGAGGTGGGAATAATGTACGCCTTCGTGAGGTTTCTGGAAGACGACCTGTGCTACGCCCTGCCGGTCTCCAGCGTGAAGGACTTCAGACCCGTGCACAAAGCGGATTTCGACAACCAGAAGGTGTATGTGGTGCACAGATCCGAGGCCAGCGGCACAGGAACGGGCGGGCCCGGCAAGGCGCAGATCCTCGCCCTGGCAGGTGAGCCCGCCGCCCTGTTAGCCTACAGACAGCAGCCTACCGTCGGTTTGTGTGAAAGCGGATAACATGGTACACTTAGGCTGGGCACGGCAAGTCTAGCATGTCAAGCTAATGTCCGACCGGGCGACTCGAACCCTCACTGATTAATTTTGGTTCGGTTTCGCTCTCTGTCTCCCACGGCCTTTCATTCTCACCATCCTGCCGGAGTTAGCCCATACGCTAGCCGGTTAGCAGGTAGGTGAGTACCTCGCTAACTAGCCGGCTAACTTGGACGCGCCAAATGTGTTCATGGGCCCGGCGATGCACTGCATCTATAAACGGTGCTATATTTTATTAAAACGACAGCACGTTTTATTAAAATAATGGTGGTGTGTGTAAGACGTTGTAAAGTTTTAATGCGATGTGTTAAACAAGCGTGACAGCGCAATGTTGTGTGTGCAAATGTGTCTAAAGCTTTATTAGACATCCGCAATGCACCTCTCGGAACATTAAGAAGCACCGAAGTGTCTATCTGAAAAATGTTAATCGTTCGAACTTAACATTTAACTCGCCTTTCTAATACCGTGTCACTGTGCGTCAAAACACACGAAGTGTGCCCGCAAAGAGGCTTTTCTCCTGGTAGCCTTTAAAATATACCCAGTAAGGTAAACAGGTTAAAATTAAATTTAATATAAATAGCTGGGCCTTCAAGCTGAAGCAATAGCTTAGTTGGCAGGAAGGAGTACCCCCCACCTGTAATGACTGACAGCAGTCCGCTATCCAGCCGGGAAACACTGGTTTGATATGGAGTTATGCCACAAACAAACAGCGAAGAGCAGGGCCTCAGTGATTCACTTCATAAAAGCACAGGAAATAATTCTCTATGTCCATAACTCGTGTTATTTTCATTTGTGTCGTAATACAAACGTTATTATCTATTACACTGATGTTTTGTTGTTAGTCCAAATAAACTTTATCGGTGTGTAGTTGGGAAACGGATTGACGAAAACTAAAATTTGCAAATATCTTAATATTTCCTTTTACGTATATTGTATTGTTTTGAGGTGTTTGTGAAATATGTATGCAGGTTTGTTTTTTTGTAGGAATGATTTAATAGAAATGTTTCTTGATTATGCGTTCTGTAGACAAACCTGTATATCTTCATATTACCTGAGCAGGACATTACTATTTTGCTGTTAGCAGTAACATGCTTTTGTAAAACTGAGATTTGCTGAACTGCTCTTGTGAACACTGCATTGTTCAGTGTATCAGGATATATTACAGTGAAATAAACATTTTAAAGAGAACATAATATACATTGATAACTTAATTATTTTTGTTAAATAGCTAATAACTGGTGTTTTAAGCCGATCTCATTTTTTCATCTTACCATGATCAGATGTTTAAATTAGAATAAATAACTTGGATGCATACAACAACAAACTTTTGTAGCAATTAAGTTGCTGCATTTCAGTTGCCTGTTAAACCAGTTGTAAATGGTAGATTAAATCTGACAATATAAATGTTGTTAAACTCTATTTCAGATTAAAAAAAAAAAAAACAGGAACATTTGTGGTGTCCTATGTACCAGCATTTGTTACACTACACGTCTTGTTTTTTGGAAAAAATAAATGTATAGAACTAGTATTTAGAATGTGCTAGAGTAGTAAAGCGTCAGTTGAATCATTTTATTGCTTATTACATCAGGAGATACTGAACCAGTTGGTGTTTAGCTTAATAGTTTGTTACAAAATATAAAGCAAACAGTTTGCTTTACATTTGTTTACGAACTCAACGATCAGTGTCTTAACATCAGACTTGCTGAAGCTGGGTTAGAACAGTACAATAGTTTAGTTATTCCCCCAAAAGAACTGGATTAGTACCACTTTTAATTTGGATAAGACGTTATGGTACAGTACTCTTTTCACTATAGACACCATGGAGAAGTGGTGAATTATCTAATTGCCAAAGTCACTTGAGCAACTTAATCAGAATTCAGAAAATAGACCAGTACATCAGTCACAAAACACAAAATACTCTAAAAGTCTGTTATGCAGTTTATCTAAATTCCTATGGGAATTTTAAAAGACATCTCTTTTTGATACAGACTGAGAACAGTTAGGAGTGAGTTATTTTTTTTTTTTATTCCTCCATTGTCGTGTCATTCAAAATATCCATAGTTTTGGGGAGCATCCATCCAAACATCAGAGAATTTTGATTCAAGCTAAATCTAGCCATGCAGAAAGCCATAAAAAGAAAACTAATCACTTGCCTAAACAAGCAGGAGATCCTGGAATACCTTTAGAGGACCTGTACAAATCTGTGGAAAACATGCAGGCATTACACTCACAAGGATAGGGCCAGACCTAGGATAGCCACCAAGACTGGCTAACAGTCCCAAAACCTGTGCCTGTAGGACCACAGTCTTTACATTTTATGTCAATAAGCTATTTTCATCCTCAGTTCTATAAATTTCTGCCCTAGGTCATCTTTTTTAGTAGATACAAAATCAGCAAAAGTGTCTTTTTTTGTTACTCCCAAGGCAGGAACTGGTGGTTCCGGTATTTGATCTGATTCTTTCACACAATCAGAAATCTATCCTTTATGACATGTTTATGTCAAAGTACCATAGGTGCCTGTGTTCTCCTATGTGCCTAACATTCAGTCCTGTGCTTTGCAGAAAATATAGAGGAGTTTGAACACAGTATTATGCAGAAGAAGATGAAAATTCCCAAGCTGTCCAATAGAGACACGGCGAACGCAGTGGAGAATCACTTTGGGGAGGATCAGCTTCCGCTCCGACATAAAAAGGTACATTTCACTGTTGTTATTAGCTGCTAGCCAACTCTGTTTGGTTTTAGGACCAAAAGGTATCATTGCAAAATAAATATCCAAAAACAAATAAACTGCATTACCTCTCATTTAACTTTCTTTAAAATGGACTTTTAAAGGTAGATTACCTGTTCATTATATTGATTTTATACCCATTTTAATGTTTGTAAATTCTCAGTCAAGGCTGTTTGTGCTGTAAATATGCTGGGCTTAGAAATTGTTAGTTGGTTTATCTATTCGTTATTGGTCTGACTTGAACATTTTTTGCTGGAGTGCTTGGGGTCTTTTTGTAGAAAATATTGTGGTGTTATGAAGAGGAGAAGGTTATCTTTATTTTGCCCTTGGTTTCAGTTAGCAGACCTTCTGCCAGAACAGTTAAGGCTTGCCTCAGCTTATATGATTTAAACCTGGTCTGAGATCGAAGTGCCTGGTGCAGTGCAAGGTCACCAGCTGTTCTACTGACACTGAGAAATGCTGGTGCAGAGGCCTCCTCAGCAAGCAGTTCACACCTCTGCAAGGCTGCTGCTTCGGCTGATATGGCCTTGAATCCTTCATGAATCGATGGGGCCTTTGCCTAATGGAAAGCTGGGAGTTTCCATTTAGAGCTGTTTCATAAAGAAGTGATACTTTTGACATTTAGAATGACATTTGGTGGAGGGGGAAAAAATAACCAAAGAACCATAACCCAGGTTACACTTATGTTACTTTACAGAGCTATATCGCGTCCTCACTGAATTGTAGAAGTTATTTTGTAATTACTTTTTCGAATTACCTTTAAAACCATACGATTAAGTTTATCTTAAGATTGCACGATGCAGATGTTGTGACGCAGGTCTCGAGAAGTCATTTTGATTGGTTGATTGTTACAAGCACCTCCACACTCCCTCTCAGTCTGTATTTTTAGTTCATGGTACGCAGATTGTGGCGGAAGGCCTGTATGTTTCCTACTTTAAGCTGGGCCATTAACAGAAGCAGCGGGCAGCTACATTGAGCATTTTATGACATTTCAGCAAGTATTACATATTTAGCTGTGTAGCCCCATTGCAGAATATAAGCAAATTTTAGTTCTTAATTAAAATAACATTTTATGTCTGTGAAGCATTAAATAATGTATAAAAGATGGGTTTCTTCAAGGTATGCATTTTCAGATAAAATATTAAAGCATATCTTTTTCTCTCCATTGAAGAAAATAACAGATATTAATATAACTCTGAAGTGTAGCTAAATTTTGTGTAAATGGTTCAGATATGTTGAATAGTCACAGTTAAATACATCAAACTCCAATGGTGGTAATTACAAACTAGCTGATTTCCATCTTTCATATTTATTTTTTTCTTCAGAACCTGCCAACAGCTGACTTTAAGTAGATCTATAGCCCAGTGATCGGGATTGTATTGTTCCTGTGTTACGCAGTCGTATGTGTCATTGTCTTCCAGTTTGCCTTGAAATGAGTTTGGTTGCATGCAGGCTGTTTGATAACGCTGAGTTAAAGTGCTTTTTATTGTCTTTAATTGGTGCTTTGGTTTGCTATGCTGTTTGTCACCCTGAATAGCATTTGCCTTATGAGTGAGATAAAGTATTGCTTTGAAATGCAAATGCGTAGTGAAAACGTGTGTGCCAGTATCTTACTCCATTCAGTCTTATACCAGTTTTTCATTGCCCTGCTCATAGTCGGTCTGATAGGTGTACATTTATTAAAAAAAAAAATAAAAATCACAGGCCTCCGGGGAGAAAGACGCCCAGCATGGGGGGGGGGCATTTTTAGGGTGGCTGCTGCAGCCCTATTTAACTGCGTTTACTTCCACTCTCGAGCCACACCTGCCCGGGCGAGGGGCACGATTTCAAAAGGGGCAAATGAACAATAAGCTAACAAAATCCTCATTATCCACAAACCATGTGTCTGTCTCCGTGGGTTAGGAGTCTCAAGGTCAGCAGATTGAAACCCAGTGTAATGGTGTCACTTTTCGCCCTTAACCCCCAAAATGCCCCAGGGACAGCAGAAAAATGGTCGACCCTGCACTGATCCTGCTACCTGTACAATGACAAAGGCATTAGGGCTTGACATTAGTCACTAGTGATATATTATGAAAAGCACAAAGCTCAGTCTGGAGCCTCTGTCTGGCTGCAGAGATGTTAGCTTGAGTATGTCTGTCGCAGGCCTTCAGGAGATTCCGTATTGGCTGATCTATTTAAAATTGCATCCTCATTAAAGCTTTTTTCTCGCTTGTCCCTTTTTATAGCCTTCATTTTAATGTGGCTTGCAGCAGCAGACTCGAATGATGATGGTCATAAATAAATACAATAACAATATTGGATAATGGCTCAATAGCCAGCTACATTACTTATATTTTTGTAAGCACAGGTAAGGTATTATAATTTTTCTGTGCGTCCTAAACAGCAGTTCTGAGATGAATGTGGGGCACTGCCATTTGGGATGTGGGCTTTTCCTTCTTGATTAATTGGGTTCAATAAAGTTCAATAGACTGAAATGTTTGAAAATGCTGAAAGACGTCCTGATGTACCGCTCGATGTGTTCTGTGACACTGCATTTCAGCTGACGCTCAGGACACCACAGGAACACGAGTATACTCATGGGCTCACCCAGTTGGCCATTAAGCAGCTGCCTGTCCCCAGAATATCGGAGGTCAGAGTCGGTGCGGGTGAAAGGTTCAGGGAGCGGCTGTTCTTACGCTTGCAATTGTTTCCTGGGCCCAGGTGCAGGATCACGGACGAGCCAGTGCCAACTCCTCTAAGAGCTTGGCGGCTGTGGTGGCCCGACTGGAGCGCAATGCTGTGAGCTTGTGCGTGGAGGGCGACGAGGACCTGGAGGAGGACAGGCTGGCAGCGGAGGAGGAGGAGGAGGAGGAGGAGGAGGGGGACTTGAGTACCGAGGAGGCGGTGGTCCCACGGGTGCTTTACGAGGAGCTGGTCCACAGCTACCGGCAGCGGGAGGAGGAGATGCGGCACCTGCAGCAGGAGCTGGAACGGACGCGGAGGCAGCTGGTGCAGCAGGCCAAAAAGCTGAAGGAGTATGGGAGCCTGCTGACGGAGGTGAAGGAGCTGCGCGACTTCAACAGGCGGCTGCAGGATGTCCTGCTCATGAGGCTTGGCAGCGGTGAGCAGGCGGGCCGAGCAGCGTGGCGGCGCAGCCGATAAATGCGACGGTCCTCTTCAGCCACTTACAAGGGCATGTGTGGCGAAGGGTAAATGCGCATGTGTGTGCAGCTGAGAGCAGAAGGCTGCAGATCAGCCGGGCCAGGTGATGGCGGGGGATGGCAGCATGCGGCACCCGCCTTGAAGCTCGCGGTTAAGCTCCACTGAGGTAGCTTGCGGGGCTGAAATAGCCCAGGGTCTCACGCAGGGGAAGTCGCTCTGCGGCCAGAGCCGTGCGGCTAAATGAGGCCATCAGCTGGTAGAGGCTGGGGGTGTAGGACCAGCAGATGTGTTCAAAGCCCCCCTCAGCCTATGAGATTTTAATGTGGCAGTAGATTGTCCTCTGTCCTCAGCCCTTAATTACTGGTGAAACCACTGGAATTTTGATTCTGCTGCTTGAGTGGAGCAAAAATATAGTCCCGCATTGCTCTCTGCCCTGGGAACCCTTTGGCTCTTCTGCTGGGCTGCAGTTCCGAGTTGAGCTAGGAAAGGGGAGGCCAGTACTTTTGTTTCCTGTGTGTCTTTCTGCTAAGATGGTAAGTTCAGTAAGTACTAGGACACAATAACACCATCTCTGGCATAAAACTGCTCTAATGAGATATTGGCTGGTACCAGAAGGTTAGAAACTTTCAAACTGTGGTTTCACTGCAAGTGTATAAAATGAAGCAACATGCAGGAGTTGGCAAAAAAATGTGCTTCAGATACGAGAAACTCATCTTAACTGGATACGTACGCCTGAGAGCTGGCAGGCAGGATGTGCTGAAAGGTAGCCGGTTTGGATGCGCTTGGTAAGGCTGTGAATAACCTGTTATTGAAAATGAGAAGTTTACTCCAGTTCAAACCACTTGTTTTCGAGCCCTGAATGAGTGTATGAGCCCTAAAAGCTTTACAGGGTATAAATATGTCCTCTAAACCTGCAGCTTTGGGAAAGATAATCCTCTGACATGTTGCTCCCTTTTCAATTGATATTCAAAATAGCAGGAGGATTTTCCTTTTTCAGCCATGAATAAGAAGTTGCTTGGGATTTCTAAGCAGGTTGATGGGAAGCAGCACTTTCCAGTGGTCAGCTGGCCCTCGGGGTCACGCTTCTGCCCCGGCCGGCTGGGGACCTCATCATAAACATGCTTCCTTTCCCTTTTTTGGGCAGAACCCATGCATGACAGTGGGACCCAGACAATCAAGACTGAAGTGATGGAGCCCATTGCTGAGCCCCCGGAGGTCTGCAGAGAGGAGGCCAACACCAGTTCCGGCCACTCCCATTCGCCCTCCCCCAGAACGGTGTACACATTCAACGACGGAAAGGTGAGTGTCCCAGTTTGTAAATTGCCGGCCTGCACACTCTGCCAGCAGAAATGCGCTTTGCTGTCATGCTCTTCCTGAAAGGTCTGATGGTGCTTTTCCTTTATTTTACTTCTTGGTTGTTTTTAGCCCCTCCTTTGGCCTTGGAGCCATGTTTAGCTTCTAGACAGTAAATAATGCGGAGAGCTCTGCTCTAAGATCTCCTTCCGTATTAGAAGAGCATCTCCTTTTGTAACAGGCCTGCTATATTTTGCTCATGATATAAGAGAATACGGTTTTGTGTAATCGTGGGAAAGGAAGACAAACTGGGACACGCATGTTGCCGAGCGGCTTATTATACCGCAGCAGTGAGTGGCAGACTGGCTGGGAGGGGAGACAACCAAGGAATGAAAGTAGGCTGCCAAGAAGCAGGATGGCTGGCCTGTGTCCTTAAGCACAATAGATAGAAACGGAAGCAGGAAGAGGGCCGAAGGGCTTCTCCCAGAGCTCGGAGATGAGAGGCGCACATGCTAGCCACTGTTAGCATTTACCTCTGACACACTGTTTATCTTCTGGTGAGTTTAGCTCTCGAGCCACATGCTAATGAAGCGATGTCCCTGTTCCTGTTACCCTGATAGGCCTTCCCAGCCCTTTTGGCAAGCTTACATTCAGACTGTGACAGGATCGCACTTGAGAATACCTGCCCCCGTACTTCAGGCATATTTATTCTGTTTGACGGTCTTTGGGGTTTCCTCAGGTACACCTGGGTGGAGGCATTTGGGTGGAGGAGGAGAAATGGCATCAGCTTCAGAGAACACAGGGTGATTCCAAGTTCACCAAAAATCTGGCTGTCATGATTTGGGGTACAGAGACCCTGAAGAACAGGAGTGTCACGGGTGTGGCCACCAAAAAGAAGAAGGACGCTCTGCCAAAGCCCCCCCTCTCCCCAAGCAAGCTCAAAATCGTCAGAGGTAAATGGCATCCCTTCACCGGGGGGCCCCTGAGAAAATCATCCAGTAAAGCCACTTTTTTTTGCTCTTTTGTTTTGTTCATTACTAAAATTCCAGAGAAATGGCTACTATATAAGGCTTGGTTGGTCCCTTATAATGTATTGGTAATGGTCAGCTTCTTAGTAATTGGAATTCATGTGTTCTTTCGGAAGTCAACACCGAAATTTCTCACACTGGAATCTGCTGACTTCAGGCCAAGATTACTGCTCCCCTGCATATCAATACAGAAATCCACAATGCTAGACTGGTTCTATTTTTATGGGTATTATGGCACAAGTAGGGTACCAGTGTCTTTAGTTGACTTCAGATGCCTCTCTCTCAAAGTATCGGTGCATTGACAGTGTGAAGTCTTATGGAAGGATTAATACTTGAGTGCAAGTATAGGTTAGCCAGGGCAAAGCAGATGCAGCTTTACCTAACTCCTGAGAATATCACATTTTACCATTAACAAGTGAATAGCACACATTTACCTTGGGGACAAAAATCCCCAAAAAAGAGAAATGGAACAAAATTTTGTTTTGATACGGTTAATGATTTAAAAAAAAAAAAAATCTGTTCCACGATTTTTCTGTCTTTCAGTGGGATTATTCAGCTCTTCCACAGTAATGTCTTTTCCAGTCATCACTCCCCACAATCAAAAATGTGCTAAAAGCTACAGGCACCATGTTATACATTCATCTCTTAAATGCTGGTCCAGGCTGACAAGGGGAGGCTGGACCCTATCCGAGGGGTGCTAAAAGTATTTTGGATAAATATGAAATGCGTGTCATTGGTTATTTGACTATTACTCAAGTCAGTGGTCAGCTTTTAACATTTAGGGAATCAAAAAGACTACTTTCTTTTATTCCGTCATGATCTGGAGGTTATTATCTTCATTTATTAGTCTGGATCAGTAAGCATGAGGTAATGTACTGTATGTGTTTTTTTAGCTCTTCAGATAAGCAGTTGATCATGGAATCCATGAATACACTCCCTGTTTCTTTCTAGTTCTAGCTATAAACATTATGCATCCAGTTGTCATGGTTTTATTGTACTACTGTGCAATAAGTGTGTGTTTAAGGAGGAACAGAGTATGGGTTGAGGGAAGCTTAGAAGGTCGGTGCCATGTTGCTTTTTCAGGATTTTATTCTTTATAATAAAATGTAGTATGCACAATTTAGAAAGGTTATTAAGAACCATGTGGTCACCACATACAATGTATATTATCAAAAATATATGGACACCAGCTTCTCCAATATATGAAAACCAAAGGTGTTAACATGAATTTTTCCCTTTCTTGCTACCACAGCCTCTGCTCTTTCATTAGATATTGGAAGATTGTTAGTGGGATTTGCTGGGATTTGGTATTGATGCTGGTTGACCAGGACCTAAGAACATAAGAACTATACAAACGAGAGGAGGCCATTCGGCCCATCAAGCTCGCTTGGGGAGAACTTAATAGCTCAGAGTTGTTAAAA
>JABFEA020000033.1:11737-31780 GCA_019775915.2 Cyphomyrus plagiostoma | reverse complement strand
CACGCTGCGTAAAGAAGTGCTTCCTTAAATCCAGTTTGAAATGTTCTCCCGCTAATTTCCACCTATGGCCACGAGTTATTAGAACTAATGCTGAAGTAATGCTGCCACCATATAACTCAACTTGCTCCTAGATAGTTTCCACCTCACAAGCAGAACAAAAAATTGGCATCCTGTGATAGTTCAGAGTTGAAAGTTAATTTCACTTTCTGCATGTAGGGAGTACTTTTAGTGCTTTCTTCCTTTTAATGGGAAATTTACCTTTATTGATCACAATGACCATTTATATTGCCAGCCATAGCAGACACTTTAGCTGTGTATTGGCTTTGTAACTGTTAGCGTTAAAGTTGCAGACGGCTGAAATCCTGCTAGACTATCTGTGTAGAGCATTTCCCCTTCAGTTTACAAGCTATTTCTTCAGGTCTTAATTTTGGGAGACTGATCGATTTCCTGTCATTTAATTAAAATGGATTTACTCATTCCAAAATCGTTACGATTATGGTTATAAAAGAGGTAGACCGTTGGTGAATTTATGGTTCTGTTTGTTCTGCACAAATTCCTCCCATATAACCCAGAATAATGCAGGACATTCCTGCTGGTCAATTACAGCAGTTATGTAGTGGGTGAATATGATTTTCCAGTTATGTTGTTAATAACTGATTTAATGTACAGACCTTTCAATGTATTAGTCAGTTTAATCCCAAAACCTTGTCATGCACACATTTTAAATGCCTATTCTGCTTTTGCAGCAAAGGGTATTTTGGAATTCTCTCCACCATATATTACACAGTAAAATTGTTATTAATTATTATACTTCAAATTGGTCCTTTTTTTAAAATCTGAAGCAAGAATGTATATTAGTTTAATAAATGAAATTGCCAGAAAGTCATGGACTGCTCTATGTTTCATAAGCCATAGAATACAGTTTATAAACACAGTATGATTAACATATAGGTGTGTTTTTACAGCTCTGGCTTTTTATTTTGTTTTGAAATGAAATTCATGATGTTCTGATCTTTTTGTTTTGTCAAAACCTGTACATTTCACCTTATGGTCGGGAAAAAAATATTCTCCCTGATCACATGGCAGTTAGTGCTCATCGGAATGAATAAAAAGTATTATTAATAACTTTTTATATGATTTCCATGAAATGTGCATTTTAAGTTGTTCCCTCAGGCTGTGTAGAGAACAAACATCTTAAATATGTAAATATATAGTTTTGCATTAATAGTGTTGCTTTAGGATATTTACTGGTGTTTTTAATTGTCACCGATGACACCGAGCATTGAAAGTTGGTGAAATTATTTAGAATTTCTAGCTTTGTAAGTTAAAATACACTTGGGTTTTTGTGGGTTTATTGGCTGACATGGTGCTCAAATCTCTTGCATAACAATGTAAGAATTGTCTCTGTTTATTGAAGGTGATTCACTTAGTTCTACATACTGAGCTACTGTGTTGCCTTCAAGGCAGATTATGAGCTAACACCTCACACCTTTAAGGGTGTTGGTTCCCACTTCTCCCTGCGTGTGGAGTCTGCATGTTCTCCCTGGTTTCTCCCAAAGTCATGTACGTAGGTAATTGGTGTCTCCACACTAAGAGTATGATTCCATGTGAGTATATGTACTCTGCAAAGGACTGACCATCTTATCCAGCTTTGTGTGGTCTGTGCTGCCTGGAACAGGCTTCAGGCTTCCCCAAAACCCTGACCAGGATGAGCAATTAGAAGATGAATTGGTGGATAATCTCCCTTTAACAGGTGCTATAGTTAATTTAGTGCTGAATAATATCTGTGTGCCTTATTTTTAATGGTGAGGTATTATAGTAAGTGATCATGATGATGAAGGGAAACACTTTTCTCCATTACCTGAATTTTAAGGTCAGTTGACTTTTGATTATAATCAAACAAAATTTAACGTTACATATGCAGTTATTTTTCTTCTGAAGATCTGTCGTAGAATGACATGGAAATGGAATTTCTGTTCTTTATGGCAATTTGTTTTCCTGAATGAATCTAATTTTCAAACTTGATTTCTTCTCTTTCCAGAATGTCTGTACGACAGAGTATCACAGGAAACCGCGGACAGTGCGGAGATCACGCAGAGATTGTCAAAAGTGAACAAATACATTTGTGAAAAGATAATGGATATCAACAAATCCATCAAGAACGAGGAGAAACGCGAGTCCAAACTGCTCATTAGACAAACGGTCAAGATGGAAAATTTCAACTATGATGGCATGTAGTGATTAAGGGTTGTTACCATAACTCATCCTCCTCTTCTCGGACTGCCAAACAGGAAGAGGGTGGACAGGATCATCACCGCTGCCATTTGAGATTCTCACCGGAGCCCCAATGAGGCCTTTGCATCCCAAGCAAACCGGTGCCTGTTAGACAGCTTTACTACTCAGTTAACGTATTCGGGAGTTAAATGTGTTGTCGAGAGTCGCGGGACAGAGGTTGGGGGGGTGTTTTCCAGGCCAGGGGGTTGGTGCGTTGGAATCGGGCCGGAGGGAGGACGTGGTGGTCTTCTACAAGCCGTTCTGTGTCAGAACGTGACGTTTTTGTGCTGTATAGCTACAGAGCAGGTGCACCTTCAGAATATGTTTTCTGATTTTAGGAAGACTTTCTAAAAGCATTAATTTGGGCAATGCGGCATTTGGAGTTTCGTAGGTTGCCACCTTTCACGTGCGATCTGCGTCTCAGCCGTCTGTACTTTTCACAGGCCTGTCAAGGGACGTACTTTTTTTTGAACAGGGTTGTAACTCTGCATGTCTTAATCAATAGAGGCCACGCCTCTGTTTTTA
Organism: Cyphomyrus plagiostoma; assembly: GCA_019775915.2. Lineage (NCBI taxonomy): Eukaryota > Metazoa > Chordata > Actinopteri > Osteoglossiformes > Mormyridae > Cyphomyrus > Cyphomyrus plagiostoma. Next base: position 28,981 of record JABFEA020000033.1, on the reverse strand, counting down.
GATGCCCTAAATGCCCTAGAGGTTGTCATTTTTTGAGAATCCTTATTTGTGTTGGGAAGGGGAAGTCCCAGGTCTCCCTGTCCTATCCCCTGATAGGCTAGGATACGTGGCCCTGGTTGCACATGTCTCTTTACTGTTTGTGTTGTTTCTCTGTAATCTTCAGACCAACCATTAGCACTTGCTCTTGTATTATATTGCAGATCACCCTCTTCTCAGACCCCTTGATGCTTCTGTAAGCTTTTGAGTTTGTGGGTTCTGGTTAATGATTATCAAGCCTTTTTTAGTCAGTCATGAGCAGGAACATTCATGCATATGCATATCATTTTTTTGAACTGTGAATTTTACTACTTGAGGAGACAAAAAAAAAACCTTGGAGTTTACTGTTAGATCTGACTGTGAAAATAGCTTTCTGTTGCTCATCTGAGCCGTCGTGCTGATTAGCGGTTTAATTTTAGTGCGATGCAGGTGAAAGCTTGGCCTTATTCATTTGGCAATCATGGGGGTGGGGGGGCTTGTTCTCTGTCTTTTAAACTAAACTGTGATTGTAAAGTAAGCTGATATTGCTTGAACTGCACTTTGGCGTGTGAGTGTCCACTATTGGCGTGCTCCATGCTGAAATGGATGTAAAGCTGTCGACAGTCGTCGGTCTTAGATGCTGTGCTCCTCCCTGCAGGGCTGGGGGGGGGGGCAGAAAACCCTCCCTGCTGCAACCCGCCTCTGTGGGGTGCCCCATCCGGAATGAAATAAGGTATAGTGACAACTTCCAACAAACATGCCATCAGAACTTATTACGCTTATATTTTTTTCGTTTGCTCTTTCTTCTTCTGAGAGAGGCTTGTCCGGCTGTCTGTAGCAGTAACCTAAATGCTGCAGAATGGTTTCTCAACTGTGACCATGTTTTAAACTGTGATTGGCCTGCAGCTCTGCCTCTCCAGCAGCTGGTTTTTTCCTGTTTGTCTGTCTAGGGGTTTCTCTCCTTTTGTTATGTTTTGGTTTTTATTTATGGATAACTTCCCAGCCCCCAAGATGTTTTACCCTTTGTAAATTGATTTTATTTTCCCTTCTCACGAAACATGGAAATCCTAGAGATTAGTCTAGGTTGCACCTTACCTTGCTGAGTATAATTGGTAATGTTGTAATTTCACCTATTACCAGACTGGTTAGTCTCTTGTTCATTTTAACTGTTGGCTTTAAGCTTGATGTTCTATTTTTTTATAAACACAAATATAGATTGTATGTATATATGTGGAGATGAGAACAATTGCCCTTCTTTCATGTGATTGCTTTTAGTTGAAAGTGAACTGATAAAGGAGTATTTAAATGGATGTTTAGTGCTGGGTCAGCAGCCTCGGGCTCGTGTCGGGTGATGGTAACAGACACTCCCTCTCTGCACACGGCAGCGACTGTTCAGGGAATATCACCGCCAAATATCACAGGAAGGAAAGAGCAAACTGAGCGAAGACACACTCGTTTTGTTTTTTTTTAAGTTATCGGTTACAGGCTGGGTTTTAAATCGGTTTAGGTTGACTTAGCTGGGCTTGACACTGTACATCAAAGACAATTTTTTCATGCTGTTCCTTTCCATTCAGCCATTTAATCAGAACAAAAAAAAAACCAGCAAGAATAACTGTCTGCTACATTTGAGCTGTGCTTTCCTAATTGGCTGATTAAGTGTGTGGAGGCTTGTTTCCGTTTAAGGCTCTGCCTCTTTGGGGTGCCTGGGAGGGGTTCTGTCAGCTGTTCCTATGTGTGCGTGTCTGCGCGCGTGTGTCTGCGTGTCTGCGCGCGTGTGTCTGCGTGTCTGCGCGCGTGTGTGTTTTTTTTTCTACCCCCATTGAAAAGTTTTGGTGTGCATCCTCCCTTCACTCATCTGCCATCCCAAAACCATTTTAGGGTGGGTTTTGCTGTGTTCACATGGGTGAGGGGATCGACAAATATGTTGTCCTTTGGTTATATATATTTTCTTTTTATGAAAACGGTTTACCTCCTACACAAGTCAAGGTAATGAAACAAATGTACACATGGTGAACTGTACAATATTTACATCTGTTCATGAATATTTTACTGTGTGTGCATGTGGGGGGGTGTTCTGGTTCGTATTTGTATTTTGAGATGGCAGGTTGATGGAACATTTTATTGGGATAGAGGTCATGGGGGTGGAAACACTGGACGAGCGCAAATTCTGCTGGCGTGCTCTCATGACGCATAAGGGAATACGCATTGTGTTTGCTCACTAACGGATTTTCATATTACTGTTAATGGTAAGCTACTTTGGTTTGGATCTGACCAGCTGTAAAAGTAAAAAGGCTGTAAAAAATACAGCCTCCTGTGTTGGTTGCACGAACGCAAAACAGAGCGTAAGTTGTGCACAAGCTGAATAAAAGCCTTACTGCTTTCTTGTGGTAGGCTTCGCTTCTTACATTCCTGTAGTTAGCGGTGGCTGCCATTTTGTGTGCCGTGTAGAGTTCTAACTGGAGGAGCTGATGGCTGGTATTTCACACCCATACATTCCTGTAGACTGCAGTGGTACTTTGTGCTGCCACACAGCTCATGTTCTGCAGTGGATGTTGGGACCAGATGGGCTGCTTTTCTTTTCTTTTCAGACTCTGTGAAAAGGCTCATCCAACTCTTTCCCTAAATGGTGACGGTCTCTGTGACGTTTTGTCGATGTCCAAGGGCCCATTGAGACTATTGTATGTGCACTTTTTTGGTCACATCCGATCTGACTATAGAGGTTGTTCTTCTCCCCCATGAGAAAAAATGTTAAGCTAAAGTATCAGATGTTGGCAAAAAGCATTTGATGGAAGGCAGAGTGCTACATTTGCAGAATTTGAACGTATTTTCCCTTCTGAATAGTTTGGGAAGTTTTAAATGAGGATAAATACTCTATGGCTACCACTAAAGCTAATGTATCTCTATGTGTTCTGGTTGTTCCCATGCTGTCATTTGTGTGTGAATGTGCAGGTTCCTGGAGAGCATTTTAATCTAATGTGTGGGAAGCTTTTTAGGGGTGGCAGTGAGCACCATTCAACTAGGTGGATCCCAGAGAAGTCCTTTAAATTCTGTGCTTTTTATATATATTTTTTTTTATTATTTATATTTTGTCCTTCTTGATGCCAAAAAGAAATGTCTAGGATTAATACTGCTGCAAGTACTGTTTGATATATATATATTTTTGTACTAGACAAATACTCCTAAGATTTTGAAATTTTGCAACTCACAGGCTGAGGACCAATCGTCAGAATGACAGACCAAATTGCCCAGCGTTAGCACCATGTGACACCACCCCAAGCTGTGTTGGCCCTATCACTCAAAATGTTTCATCAAACTAAAGACGACTGCTTGAGGGTGATTTCGAGGTCTGCCTCACCACTCCTGTGACATAGAGCCCCTTTGAGTGATCTTTGCCCTGGGTCGGGGGTGGTCATAATGAGTTTTGGAGTGAAGCATCCAGAACAGAGGCTGATTGTAAAATGGAACTCCTTTGACCATTTTCACGAATTATCTACAGTGCTTTCATCACCATCCTACCTCATTGCTCTACTTGTCTGCATTCATTTTGAGGAAAAATAGAAACTGATTAAAACCATAACACACCAGTGGCGTGTACATAGGCAACTTCTACTAGAGTAGTTTAGAAGATGTGTTAATGGCAAGAAGTACCATTGCTTCAGATGTCTGCTAACCTCTATCCTACAATCCTCTAAATATACCAGTTAGTGAAATGTTGTGTGAGTAGTGTCGTTCGTTAGCGGTTTTTACTGATTGACGGTGCTACCAGCGGACATACAGTGGAGTAAACTGTATCTTTTACCTCATATGGTGCTAGCTTTTTTTCTACTTTTGCCCCCCACAACTGGTAAAATTAAAATATTTAAACTTAGGCATTTTAAGCAAGTTTTATCAGCGTGTTGACAGAGTTGCACGCACTTGGTATTCTTACTCATTGTGTCGTCAACATTGATTGGACTGACACAGATCACTTGAGCATTGATTAGTTGGATGCGGTCTGAAGAGTTTATTCCCAACACTGTACTTTATAATAAATATACACGCCTCAAGAGGAATAGTTGGAATATTTAGTGAAATTTGTTCCAAGCTGAAATCATCCATTCTGATTAACAAAATACTTGAAATGGCCATGAGGGAACCAGTCTTAAAAAAAGAAACCAAATAGTTACGATGTTGTGCATATCTGTTGCATAGTACCTTTTTAAGATGATGTCCTGGGCATCTCTGGGCAGTCCGATTTGAGACGAGGTCCTCAGCTGTGAGCAGGCGGTCGGTGGCTCCGCTGAGCTTTGGGGTCAGTGAGCACTGTCTTTGTGATAATCAACTGTTAGGAGCTGAAGAGACGCTGAATATCGTACCAAAGTGAGAGTGGAATGCCCAAAGGTGAATTAGGTCATGTGACACTTTATTTTCTCTTCCTTTTTATTTGGGGGGGGGGGGGGGTAGTGATCTTGTAAAAGTTTATTCTGAAGAGTTTGACATAAAAACTCTTGGAATAAATTTAACTGTGCGCATATGTGATGGTATTTTCCGTACCTAGTTTTGGTCCCTTGTCCTCCCTTTGTGCTACTGAAACCCAGACAAAGCTATCTACAGGACCCATGGAAAAGGAAACCATGTACAACAGAGAAAAGGCAGAACGGAACCAGAGAGCAATAAAAATGTTGTACACAAAAACAATAGAATGCTTGTGGAAATGATTACAGGGTAGGGAAGGTGACAACCCCGTTCTGGCTGAACTGTAAACTGGTTGTGCATGAAGTGCTGTAACCATGTTGCCATTTCAGGCCAATCCTTTTGGAGTGTGTCAGTGTGCACGTGTGTGTGTCTGCGTGCGTGCGTGCGTGCGTGCGTGCGTGCGTGCGTGCGTGCGTGCGTGTGTGTGTGTGTGTGTGTGTGTGTGTGTGTGTGTGTGTCATGGGTAATAGTGTCGCAGGAATGGTCTCTCTTCCACATGTATGTTCCCACTTTTAAGGAGAAGCCTGTGGGCAGGGCTCCACCCTGCTGTGGCAAGTGCGGTGTGGAATGGGGAGATGGTGGGACTGTCACTCCATGTCACTGGGGCCCAAGAACCAGTGCTGGCCAGTGCGTGGTTGCCTGGTGCCCTCCTACAGCTTTCTAGAACCTTCTGATGATGATGGTGGGTGGTGAGGGTGGACAGCTTGTCCTGGGAGATGTTTCTACCATGTGAGCAGCCATGCCTTTTAACATAATTTTTCATGTGTTTGCTGCAGTCCAGGTACTCCTGTGTAATGTACAGATCAACAGAAATAAATCAATTTATTCTATGAATAAAACCCTCCTGTGTTGCCTCTGTCTTGTCTATGCTATAAGTGTTATACTTTGTGACGTGCATACGGGACGTTCTGCTGCAGACAGTCATGTTCCCATCCTGTAGCGGACTGAGCGAGAGCGACTTACTCACCTTGCTTGTATGCAGCAGGATGGGAATCGGCCGTCTGTCGCTCCCGTGGCTCGGCCGTTCAGAAATGTCGCCTTTTATGCATCAGCGGCAAGCCGGCTGGGGACTGCAAGCTAGATTGATCTGGGTGACGGGCAGGGGGAAGTTTGCAGGGTCTCCCGATAGACTGGTGAACCAGATGGTCCAGATTGTCGGCTGGTCACCGCAGTGCTAGAAGTAACGTGGATGTTACTTTGCAGCATGTAGCCTCATCAAGGTGTGATTCAGACATTTAACCAGCAGTTATATTTGGCTTTTTGTTGGGCTGCTGAGTACAGTGGAGTTTTTGGTGCCTGACACTGACTCTAGAAATGCTGCTCATTGAGAATCTGATTGTCCTGCGACGATTCCCAGTGCTCCACTCTGTACCGCTCTGTCCCCCCACCGGGGGCCTCATTTCCATTTAATATTGGCTGTCTAAGCAGGACTGTGTCCCTGCGTCTCCTCCACTTAGGGCAACGCTCAATGTCATTGTCCCAACGGTCAACGTGTGCCTGTAATTTATCACCGTTACTGCTGGTAGAAGCTGGTGGCTGTTGTACCTCTCGGGGACCCTTGGAACGTGGCACGCCCATGTGTGGCTCTCTACTGCTTCTCATTGCTATGGTGGGAGTGGGCTGCACACATTTATGGCCCCTTGTATATGCAGTGCGTCAGCAAGATGCCTGACTTCCAGAAGTTTGTCATGAGCGATGGCTGGAATTACTCTTCATTCATTTTATTTACTGTGTTTATTTACATTTTGGCTCTTATGGAATGTCCCTTTGCAAACTATTTGCATGAGGCAGCACTTTTCAGTTTTACGACAAGTTTTTAAAATTTGGTGTAAATAAGTAAATACTTGCTTAAGGTGTCATATGTCTCGATTTGATTCTGGAATATTTAATGTAATTTTGGCACATTTCTTCCAGGGGTGGCATGGTGCTGCAGGGGTTACCACTGCCTCACACCTCTGGGATCAGGGTTTGTCTCCCCACCAGGGTTCCATGTGTGTGAACTGGAGTTGCCAAATCGCTGATAGGCGTGCATGTATGAGTGAATGGTGTAGTGTGCCTTGTGATGAGCTGGTGGCCGGCCTGCCCTTTGTCGTTCCCTGCCTTGCACCTGTAGCCTCCAGGATAGGCTCCTCACCCTTGCAACCTTGAATAGGACAAGTGGTTACAGAAGATGGATGGATGGATATTTTATCCATGTTTCAGCTGCTTATTATGGTCAAGGGGATCTGGAGCCTATGGCGGTAGCACTGTGCCCTGGGGCCTGCACACAGTCATACCCTACATGAAGTTCACAGATGACCGGTAACCCAGCAGTGTGTTCTTGGAGAGTAGGAGGATATCCAGCAAAAGCCAAGTGGGATTTGAGCCACCCCCCCCCGTTCAGGTTTGAAGCAGCAGTGCTGCCTAATAGTGCTGTGTTTATTTTTAATGCTTCTCTTTCCCATTAGTATTTCTGGAGCATCAGCATTTGCAAACCAGCTGCTTTCACCTTGTAGGTACTACAGCTGCCCCATCAGCCAGTCTCCAAATCCCCTTTATGGGGCTCCCCAAACCCAGTGCTTACCAGCAGTGTCTTACATACTGGGAGTCCTTATAGCTCTGGGCCTCATCATAATCCACCTCCTGCTCTCATATGCTGACTGATCTGAACTGGCTGTCTTTATATTGGTCTTGTGTAACTGTGATCCCTGGTTTTTTTTTTTTATTAGTTTCTTTGTTTCCACTATCTCTTCCTTGAAAGTGTTAGGCTATCAAAAGACCCCTTAGCCTCCATCTGTCATTTATAACATCTTGGACAGGAGAGCAAGCCGGGGAGAAAATATATGATGGCAGGGAGGTTGAATGGCACCTCTAATTGTATGTAGCGCGTCACATCATTATAAAGCCCCATGACCCCGAGCACCGTTTCCTGCTTAACGCTCGGGCTGCCATTGGTGACACGCTGGAGAGCGGCGGAGGTGTCAGTTTATCACACAGGCCGTTTTAATCAGCCCTTCTGGGCTAACGCCCATCAGGCTCGCGTTGATGTGCTGTCACTTGGGGCCGGCTCTAGTCGGCCCAGAAACTTTACATTCATCCATGCCGTTGAGTGTTTTTAATTGGGCCGATCCTGGCACCAGACGCCCTAGCCGTAGGGCGGTAGGAGTTATGGAGACGGAATGTAATGGATGCTTTGTGTTTAAATAAATGTTCCCGCAGGTGTCCCTTTAGAAATGCGCCTTTAAAGGCCTTCCCAGAAGGCATAGCTGACGTCCTTTGGAGGAAAACCCGCTATGTGTAATTGAGGCATGTTCTCAAACGCACACTTCCATGCATGTTAAATTCCTGTTATCTTTTAAACAGCTTTTATGTCCTGACATTTTCTTTCTCAGGCCTCCTGCCATCATCTATTGATGTTTCCTTCGTTCCCATGATGCCGCAGGTTTGTAGGACCCTTGTAAAAATTGCAGTATGTGAGTGTTGTTTTTGCACATCAATCATGGGATTTGTGCAACAGGCAGCTCCAGTCAGAAAGATGCCAACATTTTCCAGCTTGTCAATTTGATTTTGGAGAAAATTGATCGTATTAAGAAATTTTTTGCTTTAACAAAATTCCCCAAGCCCAAGTAGAAGTCTCAAATGTTTTTTTTTTTTTCCAAGAAAGAATCTTAAAATGATCAAAAATGAGTCATTTTTAAAGATTGGTTTCTGTCAAACATTTGTTGAAATGCTAATTCCGTGACGAAAGGAAATTTTTATGGAAATAATATGTTGATTCTGTGGTGCCGTTTCTAATAATTTATCAAGTATGTGCTTTTGGGAAAATTAACTGAATCACTGGTGTGTTTTTTTTGCCTGTTTGCAATTCTGCTCAGTTTTTTCACATTCAACACGAATCTGTGATTTAGAGCTAATGAAGTATTTATAATGAATTCAGTTAAAGTCATTAATCCACATGGTTAGACAAAAAAACATTCTAGACCCTAAGCTCTTTTAATTTCATTGTTCCTTCATCCATCCATCTGTCCTTCCATCCAAAACGGGAATGTTTTGGGTGGGGCCCCTTTTAATGCCAGTACGGCTACACTTGGGCAGTTTGAGCCTGTGGGGGCAGTGATGTTCCCTCTCTCTATAGTGCCCCAGAGGTACAAATATGAGAACGTGTAGCCCGTTCTGAGTTTGCCATGGCGAAGACCCTTGGTATGGTGACCATATATAGTCCATGTTAGGGGGACACTGAGCTACTTCATCTTTTACAAACTACTTTAAAGCTGAAAGGCTCCTATGCTTGGATAATTCAGTTCTTGACTGGTTTGTTTTCTTGATTGAAAGACCCATCCAGCTGTTTTACATGAACATTAGTGACACATTCATGATCATAAGAAACTGCCAATCAGCACATAACAAGAACTCAGTGCTCAAGTGAAATCCAGGTCTTTTTAATTGAAATGGTAGTTTGCAAACCCTGTCCCAGCTCATAGACTGACATGGATTAGGTAATCGCCCCAACCCTCAGCAGACCGAGAAAGTGGGGATAGGGTGAAGTAGTTTTCCAACCTGCTCTTCAGGGACCCCCAGACAAACCACATTTTTGCTCCCTCCCATTTCCCGGTAGGACCCCCAGACAGACCACATTTTTGTTCCCTCCCAGTTCCTGGTAGAACCCCCAGACAGACCACATTTCTTCTCCCTCCCATTTCCCGGTTGGACCTCCAAACCATCCACGTTTGTAGACCCTCCCAGCTACCAGTAGGACCCCCAGACAGTTCCTGTTTTCGCTTCCTCCCAAAAACGCAGACTGTTTGGGGCTCCTCAAGAACCGGGTTGAGAAACACTGAAGTGAAGCACCAGGCTGGCTCTGTGCTTCACCGGCTCTCCCTCGCAGCCGGCGTTCCAAATGGCTTCGATTAATGCAGAATGCTCCCTCAATTAAACAATCCAAAGCCGTCATGAATTTTTCATTTGTGGAGTCTTTAAGCTAATTAGTGCACAAATTAAGCACTTTACGGTGCAGCTTCACAAAAGGGGATGACATTGACGGCCAATGTCACTGTCACTGGGATGTGCTGAGCAGCCACGCTAATCAAAGCAGCTGATTAATATTCCTTCTGGTCTGTTTATTTTTCTTTGTCGGTACCTCAGCCTGTCTCTCTCTGTGGATTGGCTCCTAGTCACAATCTAACCCCCGTTGAGTGAAGATTCTATAAGCAAGAGGGGGAGGTGCAATGTGGGAGATAAGTCATCCATAGTACTGAATGATGGTATGGCTGTATTACATTTATAAAATGTCACATTAGTTTACACCCATTACATTACTATTGATTTTATTTCATATGTAAGTTGTTTTGTTTTGGTCATCTGAGAAATCAGTGGGAGAAGACACTTTAATATCTTAAGTCATAAAATATGTAAAAAATTTGGATTATAATCAATTACATTCCTGTATCAGTGTGATGCGTTCAGTGAACACAGTGGGGGAAAAAAGCAGTTTTTTTGCTCATACTCTGTAATGAAAAATATTAACTTCATATTTTTGACAGATTTATTATTTTCAGTGGCAGTGCATTAAACATCCCTACATGCAAGGTGGAAAATATGATGATTATTAATTCCTTTTATTTAATTGCCCTCCCCCACTGTTTTAGGATCTTTTTATATTAGTGTCATTTTTGGATAATTTAAAATGTATGAGGATTGGTGATATAGTGCTGGAGGAGTGAGTAACTGCGTAAGGACAGGTTGAGTTCTACCAGATATATTTTTATTGATATGTCTTTATATATAAGGATTTTGAAAGATATGTTTATCATCCATCCATCAGACAATGCTTTGAAATGGAAATTTGAATTTTCATTATATTTTAAATAGAGCCATATAATAAAATGCAAATTACCAGAAGACTATTTGGCTGTTATTACATGAGTGTTAGCTAGTAATTAATTAATTTAAAAATGCAAAAAAAAGAAAGGGAATAGCTTTTAATGGAATTTAATGGACAGATTTTCAGCATTTGCTTTCATTTATGATTGTTTTTTTGTAGAATTCTAGTAGGAAAGTTAATGATTTAGATTGTGTAGTCCCTTAATATGCTATGTAGTGTGATTAAGATATAAGCAAAGTTCATAGATCATTTGGTTAAACCAGGGCAAACCGTAACTGACCAGTGTGGAGCCTGCGCCGATCAGAGCCGCGGGGCCAGTTAAGGCCTTGCTGATCCCTAAATTGCACACTCTAAAAATAAAACAGGATATGTTGTAAATTACCATTTTTTTTTGTACCTTTAGTGGGCTGTGATTCTGGATTAGCAGAAAGTGGTGAAGTTAGCAGTGTAGAAATTTAACCAAGTTGGGAGAGAAACAGAAGGAATTGTGTGGGTGTGCCCGTACTCAGAATGCTGTGCATGTTTCAGGCAGAGATACCTGGCAGTGTCACACTCTAAGCAGGTAAGTAGTGCAAATGTTTAGTGTATGTATTTTAATATATTGGTCATCAGATCAGATATGCAGAAAGGTCTTATTTCCCTAAAATGTATGGAATTCAGTAGGCAATTTCTAATCTATGTTAAATATGGTTCTTATAAAGTATTTATTTTTTTTCTATACAACAAGCAAATTTGAAGTCATATCATTTATACTTCATGCTATCAGCTGTGGTTTTTAGGTGAACTGAGTAGGACGTGGGTGAGGAGTGTAGAGTGCGTGGGGGTACTGTAGGACACGTGTGAAGGGTGTAGAGTACGTGGGGGTACTGTAGGACACGTGTGAAGGGTGTAGAGTGCGTGGGGGTACTGTAGGACACGTGTGACGGGTATAGAGTGCGTGGGGGTACTGTAGGACACGTGTGAAGGGTGTAGAGTGCGTGGGGGTACTGTATCATTGTAATGATTTTTTTTTTTGTATCATTATTCCTGACATTCCCTCATTTTTTAACCAGTTATTTGCACCTGTGGTATTATCTCACTGGAACATATGCCTAGGTATATACTAGGGGTGTAACGATACACAAAGTTCTCAGTACAGTACAATCTTCAGTTTTGGGTTCATGATTCAATGCAAATTCAGTGCAGTTGGGTAAACAGAATTTATTTTTAAATTGTCCAATGATTAAAATTGCAAACAAAATTTGGAACAGTTGTAAACCAAATAAAGGGCAATGTGTCTGTCGACTTGTCTGTATAAAAAAATCAGTAAAACGATTTAAGTCATCTGCACTTAAAAAAATAAGTTGAATAAAAATTTTAAAATAAGACTGCATCATAACAATCATAATAAACTAATCCTTGTATAAATGCTGTGTTCTCTATAGTGATAATGGCCGTTTCCCTGTTGCAGTAAGGAACCCCCCAAACAAAGCCAGTAGAGATTTTGGGCCTCCAGAAGGGACCAAACAAATTTTGTTCCAAATATTCGTCCTAATTCTTGTGGCCAGTATCCCCGGTACCAATGTTGGTGATGTGGTCTGGTCCGTTTCAGACCACAGTGAGTACTCCATTGGGGAACTCTCAAAAATATTTGCATCACAACTGCATAGTTCCAACTTGAGATGGCACCATGTCATTTTTACTTGCCCGATATTAAAATTGAGTGTATTGATTTCAATTTAATATTATTTCCCTTTTGCTAAGCACTAAATGACATTATTTGTGTCAATACATTTCAATTATTATGACATTATCTGGAATAAATGTTGTAGCCGCATTCTTTGGGCATCCTAAGAATAGGGAAATATAATGGTCATGTTGCTGTAAGCTATGCCACTACACTACAGGAAGAAATCCACAGGCAACATGATTTACACCAGCCTGCTTTGTCGGTACTGAAACTTTGTACTTGACATACTGGGAGGACTATGTTTGGACCTGTTATTAAAAATGCTAAATTAGCCGCACTGAAAAGTTCACAAAGACAGCCAACATGTGAGGGGGGTCTGCTCCCGAGACAAGATGCACCATGGAGGCGATGGGAGGTAGTGCTATCATTTGGAAACTGGAGGGTTGTCGGTTCAAGCCATGGTTCCTCGTGACCCCATCAAGGTGTCCTTGAGCAAGACACTGAACCCCAAATTGCTCCTGGTGTGCAGGTTGGCGCCTTGCATGGCAGTCTCTGCCACCAGTGTATGAATGTGTGTGTGTGGATGGGTGAATGTGAAGCATAAATTATGTAGCGCTTTGAGGCTCATAGGAGTAGAAAAGGGCTGTATAAATGCAGTCCATTTACCACAGCGTACCTAAGCCAAAACTTTTAATGTTAAAGATACAGCATGACAGATATTACAGATATTGCAGTATGTATGACTAAGATTCATACATTGTTTGATCTTATTTGATCCAAAACATTTTCAGCGTTGTTTTTGGTGTATGCATGTCTCTGCGATCTTTCTGCACTCCAAAAATATTCCCATTTAATTGTTCTCGGCCGACTCGCAAATGACCAAAGCTGTGAATGTGATGGAGTCACGCTATTTCCACACAGTCAACTTGACAGTTCCGAAGCCCATGTGTTGCAGAACAGCTAGCCGTCCCGGGGGGCCGGGGAGCTGCGGCGTGTGGCGCGATTCCCATGATTTCTCAGGCTTGCTGTATCTCAGATGGAAAATTGGAACTACTTCCTACTCCCCCATCGTTGCCAGGCTTCACCCAATACCGATATTGGATCGGTGCCACCTACAGTCCCAGCTATATAAATTTCTAATATACTTTGCTCCCCAAAAGGATAGTTGCTCACACCTCATCAACAAACTTATTAATTTGTTTTGTTGCCAAACCAAACCAAAAATGATGTACCAAAAGGTACAGTATCATTACGTGTACTGTTACAGACCTATAATATTTCTGTGTACACTTTCTTTTTTGCTACATTGTGGAAGTTTTTTTGAAAATACAGAAAGCCTTTTAAAGCGTTCATATATTTTTGTTTCCAATTCCATTTTAAATGCGTTCAGCAGGATATAGTCATGTTACAATTGAATTTAATAATTAATAATAACCTTTGTTTTTTAGTTGAAAATAATTATTTCAATTTTTAAAATGAATATTTATAAATGATGTAAAACAAATGCAAAAAATTGAGGTATTTGTCTAGTCTTCATTTTATTCCTGCTCTAAAATTGAACGTGTTTTTCTGCACTCGGACTCAGCTACCCAGCTCTGGTAATGGACCCAGTCTCATCTCCCACTGGCCCCCTTTAGGACTCTGTCTTGACTTGAACTCGATTTGTTAAAGGCATGGCTATAACTTAGACTTGACTGATGTAGCATGGCTGTGACTTAGACTTGACTGATGTAGTCTCCAGCACAACACTGTAGCATAATGTTTAACATTTGCTTGTGAATCTAGGTTTTGTCTATGTGAAGAAATGTATTTGATTGATTCCTCTGCAGGTTTCCTCTGGGCTCTCTGCTTTTTTCCTGCCCTTCATAAACTGGCAGTCAGGCTAATTGGCATGTCTTAATTTAAAAAGTGCCTGTGGAATATGATTGTGACTGTGCTCTGCAATGAACTGGCATCCATTCCTGCATGTTCCCCTGTCTGCTGCCCAATGCTTCCTGAGATAGACTCCAGATTCCCATGACCCCAACCATGAGATGTGTCTGTTTTTAAATTCTACGCTGTTTAAACTTCCTCTGAAGTATGAGGAAAGGTCTGCTGTTTCCCCAATTCCCATATTTTTTATGCCTAAAATTAGAACAAAATTTTCCTAGTTAATCAATGTATTTTTGCGTTTCCATTGGTCGAAATGGTAGTTCAGTTTTTTTATGTACACAAACCTCACTGGTGACTGACTGTAACATGGAAGCTGTGTGGATTCAGTCACTGTGGCTTTGACAGGATGGTCAGACGGAGTCTGGAAGCGGCCTTGTTTGCACGCTGCCTGTTCTGGCTCCCGCCATGCAAACCCTCGCACTAAGCAATTCCGTCTTTTTGCGGACAGCACCAGCATGCACTGGAATTATGTTAATGGGCCAGTTTCTGGAAGTGCTGCTGATTAAATATTCATCAGCTCAAGCTAGAAAAAAATTAGGGATGAAGCATCAGAATTTCGACCTGAAGAGAATAATGGCTGAGTAAATAATGCATAGTTTCTAAACAGGACGTTCTGCAGTGAGAGGTGCTATTGTTTATCGTATACAATTATATGGCGGCATGTGGATTGAGCGCAGCCTAGCTGAGTGGCGTAGGTAAGCACGCCTCCAGAGAGTGACTTCCCAAACGGGAACATGACAGGTTCTTCAGTGCTGTCAAACTGCCATCTCTCATCGCACTTGACTTTGGGCAGGAGTCCAGACATTAGGACCCTTTACAGACTCAGATGTGACCTGACAAATGGGCTCACCCCTGCATCTCCGGTTCATAGGCAGACTGCAGGATGCCAGCCAGTAATCTACTTGCCGGGGCGTGGAGCCGCTAGTTCGCGGAAGTCACCATACCAACGTTGTTATGCGCCTGATTCGCCATGCACGCTGGGAATGGCGGCGTCAAACCCGCCTTTTCTATGAATTTCCTTTGACGGCCTTGTTAGAAAGTCAGCAGAAGGTCCTTAATGACGAGCTCTAAAAGTGGGCTGAGAGTGTCCTCCATCTTCTCTTTGGGACAGTTAAGAGATGGGGTGGGGTTCAGTGGTAGGTGTGTGTGGCTGTGTGTTTGGTGATGGCGTTCTGGTGGAACCCTGGAATCCTCTCTAACTGTGAGTAATTAGAGAGAACCTGCAGTTTTGTTAGCCATGATCGATGGGCTGCATTAGTGAGAAAATTATAATGAGGGAAAAAATCTCTCAGCTACTTTGTAGCATCCAATATTTTTAGTTTGCTTATTTTTTTTTAATGAAACCTAATTCCCATTTGCAGTACCTGATTGCTGTTCTTGCCCTGCCCTTGGAAACAGTATCACTGATGACAAAGTTTTCCCAGAATGGAAATAGCTCATCTGGGGGGGGGCTATGGGAGAAATTAAAGTTTTTTTAGTTGGTCACCAAAATATAAACGTTATTCGACATTTATTCTGTTGAGGGTAAAATAGATATTTAATGTAAAAAAAAAAAAAAAAAAAAAAAAAAAATGAATACTTCTACTTATAATAATGTGATGTATATATATAATGAATTTATTCCATATTAAAATTGGCAGTTTCTTTCCTAAAGTCAGACAAAGTATTAAGGAGGTGTTGCAGGGAAAAGAGAAAAACAGTTTATTTTTTTTCTTTTGAATTTTCTGCAATAGTTCTTTAGCGTAGTTTTTATTTAAATGGTAATGTGCCAAGAGTTAAACACGCATGGAAAATCGAGTTAAACAGAAAGAGGACTTCAAATAAGCAGCAGAAAGCAGCCTGCTTGAAAGGGACTGTGTGACTTTATCTTTGTCCCTCTCCCCTTTTCAAGTGGGCTACAAAGTTTGAAGCTAACATCTCCCCCCACAGCTGTGAATAATTAATTAGACTGGATAAATAATTCCATTCTTAAATCCCAGCATCCACAGACCCAGCGCACACCGGCTGCCTCCCACGCCAGCCTTCCATTCTGTCGGATAGCGGCATTTCTGAAATTTTGATCTCTTTGTCTGCCGGGACTCTGATTGGGGCACATAAGTTCCAGTAGGGAAGTCAGACATAATATGTTATGATATGACTCTAAGCCTCTCCTAGATTATAGGAGATATTGTTGGACAGGGGTGGAATCTGACAGCAGAGGGGTGTGATCCAGGTGTTGCCTGTATGAAAAAAGACAACACTACTTTAAGTTTCCCCTGTAGATAGAGCCATAGCTTGGAGGGTGTTCCAGTACTAGGAGGTCGCTGCAGTTGGCTTTTCAATGTATTTTGAAGTTGTGGATATTAAAATCCACACCTACATGCTTTACCTGCTATGGCTTTGAGCATCTCCAACCATTGAAGGACTCTGGGGGGGCTTCCGGACAGGTCACAGAGAGAGGAGATTCGCAGGCTGCCCTTTGAGGAGGAGCTCTAGGGTGTAACCCAGACGGGAGCGTCCCAGCAGACAGCTCGGGTCCCGAGGGAATCCGATCGATCACGGAGGCCTGTGACAGCTCCTTTGTGCAGGTCAGGTGTCACTAACCCATTAACCTACAGCATTGTTCTTGGGAATAAAAACAAGCAGACACTGGGACAGATTGCTTGTGCTGGTGATGAATGTTACCATATGAGTAAGGGACTCCATCTGTCTATTTCTTGGTTCTCCCTGAGGGAGAAAGATCCAGAAAGACTGTATTCTTCTGAACTGCTACATCTGGGCAGGACTTCAGTTCAAACTGCGCTGGAGTCTACATGAGTGACTTCACCCTGATGCTGTGCCTGGTTATGGTAGCTGACAGAGCCAGCCGCTGGCATGCAGAGATCTGCAGGCACAAAGGTGCCTCAGAAGTTGACTCTGCGAGCCCAGCGTAGCTGTGCACAGTGCCCGTTGTCAGTCTGCGAGCACACGGCGCCATGCTCCAGACTTCCAGGAAGAGTCGGCTCTAAAAATTCTGAAGCTTGCCGGAAGAATCGCTTGGAATACAGGAGTAATGAGCCTTCCCCTGGCGATTGGGCGGCCGGTGAAGTCTGAGGCTGTCAGCTTGACTCTGCGTGGGACAGCGAGAGAGGAGCTGACATTAACTTACCTTAAGATGCCTTTTATGTTAATTAGGGACCTCTTAGATTGTCTGACAGCTTGGAGGCTGAAGCCTGGGAGGTGGCATCTAGACGCTCGATTCTGGCGGAGATGGGGGTCGGGGCAGAGGGGGCAGCTCCCATTGCTGCTACCGAACTTCATGGGGCTCTTAAGCCAGTGAAGGGGTGGTGGGGGG
>JABFEA020000032.1:386729-400507 GCA_019775915.2 Cyphomyrus plagiostoma | reverse complement strand
CCCCCGCGTGTGGTGGGGCGTGGGCCACACCCCCTCGTGCCACCGGCCCGGCGGGTGGGGGGGGGGGGGGGGGGGGGGGGGGGGGGGGAAGAAGGTCAGCTGGAGGGGCAAGTGCAGAGGGGCAATGGCAGAAACTACATCTTTATTTTGTTTTATTGCTTATGCAATATAATGAGCGACGTGTCGATCATGCTGGATATGTGACACATAGGCAGTATATGGGGGGGGGCAAGGTGAAAGCTGACTGGCCCCCAGAGCCCCCCCATCATTCACCAATTCAAAACAGGTTGTCCCTCTGTATTATTTAAGACCCCTCTCATGCCCCCCATTAAAAAACAAAAACACCCCCTGCACATACACTGGTGTCCCTGGTCCATATTCGTGGACCATAACAATCAAAAAGGCAGAATCAATAACTTACATATAATATTTAAAACACTGAGTCATATTACACCATCTCTACATGCCATTAAGTTTGTTAGACTATGATTTCATTTTGACAGAGGCGCAAAACCCACAAAAAGCTCAGTTTGAGTCAGCTTCCCCGGCGTCACTTATGCCGTTCTGCGTACGCGATGCGTCTGAAATGGCTTATGACACATCGGAGGATGGCGTCCACGACTACGATGGAAGCTCGGCAACAGCGCAAGGAGACGAGCCCTGCCTCGCCATGGCGATGGGGCCCACCTCGCCGACAGTGTCCACTTAAGCATGGACAGCGTCTTCAGCTACTCTGACGCCGGGGGTGTTTCAACACGTGTGGGGGGGAAAAAAAAGGATTTATAGAGGCTGGCGAGACACAGCGGCTGACCCACAATCCCTCTTACAAACGGAGCCACTCACCAGACTCAAGATCAGCGACGTTATGACACCCTGAGGATGTTCTACATCAAGGCCTCGCTGGCTGGGTCCAAACGCCGGGGAGCATAAATTACCACACTGGCAATAACAGAGCCGAGCACGGGAGGCAAACAGACGTGAAAGAAAGTGATCCGTCAAGTTCCCACACAGCGAAGGCAGGAGCTCTTTCCTTATCCATCCCCTCTTACAGGCAGGAGGGCGATCGAAGCCAAAGATGGCATTCCCAACCCGAAAGGGGAGTAAGCCCACATGCATCCATTCATCCATCTTCCGCCCACTTATGCCGTGGAGGGCGGGGGGCTGGACACCATACCAGACAGCATGGGGAATGGGGTAGGGGTGCACCCTGGACGAAACTCCAGTTCCACAGGAGGCACACACTCTCACCTGCAATCACACAGTACTGGTCATTTAGGGACGGCACGTCCCACAATGACTCAGAGGAAACCCAGATATTTACATTAATTTATACAGCAGACAAAGAGTGACATACAGCTGGGAGACCAGGGCCACCGCTGGAAATTTTGGGCCCATGAAAGCATATAATATTGGGCCCCCATCCAATTATGTTCCACATTTCGTAAGGCCCCCCATCACTCTGGGGCCCCTGGAATCATTAACTCTTTTATTACTTGCTATTTTCTTAGCTTATGGAGCTGGTTATTTTATTTATGGACCCCAGCAATTGGGGCCTAATGGTAAGATCACCCTACCCCACTGGGATTTGAACCAACAACCTTCTGAGTACAGGACCCAAACCCATTGAGCCATGCATCACCGGTATGACAGCGAGAACATAAACACTGCACACAGAGTGGAAGAGTAGTGAAACACCCAAGCTGTCTGAAGGTAGGACAGGACAGTGCTACCCACAGCACAGGCGAGCCACACCTTAGTAAGCGATAAAATAAATTAAAATTTCAGGCGAACGTTTCAGATGTTGCAAGAATCTCGTTAAGTGGTTGTGGTGCAATACAGCCAATTTCAGAGGTTAAGGACGACAAGTACATTTCGGGCAGTTTTTATGTTTCTCGCATGATGTCAACGTTTCCTCTAGCTGTTACCCTCCCTGCGTGGTACAGCGACTGCTGCAAACTCCGTGCGGGCGCCCTGAGAACAGAAAAAGGTGCCCAGACCATACCAACGGCAAGCCCTGCCATCAACCCTGGGACTGCCTGTCTGAAAAAAAAATTCTTTTAATGTCGTCATTTTTTTCGGATTTTTAAACTGCATCGAAACTCCATCCTCCGGCTCTTATCGCCAGAGGACGGAAAGTTCCTGAGCTTCTGGTTAACCTCCCACCCAAAGAGTCGGCTGTTAGACCAAAGGAGCGGGGGGGAAAGAAGGAGCGGGAATGGCACGAGTCCTCCCACCCCCTCAAAAGCAACAGCTGTGTGCTGTTCCCGAGGCTCGGCGGGTCTGCCAGCAGCGCTCGCAGAAAGAGAGGCGCTCTTTGCGTGGGCCGCTTGGCCGTCTCCTCTCCGGGAGTCACCGCCCTTTGTTCCGCGTCCAATCTGGCCGCCGCCGCCGGTGCGAGGTCCTGCCGGACCGTCTGTGCGATCCGCCGACGATTCCCTCACCCCCCCCTCCCTTTCAACGATCCGCCCCAAACCGGGTGGGTGGGATGGCAGGGGGGCGGTCTACCAGCGTTCAGATTTTCTACTGTAACCACTGGTCACAGCTATTAGCACAAGATAAGCTGGGAGCAGCGGTTAAAAAAAAAAACTTTATTTATGGGATGGGGGGCGTCCATCAATTAAGCAATATGTGGATAACTGAGACTGTAAGTCAGCTTGAGGGTATTCTTAAAAATATCAAAAAGAATGATGATGAAATAATGAATGTGCATTATTGCTGTAGTTCCTCCTGGTGCATTTTCTGTAAATATAGCAATTTTTCCTTAATATTACAGTGATGCTGACACAAACATCATAAACATTTGCTGCCATCGCTCTCTGTGTCCGCTTTCGAATGGAGAACAAGATCACATGTACATCTTCATAAACTGTAGCTGGTGTATAATCAAAGCAAGGGGAAAATAATAAGCACAAGTTCCTTCGTTTGTAATAATTAACAACCTAACAAGCACTAATAAAACTGCTTTTGTGAGGTTTGTAAATGCGTTTTAAATAAAGGCTGCACTACCCTTTTGTTTATATCTATTGAGAGCAATTTCTTCACACTTAACTATATGCGTTTTTCATTTTTACTCTGCTGATATGGCCATAAATACTAATTATAAACCTATATTAATTTTTACTCTGATTGTTTCATACAGTAATATAAAAAGGTGTTCTATTCACCTTTTCGGAGTTGAGGCGTTGCAAGTTATATCTGATATCTCATATCTATATAAGAGGCGTGATTTTTACTAAATGACTCAATGAGATATGTACTTCTGGCAGGTTGGACAATAGCTAAATGCAAACGCCACGCCCCCAGGGCCGATGTTGCTACAAGAGTCGCGCGCCACACTTTTGTGTACACTGCAGCACGCGACAGGCGCGTGCTAACCTCTCGTGCTGCTCCGGGGTGCAAAATGGGGGAGCGCTATGTACGTTTCGCCTCGATCCGCTGCAGCCTGGACTGGATACTTAACACAGTAAGCAAGGGGCGACTGAAAATGCATTCAGCTAAAGCTCTGAAACGCCCGGGTTCCGTTTCGGCATGGAAAATTTATTGGACACATTTGGATTGATTAAATGCATTTTTAACTTAATACATTGCTTCTAAAAGCCAAGCAAAATGGGGAAACACCCGTGCGGTTAGTTACAGCTGGGAATTTAATAGAAAAGCGTGCCTAGATTTCGATCATTTAAATACGGTTTCGTTTCCGAGCATGAGAATCACTCTCACACACGGTAAGCTGTACGCGGTTTGCTGCTCTGTGAACGCAGAGGCTTTTCAGAGGGTGACAGAGCAAGTAAACGGTCCGCTGCTTACGATCGCGGGAACTTCTTTGGCTGAATTTTCGACCCCGATAGGGATAATTTCCCACAGATGGCAATGGACAAACAGTGACCGGATTGTGAAAAGGGTTTCAGGGCTCAGTGTTAGATCAGTGTTTTTTTAAGCCAATACTTTGAAGGGAAGAGTCAGCCCTCACCATTATTGTTCCGCGGGAATGATTGTTTGAGGATCGCAGCTGCAGCGAGCTGGATCAACAGTTAAAGTAGGCGGCGCAGACATCCTGACGCCGGCCTGCAGAGAGAACATCAACTGACTGACAGTCCTATTTTGTTTTCTAGGCCTTATCTCTTCAACTTTGGCTAATAGTTTGTGACCGAAAAAAACACACAGCGAAATCCTTTGTGGATGCAGAATGTCGTTCCAGATCAGCTCCTTGGAGAGAGAGTCAAACTATTTAAGTGCGATCGCAAGTTGAAAGATGATGAGTGATAATTGTGGGGTATTGAATTTCAAGACCTGCATCTTACCCCACATCCCCTTGCCTCTCAAAGAAGCATTAACGAAAATCCGTCAATGTTCAAACGAAGCGTTTTAGATATGTGTAGTGTTACAAAATTTCGTGGTCTTATAGTTTAACATCTGTAATATTTTCATATAGACACCGTTTGTAATTACAGCCGGATCTAACCGTGCAACGCTTACCTCAGAAAATTTTGGATGAAATGGTTGGATAAATATTGAAATAATTCTAAACTTTTGTCTCCATAGAATTAAAGTTTTACACAAGCAGCTGAATTTGATTAGACAGAGCCTCGCATCCATTCTCACCGCAACTGTGCAAGGGAAAAAATGACCCTTTTCCAAATAAATAACTTTAAGAAATGCAAATTAGTGCAGGTGTGCGGGCCCCGGAGCAGCAAAAGACCTAGGTGACGAATTTAACTCGGATCTCTCAGCGCTCAGTCCCATTGATCAGCTGAGAGCTCGTGCTGACTGACAGTCCCGGTCGCCATGGCAGCCGACTGAGCGGCGCCGCGAGGACTGGCTGAAGGGCCGCTGTGAATGGGTGACGTCACAAGGCCGGCGCCGGAGAGTCTGCGAGAGCGTGAGCTCGCGGCGCTGCTCGGCTCTGCTGCCTGCTCGGTGCCAATTCATCACCTGTCAGGGATCAGTCAGGGTGTCATGCGAAATGTACACAGCTGTGAGCGCAAAGAGAGAAAGGAAAAGGCAGGAAAATGGAAAAATCCGATTGCACCAGATGTGGACGACACTCGGAGAATCCCACATCTCAACGTGTCCCGTTATAAATGCACATGGGTCGTTAAGGAAGCAAAAGTACTTCTGGCGTTTGCAATGCTGCCTCGTTAGTTTTGGCTGCATTATACGTCGGGGGGAGAAAGTGACTCAGATATTTGTAAATAAAAGCACAACAATTAAAAGAATCCAGACCGCTCAAGTGACGATTTTGGAAATTAGGGATTTATAATATTAGAAAAGGAGAAATCGAAATTAAAAACGAGCACATTGTGTTGGATTATAAAATGGCGCTTTTGTGTGTATGAAGCGCAGAGTCTACATGGAATTTTTTTTAAATGTATATCTGACTAATCTTGACTGCAGCTCAGATCGGACGACATTGTCGCATGAAGTCTATGCTACAGCTAGGAAACAAATTATGTACATATAGTTTGTGATTCTATTGCACCACATATCAGGATTTAATGTGCGTTCATGTAAAAATATAATTGCCTTTGGGCAAACATTTTCAACTTTGGATTCTCAGTCCTTTTTTTCGATGCCTGCCACTTTGTAATATTCCATTGCACCTTATGGTTACTATAGGATGTTTGTCAGTTAGAGGATAATGCGCTGTTTTACGGAAATAATTCCAGTCGTGAGGGAAAAGCAACGCGGAGGAGAAGCGCTTAAAAGCCACTACAGCCCCGGGACTATCGGCTTCTGTCGCATCACGTCGCACTTCGAGAAACACTAATCCGCTGCACCAGTTGAGGAATGCAGCATGTAATTGATATAAAAAGCTACACGTTTTAACTAATAAATTATCCTTTACCTTATATGTTGCACGATTATCCACTTTGAGTCTGAAGTTCTGTAATTTACCTGCAGTTATTGCACTCACCATCATCCATCAGATACGCAGCAGTGTTGACGCACGCACGAATTAATCAAATGTTTGTCTAAATATATTTATATTTTTTTATATTCACGGTCTTACCGGCCTAGATAAAGGTTCAATTTACTGGTTTATTGGCTTAATAACCAAACAACCACCCCAGGACATCAAATTAGTAAGGGGTTACCTTGCACTCGTTACAATAAAGTGCAATTTTACATGGAAGTTTTGTAATAAAAGTGCTAAATAAAACGTAAATATAAATTTGTAGCCTACCTATTGACACTTCCATGATACTTCCAGACGTATCTCTGTACCTTTAGTCTTGAATATTGATAGGACCAATTTCTATTATAGAAAACCCAGTACATTTATTTAAATAAATGTCTATAATGCTACTGTCATATCGAATGGCCTTGCAAATAAAAATTTACATATATTTGTAAAGTTGGTGTAAGAATGTTAGGACGCCTGACAGAATAGGCTATGCATTGGCGCTCCCCTTTGAGTGAAGGAATGTGCGAAGCGCCCGCGTAGTATGTGACGAAGTTGTTGCGATTTAAGGCCTATGCCGTTTACTTATCCGTTGTCTGCTGTAGTTAGAAATGTCCTTTTATAACATTTCGAATTATTTACTGGGCATCCAGACAGATTTAACAAGGTTTTCTAGTATTATTATTATAATAATAGATACGACGGGTTCCTCTAATCGGCTGCATCGCTATTCACTTAATGCGTTGGTCACGATATTTTAAAAGTGACCACGACTTAAATGTATGTGAAAATGTAAAAGTGAATATTTTAAAATTATAGGCCTAAGTGTGTTGAGATAAATTATATTTAAAAAAACAAAAGATTTTCATCATTCATGGATGTTGTGATCTTATTAAGAACGACAGTCTCTAACAATAAATTAATTTGTTATATCGAAAACATGTACAGGATAATGTTTAATTTTCCAAATTACCGACCGCAGCCCCTGCTTTCTCAAAGCGCCAGCTCCGGCGTGAACTTTCACTGGTTAAGAACGCGGAAGACGTGGGTGGGATTTATTCGTAGGAAGGGAACAGCCAATGAAATGCCTCTTTGCCATTGATTGACGTACTGTCTCCAACCAATTAAATTCACGAGAACATCTGCGTGACATGCCCAGCTCAGTGGGTATATAAACGGCAATGACAGCTTGCAAAATCAGTCCGTTTACTTGCCAGCCGACAGTACGAATAGGACCAGCGCACAACCGCGAGTGCAACTCGAAACGCCAACGAAGTCACCCGAAAGTGTCAAAAATGAAAGCAATAAGCCCAGTGAGATCTTTCAGGAAAAACGGCGCCAACTTGTCAGAACACAGCCTCGGAATCTCCCGGAGCAAGACCCCCGTGGATGATCCGTTAAGTCTGCTCTACAACATGAACGATTGCTACTCCAAGCTGAAGGAGCTGGTGCCCAGCATCCCCCAGAACAAGAGCGTTAGCAAGATGGAAATCCTGCAGCATGTCATCGATTACATCCTGGACCTGCAGATCGCGCTTGACTCGAATTCCGCTATAACTAGCCTCCACCACCAGCGGCCGGGCCAGGCGACATCCAGGACTCCCTTGACAACCCTCAACACAGACATCAGCATCCTTTCATTACAGGTAATGTGGCTGGATTGTGTCGGAATTTCTGTGGTTACTTGCTTTATCCAACAGAGAATCGCGTGGGATCGTCCTGTTAAATTGTAGTATTACCGTGGAAAAAAGATAATTATATAGTAAGGAAATGCAGTAAACGAATCTAGGTTCTTAGCTCAAGTGCAAATAACATCGTCGTTTTTACTCCTCTGGATATCACGAAAATGATAAATGTATGTATCTATGCACACTATTATACCAAGCATATGCAGATGAAAAAAATGTTACAAATCCATTTATTTGTTCGCAGTCTGCTGAATTTCCAAAAGAAATCACCACAGATGACAGCAAGACACTCTATCGTTAAACTGGTAAGTATTTCCCTTTTTATATGAAAACGACATCTAGTCATGTACTGCGAGTGATCGGTAGCTTACGGATAGGCTCGAAGAGGAACTGCAGTTCTGTATTCATGTAAACCTAAGTAATGGATATTGGCGGTATCGCTGGAACAAAGCTCTTATTTATTTATTGGTAGAGTTCAGCTGGCGTTGCCTATTCTGCATTTTAAAAGAAGCATACGTTGTCGCTCAGCACAGAGTGGTGGGGGAGTAAAATACATTTTGTACTGTTGGGATTTGTACTTGCGTGGACCGCTTGCTTTGACGTCTGCAAATAATTGATGCAAGAAGAAAGCAGGCGCCAACCGAACTACAATTAAGTCGATCGGATAGCAGATTGTAAGCGAGAAGTTGCCAGGATGTGCTCTTCGGCTGGGCGAGTGTGTACATCTGGAGTTCAGGGTTTGCCCAGTATTTGAGTGTTTGGTTAAATGTTAAAACTGCGGCTTCCTCCCTGGCGCCATGCAGTCTGTCCGGATCTCTGCCCTGTTTGCATTTTCAAAACACGCCTCTCTTTCTCAATCTTTTGCAGGTGTTTGGTTAAGACACAAAAAACGCAGGACCTGGGAGCTGACTTTTCCTCTCCTCTTATTTTTGTTCTCAGTTTGGATTTCTTCTTTAATTGAACCAAGAGACTTTAAAAGGACAATCTATATGTTAAGATTTTGGACAGTTACAGTTATTTATCTTATAGACATGGCTTGTCCTTTCTTCAGATGGAAGGATCGGTATATTCCCCACCGTGGGAGCAAAAAAAGAAGAAGAGAAAAAAAAAATAAAGAAGACTATTGTCAAGACGTCCCTTTCCCCATGAGAAATCTTTGCTTTTTTGCGAAGGTGGAGCGTGCATAGAAGACTTGGTTAGTTATTGTATAAAGTTTAGTCTGTCTTGTCAGAATTGTTATTTTTTGGCATATGAAGGACTGGACGTGGTTTAAAAAAATGAAACGAGCGAGCGAAACCTTGTAAACTCTACAATCGGAGTTTTAACTTGTATAGTTGCAGAGATTGCAAATTTCTGCATAACATGTAATGCTGTACTTAATTATGCTGAAACTTTTTATAAAAGTAATATTGTAAATTGTACCTTTTTATACAAAAAAATAAATCAAATGCTTTATTTGAACGTCTCCATTCTCGTAACATTTGTTCAGTTTGATGGTTGAAACATTAAAATTCACGATGCCTGGATTCTCGAGCAAAGTATTTTTTTATTCACGATTGTATGATGTCCATGATTATATGCTAAATTTATACAGGGGCCGTTTTTTCTCGGCAATCTAATAATTTGTAAGGCCGATGGTTCAATATCAACGATGATCTTATTCTCAGTGATCATAAAATGTCATTACATCGGATGAGGGTTTGCTGGCCAGCATGCAAAACGGCTACCTTTTTCCACGCTGGCATTCATTAATATCGGAGATGATTTTAGTCGCCGGTTAGCAGCGTTTTATTACCGTTTCTGCAGCGGTTGCGTAGCTTCTTATATAAAGCGCGTTCACAGCAGCCGAAAACGAAACAAAAGCTTTGTCGCAATCGACTTTGAGGAGCAAGACGTGGACGTTTAGTGCAAAAAAAAAGCACTACGGGCGATCGCCGTGTTTCACCCATAGCGGTAATGCGTTTGCGCAATTCTCCCAACAATGGAGAATTAAAACCATAATAGGCGAAACCGCTGCCTCACCTGTGTATAGAAACTTCAACCTATGTTAAACAGGTGTTCCCCTGGCGCCGCTGGGTCTGATGAGCCGTCCTTCTCTGCCCTTGACACCAAAAGCCCAGTGCACAGCCAAGGGATGATTCTGCTTTGCTATACCCGCCTGGTACTAATCAAAAATCAATGATGGTTCGATTAGGAATTGCAAAAAAGGCATCTCCTTCGACTAATCGAACATACATATTTCCCCTGGAAACTTCATTTAAGATCAGAAAATGGAGCGCACCAGAGTCGTCGACTTCAGGTTTTCTCTCGATTTCGGATTCCGGAGACTGGCTACCAGTAATTTCATGTAATTAAATATGCAGTAGAAAGAACAAGCATGCCACAGTTTAATAAGAGGCCCTCAAGCAGCGAATATGAACGAGTAGACTGCTCCTCCCATCGACACTAAATGGAACTGCAGCCCTCACGATGAGCTTCGACCCTCACCCCTTTTTTCAAACTTCCCGTTAATTAGACACTGATTTCGAAGTAATTGCTGAAACCAATAACATTAATTCATCAAAACTCGCACCGTCATATTATAACTAAAGTACCACTTAAACAAAATTAAGATAAAAATTGATGATAAACCCCATTTATTCTTTCAAAAAACAAAGCAATTGTTTTTTTCTCCAGCCATCCTGATGCTAAGTACAAAACCATTCTGGCGTATGTGACTATTTTTCAAGCTTCATCTTGTCCTTACTGTTAATTTCAGAATATACATGTATTTACATAACGCTTATAGGGTGCGTATATTTTGCAGTGTATCTAACCCCGCTTTAACAAAGCATCGCATAAGAAAGGAATCCGACTCTCACTCTTGGGTTGACAACCTTAAGTATCGGTGTGGTTTAATTGTAGCGAGCCGTTGTATTTTTTTTTCCTTTTTCTGTATGGGGAGCACGCCACCTACTGGTTGTTTGACCCTCCGTATAACGTTATTTATAGGGGAAAATGCCAGAGTTATAACCAGAGATTGTCCACGCTGTCCGTTTTAAGAATCGTCCGCGTACGTGGTTTAATAAAATCTATGTAGGGCAAGCACTATATACGCGGTAAAATGCGTTTTGGTCACAATGTCTCTCAGAATTTGCTCAGTGATGTCCCAAGCTTATAATATATAATCAAAGAGAGAAATATCAACGCAAATATCTATCTGTGGTTCTAAAAATTTTTTTATAGTGCAGCTAGAGTTGAAAGGTGGTTTATTTGGGGGGGAGGGGATCAAATCTGTTTCTTTTTCAAATGGCTGCGCCAATCTAAATCACACCTACATCCACACAGATTATATATGACATTATGATCCCAGGATATATATATATACATGGTTATATATACTGGTACACATTTGCCCTTACCTTACAATATACGGTAATGAAACAATTTTCGTCACTCAGGTAATTTATGCTCCATAGTAATAGGCTACATCTGCAGGGCGGTAAGACCAAAAGATCACAGGCTCATATCAGGTAAGACGATGCATGTGGTTAATTTAATTTCAATTCATTTCAAGACCATGCACATATACACTTTAGAATTTACTACATGTACGTGTAGGAAAGGGCTATCACTCGTTATCGTTTGTCCACCACCTTCCAAATACTTATCTTAGTCAGGGTTATGGGGTACACAAAGGAAAGTCACGTGACGCGGAGAAGGCCGGACTCGAATCCGCAACCCGGAGGTGTGAGGCTACCCGTTGTCAATTTTATCCCATATAAGGGCATTGACTTAGTTTAACTCTGTAGCCAGTTACACGCCGGACATCAGCCGCTGTGACATTGTTGAAACTCTTATTCAGGAGCAGGAAATAACCACTGCAATGTTTTTTAAAATGCAATTAAACAGGATAAACTGCAAAGTGGAAACACAAGCCAATTCACTTGCTTGAATGAGGAGATAGTTTTTCTACAAGCAGGTTTTATTAATTATAGAGGGCATATGGTTCTTGAGATTTGCTTTATGAAGATTTTTTGTGGGTTTTCTTCTAAACAACAAAAGCCCCAGTGATTCACGCCATTTCGAATTTAAGGATTTACGGGAAGATTTCACGCAGATGACGCTCTGCGTCCTTTCCAAGCGCATATAGGAACGGTTTTTTCCATTTCACTTAGGCAAACAAACACAATGTTTATTTAAAGGCATCACGGCATTCGTGGCGACACAACGAGAAACAGATTAATGGTTTTATTTCGCTCGCAAGTGATCCGTCGAGCACATCCCAGTTTCTAAACCGATATAAAAAGTAACAAACCAGCAGGGCCGGTAAAGACCGAAATAGTTGGGATTCTCGCCGCGCTGTAGCCCCCCTGCGTTTGGATGGCGCCTGCTGTGAAGGGCGCTTTAGGCTGGTGTATCTTTTGCTGGCGGCAGTAATGTCACCTGCTAGCCTTCGAGCAGCCAGGGCTGCAGCCTTCGGAGCTGGTGAGATGGGGCACAACATGCTAAATATATAGGCAACTTTATGTGCCTCTATTGTGGTTACATCCATACTGGACCTCAATTTTTCATATAATCCCATAAGCTTCGATACAAAACTTAAGACTTAACATGGGACCTACTCTAATCTCGATCAAGCATATTTTTTCCAGCCTCTATGATTGTCTCCCTTGCTGCAGTTCTTTTCGTTACCTCAATTTTGCATATTACAGATGAAATCGGTGTCTGATTTTTGGGCACTGGAACCTATTCATCTTACATTTCATCTTTTGTTGTCCACATGCTGAAAAAAAAAAAAAAAAAAAATCGACCTACTAGGGCACGGTTATGAAGGGTACTGTTTGGGGACTGGCGTGTCACAGGATGCTCTCCTGCTCGTCCCCAAAGGCCACACTGTCAGCAGACACGGCAGTGTCTCCGAGGCCCCAGTACAGCCTCTTCTTCCTGCGCGTCGATGGGACGCCGCCAGAGCCGGGGGGGGCGAGGAGGCGGCGGAAGGGGACTCCTCTGTAGTTGTTGCCGTTGAGCGTGGTGTCACTAAAGGCCCGGCTCATCGCCGAATCACGCCCGGCGAACCAGCTCCTGTCGGAGGTCGTGTCCCAGCAGAGTGGCATGCGGGTGGCCTCCTCTGGCGGACTCCTCCCCAGGTGGCTCTCCTGCCCCAGGTGGATGAGCGTGGGGGAGCCCGTCTTCTCGTCCTGAGGCGGGTCCCCCGGTGAGCTGTCGTTGGACCTCAGCCCCGAGTCCAGAGACTCCTTTTTGTCGAGGTCGGCAGAGGACAGATGGGCGGCTGCCGCCGCCTTGACGCGGACCCTCTTCTCCTCCTTGAGGAGCGGAGTGCGGTCCGTGTACTCTGTCCCAGACTCCTCCTCCTCGCTGTTGAGCTCCAGGAACGGCCCGGTCGTGTGGGACCGTGGTTTCTCCTCCTCCTCGGCAATGGGTTCGAGCGACGGGCCGCTGACGTCGGCAGGTTCGTGGGCCTCCCGATCCGCCTCGCCCACCCCGTCCTGGGAGACCGGAGGGGGGGGCCCATCCAGCTGGCCCATCTGTGCGATGTATTCCCTGTAGGCGTCGCGATACTCTTCCTGCTGCTTGTCTGTCAGCTTGCAGATGTCGCTCGACGACTCCTGGGAGTTGAGACTGGACATGCTGGAGGTCCTATGCACTATTGCCTGGGTGTGGGTGGGGTGGGGTGGGGGGGGTCAGTGTGCACAACACGTCATTAGCGCCCATAGACACGCAGCCTCACAAAATTTGGACCCGTTGTTTGGGTTCTCGACACATGCAGGCCATAGCGGAAGGCGGTGGGGTGAAGGGGGGGATTAAAGCTGTAATGTCAATACTGCTTTGTGTATTTGATAAGGCTGCGGTAAGTGAGAACTGAAGACAAAAATACCCCCCAGCATGTTACTGCAGGCTTCACAGCTCCACCCTCACAACTGGCGTGGGGGGGGGGGGTGCTTTTGCTTGTGGTCGTCAGGTCGGTCTGGCCACTCGGGGGGGGTTCCATTAACTGTCTCAGCCGTAGTGGGCCATTTTTGCCTCAAACCACATGCTAATTTTGTGCAACGGTGGGTGTGTGCTGCAGAAGGGGGGGGGGGGGGGGCACCGGGTAAAAACCCGCGTAAACCGTAAATGTTGCACGACTGTTTATCGTAACACCACGCCAAGTATCAAGGGCGGCGAAAGAAGATTAATGCTTTATGATT
>JABFEA020000032.1:348577-367048 GCA_019775915.2 Cyphomyrus plagiostoma | reverse complement strand
CCACGGCCCTGTAAAAACATTTGGTTTACCTAAAAAATTTAATTGGCCGGGCCCTATCAAAACCCCCGAAACAGACCTCAGAATCGGAGCAGGAAGCAGAAAACAAGCCTCACAAAACAGTCATTCATTAGCTGCTGTACTTTGCAGGATGGAGGATTTTATTAGTCCCAGAAGGGTCTGCCAATTCATGGGGATTACCCCCCCCATCCCGCCCCACCCCACCCCACCCCACCCTACCAAATAGCATTTGGCTGGAGGAAAATTCTATTACTCTCAATGAGGAAAAGAATTTGAGCCTCTGGAGGGCTTACAGATCAACTCCAAAAACTACTGTGTACAGTTTGTACCCCAGGAGATCCATTCCTGGAGGTGGGGGGGGGGGGGGGTGGTTGCGATAGCCTAAAGTCCATTCTGCAAAGTCATACCCTGAAGGGGCCCTGAATTTTAATAAGTTCCCATGTGGGTTTCTGGGAAATGATTTGAGTGGATTTCCCTGGTGCTGCACTCTTAGGGTAGCGGGGGTCAAAATCCCCCGTTTTTTACTTTCCAGGTAACTAAACATTTTAGCTCCTAAAAACTGATATTTTACAATTTCAAAAAATCTCAGATGGACAGCAGACATAAGATATAATGATAAACTTGGCTGTGTTTGCTTTGTGCAGCAGCTAAAGATCACTCTCGATTTGGTTAAGGTCAACGGCGCCGCCCTGTTGGTAAAGTGACCACATGCCACCCTCACCGTGTCTAGCATCTGGAGGACCTTGTCCTGCTCGCAGGAGTCAAGCCCATCGATGATCACGACCAGGCGCGTCTGGTTCTGGGTAAAACAGTCAATGGTCTTTGCCATTTTAGCCATCAGCTCAACTTCACACTTCAGGACCTGTGAAGGGAGGGGCGGGGCAAGGTGGGAAGGGAGGGGCAAGGTTGGAGGGGCAGAGCAAGGTGGGGAGGGGCAGAGCAAGGTGGGAAGGGGCAGAGCAAGAGGGTCCTTAACCCACAGAGCACCTTTGATAGCTCAATGAAAAGAAAAAGAAAATAAAAATTGCCCAAGATGCCAAAAACAGAACACAGACATCACATAATCTCAAAGACTAGGAAGCAATGCTTTGATGTGTAAAGACCACGAGTGGGACACACACACACACACACACACGCACGCACGCACGCACGCACGCACGCACGCACACACACGCACGGACCTTCATGAAGCCCTCGCTCTTCAGCTTGTGCATCCTGTTGGCGGCGCTGTGGAGCCGCCTGCGCTGTGAGTGCAGCACCGAGTCGAGCACCTGCCACCACGTGCGGCAGTTCAGCAGCAGGCCCAGGCCCACAGCACACGCCATGGCGATCAGCGTCGCGTTCACTGTCAGGTTCTTCTCATCCACCTTGAAGACGGCCAACAGGGTCAGGCCTGTGATCAGGCAGCCCAAGACGAAGATGAAGATGACGAAGGAGGGCACACAGCAAGTCTTCTTCCACTTCTTCCCTGAGAGACCAACAAAGAAATTAAGAACTTACGCAACTAGGATCTGACACCCTAATAGACATCTCATCACGATTTCCAATCTATTAGAATCTATTTCTATGATACTATAGATATTGATGATGAAATAGATCAGATGCCAATTTCTGCATGCCAGCAGCAGTACAGTGCAGAGGGTTCTCCAGCACACCTTGCGTCTCGTCTGTCTTGAAGACCCGGAAGAGCCTGGTGGCCATGAAGCCAAACTCCCTCTCACAGGCGTCACACAGGGTGGCGATCATCTCCGCCATGGAGGTCTCCCCGCCCACACTGGAGAGCCGGTTGTAGTCAGTGAACAAGAACCTGTTACAGTAAAATGAGGAAAAGCTTGAGGCAAAGGGGGGGGGGGGGAGGTGACAATGCAGGACCGGGAATTCGGAGACCCCACAGGTTAATGCAGTTTAGAGTTAGAATTAGAAGGAGTGTCACTGATTCCAGAGGGATGATCTTTATTGATCTCTTTTTTATAATTTTAATGAGAAAACTTCAATGCTCCTCTGAAAGAAAGTTAGTTCTGATGCAAAGAGCCACTAAAGAGACGCGAATTCTCTTGATTCACGGCAGCGCGACAGAGACCCAGAGGGAATTTCCTCCTAGAATGATGTGAACTTGTAAGCTTTCAGCCCAGGTCACGAACCCCTCCCCCCGCTGGTACCTGACGGGCAGGGCGCGGGTGGCCTGCTCTGGCAGCTCGGGGGGGTTGACGAACATCAGCTTGAGCAGAAGCTCCAGGTAGCCGACATGCCGGGCCAGGCGTGTGCTCAGCACCCAGGTCCAGCTGTCGCCTCCTCTGCGGCCACCGATATAAACCACCACTAGGGGGAGACAGAGGGGCCAGGACGAGCTCCGGATCATTTGGCGCCGGGCCATGTTCTTCTCACAAGGCAGAACTAGACAGTAACTAATTTAAAGTAAGGGGTTTAAGTGTAATTTATTCACATTTAAAAACGGAGCCCTAAAGAAACCGCACACCTGTGTCATGCAGCAACCATTTTTGGATTTAGGACGGAGCTCTGACTTCACATGTTCATGATGTCACAGGTTCGAGAGCTGCTGCTGCAGTCTCAATAAGTTAATAAACAAGTCAGCATTAAATGTTTAAATGTCTAATGTCTCTGTGGATGAAAATGCAGAGGCTGCGCTACTGTATGATCATGAACTGCTCAACAACCACGTAGTTCATTTATTTTTATAGAAATACTGCCCTCTACTGGTAAATCTTATTTAAATTTAAATTCATTTTAGAGCTAAAACCCATTGACCTCGTGGTTTATACATAACAGAAGTTTAGTTAGCTTGTGTTTGAGGACAAAGGGGCAGTAGAAGCGACTTATTGCACTTAGCATTATGGTTACATAATGTCCCCAAGAGGCACTTTTTAGATCTGATGAGCGAAACTTTTGACCTCCACAGGTTGCGGTTACCATAGGTCAGTGTTTCCCAACCCGGTCCTCGGAGACCCAGAGACTGCCCACGTTTTTGCTCCCTCGCAGCGTAAGTCAGCTGGGAGAGAGCAAAGACAAGGGTCACCTGTGGATCCCAAAGGACCGGACTGGGAAACGCTGCCATGGATGGTGTGGAGATCCGGTGAGCGGCGCCCCCTACCAAAGAAGACGTAGAGCAAGGCGAGCAGGGTAAGGGCCACAGCCGCGGCCAGACGGGGGTCGACGGTGAAGCCAAGTGCCAGGGCCACGGTGCCACATAGCAGGAGCGTCAAGGTCACCACAAGCCAGGAGAATTGGAAGAGGGGCTCCACCTGCTGGCCGGCGAACATCTTCATCTCGTCTGCAGGGAGAACCGGCTGAGATTGGCAGGCTTAGCCTTCAGTGGCAAAGCGGTTTTAAGAGCTACAGCGCACGCCGCTAGCTCAGCGGGCATAAACCCTGCAGGCCTTGGCAGGTACGCTTTAATTACCGCCCGCTCTGTGCCACGGAACGCCAGGCGACCCGACAGCCAGCTTCACCTTAATTACCCCAAAAAGCAAACGGGAGCGGAGGCTGAGGAAACAGATCTGTAACGCTATAGGGACTAAGCGGAAGAACACAGTATCCCCAAAATAAACGTCTTTCATCTTTAAAGGTCACAGGCTTCATTTCTGGTGGGACACGAGCAGACTTCAGCTCCGAAATATTCTCGTCTATATGCCCGTGGAAGCATTTCTGAGAACCGTTAAGGCAGCGTCCGCCCAAGGCACGAGTGAAGTAAGCGGCTGCTTAGTGCCCAGCGGCTACCAGGGGGCTCCGCATCTGATCAGGCTCTCAGAACAGGAAGGAAGAAGACAAAAAACTTAGGGCCCAGAAGAAGGGGTGGGCTGGTCCTACTTTTAGGGCTACAAATCCATCTACCCACCTGGGGACTGCTAGGAGTGAGGGGGTTGTAGTGGGAGCTGTACCTTCTAGCTTCTTGAGCAGGAAGGACTTGCCGCTGCCCCACTGGGCGTAGAGGCCGACACAGATGGGCGGCTGCATGGTCGGCTCACTCAGGATGTCCGCCAGCGCGCTGCTGTACAGGTCATAGCCCAGCATGTCTCCGTCTGACTCCGTGGGGGACAGATGCTCTGCGGGGGGAGGGGTGGGGACAGGGGCTCAGAAAGCGGGACACCACCCCCCCCTGCCAGCAAAACCAACACACAGACATACGCTGGTCTTCTGAGATCTAAAGGTGAGGCTCCACAGAACCATACTGCCCCCAGCATTGATATTCCATTAGCAGACACTTTGTTTCAACAGTCAAGGACCTATATACATAGTCTAAGACGGTCCTAGTCAATAGGCATATGAAGTGGATGGAAAATACAACATAATTTCATTAAATATGATGGGCAGAGTCAGGCTTGTTTGGCCATTGTCTTCCACAAAACACCTCCACCCCACCCAAAGCATCACTGCTGAAGAGGGTTTCCAAACAGGAGGTGCTCACTGGCTCCAAAGATCTGAGTTAGGATGCTCTTCTGGTGGCTGCAGTCAATGTTGTAAGGGGTCTCGCCAGCCTTGTTGGGTCGGTACAGCAGTCGGCCATCTTTGGGGTTCCTCATGAGCAGCTCGGCCAGCTTGCGGCTCCGCCCCCGGATGGCGATGTGAAGGGGCGTGTCCCCCTTCTGCGGCATCAGGCAAAGGCTAAGTGGCCAATGACTGCAGGCTCACGTGAATAAATTAGGAGACGGCCCCACCCCACCACACCTTATCCATCGCCGAGACCTTGGCCCCCTTATCCAGCAGCAGTTCCACGATCTCGATGTTCCTCATCTTGGTGGCCTTGATCAGCGGGGTCTCCGCATCCTGAACGGAGCGGGCCGAAAGGTCACGCGGGTCACGTGACCCAAAGATAACTGCCGGCAGTCAAGCCCTAGATCCCAACCTCAGGCATGTGGCGCATGGGGTTCAAAGCTAAGGGGTTGGATTTTGAAGGCATTAGCATTCGAAGCGTTAGCGTGGGGCTAGCTGGCATGAAGCGAAGGTCTATAAAAGGGCAAGAGTCCAGAGCCTACCTTAGTGCAGGTCTCCGTGTCGGGGTTGCACTGCAGAATGTCCCGTACCATGGTAGTGTTACCCTTTTCCACAGCCCAGTACAGGGCTGTCTTGTTGTCCTAAATCAGAGGCCACAAGTAGTTTGGAAGAATAAGGCAGCTTACAGTGATGCTAACTAATCTATAACCTATAATCAAGTTTTTATTTGACCTTCAAAATGGGACACAAGACAAACTGAAGACGTATAATGAAGCGGGAGGCAGGGTCCTGCATGTCCGCAATGAACAATGACGAGGTGAACGGCGCCCCCTACCTGCCCCTGGATGTCGATGTCGGCGTATTTGTGTAGAAGGGCCCTGACGATCTCCACGTGGCCCCCCCTGACTGCTCCAATAAGTACCGTGTCGCCGCTCTGGAATGTGCAGAGAAGCACAGAGAGTGTTGGGGGGGGTGTGTACCCGTCACGGAGCCTCACGGCCAACACTAACCCAAACATGTACGTCGCCACCACAAAAATGCAGATGATTTTTTGACTTTGTCAGCTGATGCGGAGGCAGGAGAGGGCAGATGAGATACCGCTGAAGTGGGACAGCCAGCGGAGACCGGTTTCTGAGGAGTGCAGTTTCTGACCAATCAGAACTTGGCCTTGTCGTCAAGGTGACCAGCCAGAAGTGAGGGCTTCTTTTATCATAGAGCAGGGGAGATTATAGGTTTTTTTTGGGGGGGGGGCATAATATAAGCCATAATTCATACACAGTGGCCAAGCTTATCATTAGCCAATGATAGGCTTTGAATTGGTGAATGACAGGGGAGGGGACTGTGGGGACCAATCAGCTTTCAGCTGGGGCCAGTGACCTCGCCCCTGTTACAGAGAGTTCTTCCCTCTTCCAGTTATAGGTTGCGGCTGATAATGCTGAGGTGCGGACGGCCCACCCTGTCGGGGACGTTGACGTAGGCGCCGGCCTCCAGCAGGTCCCGCACGATCTCGGTGTGGCCATCCTTGGAACTGATCATAAGCGCTGTGTTTCCGTCCTTGTCCTTCATGTTGACGTTGGGATTCCTCTTCAGAAGCTCCTTCACCACATCCGTGTAGCCGCCCCGAACCGCCACGATCAGCGCCGTCATGGAGTTCTGAGGGCAACACGGACCGGACCACCGTCACAGAAGAACTCTGGGCATTGAGTTAAGTACCACTTTACCCAAGGGGACAAGAGCTGAGCCCTCCTTGGAATTATTAAATGCTGGCCTGTCTGATTCTAGGATTTGACCCGGGGGGGGCTGAAGAAATAACGTTAGAGGGGGTGTCCCGCACAATAAAGTTTGTTGACTGAGGGTACCGCAAATACCAGACAAATTGCTAAACGGTTTTACAAAAATTATTTATGAGGGGCGTTGATACACCCCTAAATAGGGTCCAGAACTGCCTATGCTATAGACTGAAAGAGAGCGATCAGAAAGGAGGTGCGGTTTAGCGGGCCACATACCGCCCCCTCCTGGTCGACATCAGCTCCATTCTCCAGCAGGTGCATGACGCAGTCAAAGTGGCCCTTTCTGGCGGCCCAGATAAGCGGCGTGGTGCCATACTGGGACAGGGAGGAAGGGGAAGAAGCAGGTCAGTGCTGGCCGGGCATGAAACACCCTTTCCGTAAGAGCCCCCCCCCCCCCCCCGGGGCCATCATGTGGCAGGTCTTCAGCAGCTGCCAGCTGAAGGGTTCTTCCTCAGGCCAAGACTCCATGTCTCCATGTCAGTCAGCCCGTGTGAGCTGCCAGCTCATGGCCAAATCCCGCTCACCATGGCTTCTGCGGTATCATATGTACTAAATACCAATGAGAAATGCTTACCCAGTAGCTTAAGGCACTACCCGTAATCGCCAACCACGACACCCCCTACCCCGCGGCCGGCCTCCTGGCCACGCCCACCTTGTCAGAGCAGTTCACTTTGGCTTCGTGCCGGAGCAGGAGATGGACGACTTTGTGATGGCCCCGTCCAGCAGCCCAAATGATGGGGTAGACGCTGTACTGCTGAATGCAGAACGCAAGTCACACCCGAGTTCACCCCTCAAACTCACAGACCACTTCATGCTAAATGAATTTGTGCTGGAGGTGCGATCCAACCTGTCCGGTGATGTTGGGGCTGGCCCCTTTCTCCAGTAGCAGGCGAGAAACCTCGACGCGCCCTTTATAAGCAGCCCACATGAGGGCGCTCCAACCACCCTGGACATTACAAGAAAAAAACATTAAGATTTCCCTGCAGTCTTGTGATTAACATTTTGAAAACTGAATAATACATTTAAAGAAAATCCCAGAAATAAAGTGGTATTACAGTACAGATGCGTGTTAGAAGACCAAACACTGAAAACAAGACTCTTTTAAACATCCCATAATAGCGTGACCTGTATGTTAGTGACTGTTGTCCAGTCACTCTTCAGACGTACAGAGTTTCGAGCCAATGCGCAGTGGAGAGTTATGAGAAGAGATGCAGGATGCATCGTTAATGTATCACTAAACTAATATTTGCTAAAAAAAAAAAATCAATGTATCGGCATCTGTCTAATGTGTCAGTCTTACTCGTTATTGCTGCCTGATATTTAGACTTTGGTCAACATTCAAAGTTAGTAGCACCAACACTAAAGACATAACTGCCTAAATAATGGAGGTGATTGTGTTAGATGGGCCACCATCTTCCTTAGTGAAGGACGGGGAATTTTGCAGAGTCATTCTCCATTTAGGGGCCTCAAAGTTCTGGCGTGCCAGACTGTTTTATACGGTCCATGACATGTTCAGGGACTCGTTGTTACATTATATAGTTCATTATTAAATATGGCTGCAGATCTATCTTTCGTTTGGCACATTGACTAAGACGTAATGCAACATCAATCTGCTAATCCGTTATCGTCAAGATTTCCCGATCGGTGCACCGTTGGGTATCCTGATTGGCCCGTTTCAGAGGCCAGGAAAAAGCCTTTAAAAGCAGCCAGGTTAGTGACATGCAGGCAGTCCGCTTCCCGACCCCCCCACCAATCCCGTAGACAGCCTGGCACCGGGGAGGCTTACGCACAGCGCGGCATGGTAAACCTTACGGGAGCTAGTTAGCATACACGAGCAGGGTCCACTTCTATCCGACCGGGGCAGCCATTCCATCCAGGATGAGCCGGAAGACGTTCTGACGTCTTAATGACTAAAAATATACTATGTGTGAGCGACCTGTAGCTATAAAGCAGAATGAAGGCTGTAATTAGCTCTTATTCAGCTACAGAGAAAAACACTCCACCCAAGAAGAGGTCTAGGTTGTGTATCTGGATGTGACTGGACTTTCAGACGACCAGAAATTCCACAAACTGCGAGATGGACAGACTTGGAAAACCACTGATTGCAGACCAGATTGCCAACACACCAACCAGGGAACCGCCAAGCTTAGCCGGACTGCTAACACATTATCCCACCCCAGCTCACCATGTCCCTCTGCTCCAGGTTGGCATTGTGGTCCAGAAGCTCCCTCACCACCTCCACGTGGCCCTCCTTGGCAGCGGAGATCAGCGCCGTCCACCCGTCCTGTGCGGGAGAAGGCGTGGATGCGGGCGAGAGCACATAGCGGTTACTCCGATTACAATCCCCCCCCGGCTGGACCTTGAAGGTACAGTCCAAGATTTCACGTACCAGCTAGTCGTACCAAGTGCTCATGTAAAACAGGGGGAGCCCAAAACACAAAAAGGGGATGTGCCACAGTTTGCTCTGCTTGACCCAAGCTGGTGTTTTGCATGTTGACAGGGTGACTGCATGTTGCCGTTTTACAGACTCTCAGTAATTTTCTTAAACACAGGTATGGTCTCGCCTCTAGGTACTCATTAGAAGGTGTGCTATTCATCATCAGGTGTATGACCTCACACAGGCTCCTCTAAGCTTTTCAGAGTGGCTGACTGTGCCTTGCTGATGCGGGATGAATGACCAATGGTGCAAGACTTGTAAGAGTTGCTCTGTTAGTTGGTTCGGACATCTAGATACACACATTTGACCTCTGTGCCTGTGATCAGAAGGTCGCTGGTTTGAGCCCCAGCCTCAACAGTATAGTCACACATCCGTGGGCCCTTGTGCGGGGCCCTTGCCCCCCCTGCCAGCTGCACAGGTGGCGCTGTAGGTGGCTGCACTTCACTGCCAAGCTTTGCTCTCACCCACATGTTTGTCATGGAGAGCAAGATGGAGTAGTGAAAAAAGAGAACTTCCCCACAGGGATCAATAAAAGGATCATTATATTTCATTTCATTTTATTTAACAGATGATTTTATTTGAATAAGGGAAAGCAAAGTCAGACAGGCCCAGATCCAATAGAGTTAAGGGCCTTGCTCTATGGCCCAATGGTGACATCACTCTCCCAATTGAGAGTTTAGAACCAACAACCTTCTGATTGCAGGAACAGCACCCTACCTGCTGAGGCACACCAGATATACAACCGGGCAGAATAATCACAAGAACTTCGACTGAGGTGTACACAGCAATAGATCAGTGTCCAAACATCATATATGTCAGTGAGGAAGTTCACATACAACATCATCCAGGTTGATGTTGGCTCCCCTCCTGATGAGCTCCTGTACAATCTGCAGACTGCCCTGCTCTGATGCCAGCATCAACGCCGTCTGTCCACTCTGTGGACGGACAGGGAAATTAAAAAGAATAAATCTCTACAGGCACATTCTCAAGACAATAATTCACCAGGACAATCATAAGCATGACAGTATACAGCTTCCCAGAATCTACATTTCAGTTAGCAAGCAGAAGATGTTGTTGGAGAGATGGATCAAGGGCAGTCAGCTCAATGGGTCAGTATGCAAAGAAAATTTTCAAAGCTCGTCGAAATTTTCATCCACCAACAGCCCAAGTGAGGCACCTACATCACTTCTGCTGTCTACTTCTTTGAACTTCTCCAGGTGGGTCACGATAGCCAGCAAGTTCT
Source organism: Cyphomyrus plagiostoma (assembly GCA_019775915.2). NCBI lineage: Eukaryota > Metazoa > Chordata > Actinopteri > Osteoglossiformes > Mormyridae > Cyphomyrus > Cyphomyrus plagiostoma. The sequence goes on along the minus strand of JABFEA020000032.1, from coordinate 357,111 downwards.
CCTCCTCCACATAGCTGAAGTAGTTCTGGATGGCGGCCGTGCTCATCTTCAAGGAGGGGGTGGCGTCCATGGTCACTCCTTGATGTCAAGGGGGGACATCAACAAATTATCAGCTCAGATACAAACACCTGGACCAACCTCATGAGAGACACAATTCACGGGCAGAGGGGGGAGAAAAAAAAAATAAACACTACAAGCTAATAACCCAAAAATCAAAAAATATTTCATGTACAAAAAGATTAACCTCACAGGCCCAAAGCAAGTAAGACGGAAAAGCTGATTTCAGGGACCTTTGCTAGACGGGGGCATAAATAAATCAAGGTGGATTAGCCCTGGCATTTTGTGTGAGGAGATCCCAACTACCCACCCAGGCACAAGTAATTTAATTACGCTCACGAGGACCCAGAATCCACACAACCCACTGCCAATGTTCCGCTGCATTCCAGCCGCGTATGCAGTTGTGCCGAAAGCACCCAGCTGGACCGTTGTGAAACGGCAACGTGATACTGAGATGACTCGGGTTCCACACAGAGGAGTGGGGTACAAGGGGACACGGGGCGAATAAAATTTAAGGAAATCCTTCTGAAGACTCCCTTTATCTGTCACCTAACTCCCATCCCATCCATGATAGAGGGAAGGGCGCAAAGAAGCAGACTGGGTCCAGAACATCACCGGAGCAAAAGGCCGAGATGTTAAATCAAAACATCAGGTCACAGCTGTGAGCTGTCAGTAAGATGACAGGAGTGCTTTTCCTCGCGAGTGCAATACAGACGCGCATGTCTGGGAGATTCACGCATTCCTCGACGCTGAGAAGTCCAGACACCTCCAGGAAAGACAACAACCCCAAAACATCCTTCGGAAACCTTCTCAACTCAAAAGCAGTATGAAGAAATATTGTTTACATTGTTCTCCAGCATCCATGTAGTAAAGTTATCCGTGTGTCAAAGTTTAAAACTGAATTAATTTCATCTGCTGAAAAAAAATCTACTTTAAATTAAGTATTTGCTGTCCATCCTGAGTTTCTAGAGCTCCCTGTTGTATTTCGTGCCAGGACGAGACAATTTCAGGGTTATAAAGTGGGAAATAAGTGTAGGCCTATACATTCCTATCTCTTCAGGGTAACAGTGATGCAGAGGACATTACAGAAAAGCAGATGGCACAAGGCAGATTCCATAGGCGCACCGTGTCAAAGGAAACACACGCCTTATTCATTCATATGCGAGGAGGCGTTCAGACACACCTGAACCGCATGTTTAAAACGGTGGGAGGACACCGAAACCACGACGGGGACAAATGCCAGCGGTTTGGTAAGAGAGGCAGGGCAACCTCTAGCCCCGATCCACGGGGCCGCAAGACGGATTACAAAACCAATAAAGGAGAAGACCGAGATCTGAGTGCTTGGAAAACTACAAGAATAAACAAGAACGTAAACTACACAGGCTGTTAAATTTATTAGTGGGCTCTAACTAGGCCGAAAAGATATTACAGCAATAAAAGATTCGCATTTTGAATTATAATTGGAGTTGAAAGAACAACCTGAGTTAATACATTGGTGATTTAAAGCAAACAGAAATTAAAAAGCACAAGTATTTTTCTTAAATACAATACCATTCACCTGAGCTTACACTTACAGGGCGCACTGATTGTGATCAATAAATAAATCAATCAATAATGCTTAACCTCTACCTGCAAAAACAGCAATATAAGTAATAAGATTCTACAACAGTACACAAACTGGCACACAAAAAATGCTTACAGATAATATGGCATACGTCTGAAACAATGCATAAATTTACCTCTAATTAAGCATCCATCAGTCTAATTAAGTCCCCAATAGTACTGGGCAAATACAGCCCCTCGCATAGCTGGCTTACCTTCCGCGGGGGTTCACGCGGGCTGAATATTCAACAAATCCGCCAAATATGCCCCGATCCTACAAATGATGTAACTGCATGAAAAAAACGGTTCAGCCACACAGCAAACGCACCTTGCCCTGTGCTTTCTGTCCGATCAATATTATCTGCAGCGGGGACTGAATTAAACAGGCATGGAAGTATGTTCAGAGAAGCTTTTTTCAGGATCCCATAATTAAAACAAGACATTTATAGGATCATCAAGAGACCACGCTGTATTCACAGCTCGTATAACATTTATTAATACCTGGACTTTTGCTGTCTTCGTCCTCTCTTATGATATAAACATAACGTTTGTCCCAAACATGACGACACGATATTATTTGGAGCGATACAGACTTCATATCTGGAAATACCACACATCGAAAAGGCCTTACACGTCTTCCAAATGGAAAGATGATGACCCTGACAATTTTAGAACAGACGTGGCGTCTAAATATACACAAGTCGGCTCAATTAGACTATAAGTCATGAGGTGTGAAACCGGTTTTCCACAAACGGAGTTTGGCCACAGCAAAGAGATATAGACACAAAAACATGGGATTAAAAAAATCCCAAAAATCCACTATGCCGATAAAAGTGATAACACTGGTTTCTCATTTTACTCCTGCGCGTATTATTATTATTATTATTTTTTTGCCTGGGAGGTGTGCACGGTAATACTTCTGAAAGCGCATTAAAAATAAGAAAAAAGCAAATATGAAATTCCAGACTGACATTTAATCTGTAAATAGCATCATGTGATCGGTGTTAATCTCAAAGTAAATAAGATTATACTCTCCACGTGTGACTCTCTGCTGAATCTTTAATTGAGCTGTTGTCAATGTTCACCCAACTTTAATTTCTCGTTGCATGAGCAGGATAATAGTTAACTGCCGGCAACTATTCACGGCATGGTGACATACCAGTGACAGTCATTTTAAACGGCATGTTTGCTGAGTGATATAAAATAAATTGCGACGATCCATGATCTGATTCCTAAAGCACAAACAGCTGCGCTTGCATGCAGATAACTTTCTATTTACGTTATAATATACAACCCAACAAGGACACTGGCGTTTAACTGGACAGAGTTGGATATATTTAGAGTGGTCATCGGGTAATTTGCCATAAAGGCATATTTTTCAATGCAAATTTACACAGAAGCATGTATAAGAAGTTTTAGATGACTCGCAAACATACCTTTGTAGAAAATCAGTCAGTTGAAATGAGCTGTTAAGGTTTTTTGCCTACTGTTGCTTTGATCCCTATTCCGGCCGTCGGCACTGCAGTGACTGTCCGGTTCACCCGGCGAGGACCATCTTTTGCACAGGGTACATTTAGTCTCCGTTTCCGTGCTTTCGGCGTTTTTCTTGAAGCAGCGTCCTACCTCTCCGCCCCCGTTTCGGATACATCGCACCGTCTCGCCACCCGCCCCCTACAGCCTAATGTGTGACGTGAAATACGTTTTTCTTACATGCAGTTTATTAATAATTTCTTTTCTACCCTCGTCAATTTACTTATGCAATGTCCCTTGAAAGTCGAATATTATCATTTAAATAAATAATACCGTTTTTTCCTTCACATTTATGATGGTTCAAGAAATACGGAAAATATTAAGGATGTGTAATGTGATTATTATTATTATTATCATTATCATCATTATTATTATTTATTGTCACATCATCTCACACATGGACTACAGGAGGAGAAAATGTAAACTCCACAAACACAGTACAGGTGGGATTGAAACTTTAACCTTGGAGGTGTGAGGCTACTTACTGTACCACCTATATTAACATAAAAACCGAAAATTACAACAAAAAAAAAATACGTCACTAAAAATAAATCCAGTTGCGAAAAGTAAATAAGTATCATACTCAGTGTTTTTATTTTTAAAATGTCGTTGTGATTCAGGTTGACATCACCTCCGACAAATACCAAGAACAGTCCCCAAAATGGTACAGGAGCGGACGCAGAGGGAGTTTAAATGACCGTAATGATGGGTAACAAGCTTTGCTCATTGTCACGCTGGATCAAAGATGAACTTTACCGGATGCCACAACTACGTCATCCAAGTGTGGCGTCCATTCTCCAGAGCGGTACCAACGCCATCTACAGGGACACCTCGTGACAACCCGTGTCCCGCAATACAATATTTGTTCTTGAAACTCAAGACGCTTCGGTATTTCGGATACAGGTTTCCCCCACTATCCGAAAGTAAAGGGTTATTAAACCATTCTTAAGACGAAACAGCGTACGGCCTGTATTAGCCCACCATTAATTTATATGGGATTTTTTTGAGTGTTCCCACACCAAAAAACGAAAAAATCATAAGAGGGTACAGCCTACTACACACCTAGGCTATATAGTGTAGCCTAAAGAACGATTAAAATGCATGTAGTACAATATGTAAAATATGTAACATACTTGGTCATCATCTTCATCATCAAGCATTACGTACTGTAGATAATCGTATGTGCTATAATTTCATAAGACTGCCAGCACAGTAGGTGTGTTTAAACCAGCATCACCACAAACGCGTTAGTAAAGCGTTCAGCTATGACATCACGATTGCTAGGGTGCGCGCGTCTGTACACGGGGCCTCCTGGACATGGAGGAAATCAGATTCGGTTTTCCGAAGAGATTTGAGATAGACGATGAGGTGACCAACAGAGGCCTGAGCTAATATCTGCCAGCTATTCTGGAAATACAGATAAATGTTTAAGAAATTTCAGGCAGTCAACAACACAATAACACAACAACCCGTTAAACTGGTTTATTTGTAATGTTGTTATTTGTGTATCTGAGACGTACACCCAGTGTTTTAAATGCATGTTTGAAGATAGCAAAAAAAGACCCTGACGCACAAACGTATTATATATTTTTTAATCAGCTGATATTAATCAGTACTGGCAAGAAAAACGCACACCGAAGAAATGTCATCCAGGATACAAATGAGACATTTAGACAAAAAAGGTAGAAATGCTCCTAAAACAGCCACTAGAATGTTAGAAACAAAGCCTTATTATCTTAAAAAGTATAAAACGTGATTTAATGCATCACAGTGTTCACAAAAGTGACAATTTCCGGAGCACGCACACCATCACCACAACCGGTTCAATTAAACTGTAATTAAAATTTGTCACTTGATTAAAAAAAAAAATAAATGTATTCCAAAAAACAACCAAAAAGGAACAGTTTTTTTTTTATTTATTAAGACAGTCATGTGACTCCGGGAAAGGCAAATTTGGTTTTTCTGAGTTGTGTTGCCAGACTCATAAACCCACGTGAATTAGGACCCTTACCCCAGTGAGGTCATGTAGAGATGCAGGCCCCCATTGTGCAATAGCTAAGGGTTTCAGAAGTGTACACATCACCATTGGCTGCCACACAGAACCGCACACCTCCACACATCAATCAAGCTTCACCGTTCAGAATAATCGATTATCAGAAAAACTGCTTTTTGATTTAAAAAAAATGAGCAGGAACTGAATGCAGGCTGTCAACGAACTGCTTTGGGGGTGGGGGGGATGGACCTTGGCAGCTGCATGCTTAGGTGTGGGGGTGTCTTTGCTGGGAGACTGGCAGGGAGGTAACTGTTTGCGACAGTGGGTGGTGTGGTGCCCTCTAATGGAGGGTGTACACATTGCAACATGGGGAAGAATGCAGAAATGGGAGGCTACACTGAGCAGAAGAATTCAGCGGCACGGTGCAGAGGAAACACAGGCCTGTTTCCAGGTCTCCAATGGCTGCGTGGGTAAGCTTCCAAACAGGGTAAGGCTTTTAGCCAGATAATATGGCAAATTCCAAGCACAGGTAGCAGAGACCTGGCTGAAACACACGCTACACATCAGACAGGTGATTCCTGGGGTGACCACAGGCGTTTTTACAAGACAATGCATACAAGTGAGCATGAGCTTGAACAGATACAGACAAAACTGAATTACTATTTATAAGCATAGTACATACAGACAGAGAGCTACGTACAGACACATGGAGAAGAATAAGGTCTTATTCTCAAAGCACAAACATATCGCGGGGTCTATTTTGTTTATATAACACTGTACTCCTGCTAAAAACTGCAAGTAGTTTTTTTCCAACCTCTTTGTAAGAGTTAAAAATAGCATATGTCTTTACAAAACAGAGGATCTAAGCTCCAGGGTGATGCTCATCTTTCCTTTAATTATGACATTCAAAGATGGTCGTCTCCAAAACAGACACAAAACGCCGACAATGTAAGAACCCAACAAGGTAAGACCCCGACTGCGTGAGACCCCGACCGCGTGAGACCCTTGACTGCGTCAGACCCCGACAGCGTGAGACCCTTGAACGCATCAGACCCTGACTGCGTGAGACCCTTGACCGCATCAGACCCCAACTGCGTGAGACGCTTGACCGCGTCAGACCCCGACTGCGTGAGACCCTTGACCGCGTGATACCCCGACCGCGTGAGACCCCGACTGCGTGAGACCCCGACTGCGCGAGACCCCAACCCCTTTCCGTTTGGCACTTCGGCACTTGCATTGATCTGCTGGTTTGTGTCACATGGTCTGACCCCAACAGCCGATTGGCCCACATAATGACGCAAAGCTTTCTTCTTACTTTTTTTTTTTGGCCGTGGTGGGGGAGGGGGGAGGGTTCAGGTCTTTGATTCTTCGTGGGTGATCCTTAGTACTGGACTTTGCACATGTTGAGGTTGGCTAAAAATAGTTCTGATCTAGCGCTACCTGTGTTTAGCTGTGTTCTTCCTTTATAAATATCGAGAGAACGTTCAGTGTGGTTAATGACCTGAACAGCTGGGCACCCTGTCTTGATCTGAAGAACATGGTTCCAAAGTAATGTCAGCTCTGTGTTTCCTGGACTCAGCCTCTGTTCAGATTGACTCTGCATAACAAAACTATATTTCCTCATCACAGGACTCACTGCAGACAAATAGAACTTGTGGCCTTAGTGAATGGATGCATAACATCCTGAGTACATTAACATAGTGTTACACTGTGCTGTGGAGTGTGACATTACATGGACATGAAGGATTTGTATCATTTTTAAAAACACTTTAAACATGAAATCACTTAACACAGTGGCCAGCAAATTACACACGAACAGTAAACAGTATGTTCATTCAGGGCGAAGACTGACTGCCCGAAATTCATGACAGTGAAATAGATCCGTCCTTCATCAAATGCTTCCAGACAGACCTGTTCAAGATACATTAATGGCAGGATGTCGATTGGCAGTCGAGAAAAGTTACCTGGAGACTGGTTCCCTATTTGTAGTGCAGCTACAGTGCTGTGTGTTAATTATGCATGTGAAATGCTAAACGGCATCTGTTCATTTCATATAAATACTATTCATTTAAAAATAAATTACTAAATGCGAAGTACAAAAATGTGAGCCTATTTCTCCAAAATAATTAACCTCTAATTCATTTTTAACAGCTTTCTAATACCTTACGTCCTAGTAAATTCAACGCTTTGTAATGTGTCTAAAACGAGATCAGATCCATGGCCGATACAGAGTGGACACCCCCCACATAGTGCAATGGTGTAGTGCAATGCGGACACACCCTCAGGAAAGGGCGGAGCGCTGTCCTCTGCTGCCGACATCCGCACACCAACAGCTTGCGGCCGCTTCGGAAAATTTTCTTTGGCAGAGTTGAACCTCCCATCAGCCGAGACCGGAAAGGCCAGCAAGGCGTGAGGTCGTGGCCAGATACGTGCCAAAGAAACACACATGCCCCCCACCTCCCAAAAAAAAAAATTAAACGGATAAAACAAAACCCATTACATAAATAGCGATTCGCGTTCCTTTTCCCTGCTTCCCATATTGCCTGACAGACAAAAAAAAACACCCACGGTCTGAAGAAGAATTAAAAAACATCCAACAGTGGCTATGGGAGTGAGCTATGGCTTAGCTGACGATGTCGGCATCTGTCACGCTGCTAAGTTTACGTCATTCTCCTTCAAAGCCTCTCTGATGCGGAGAACATTCACGACGACTGAAACCCTCCAAATACAGTGATCTGCAGACAGGTCAGTACCCCCCCCCATCTCACCACCACCGCCCCCTCCCCCCAAAGCTGGCATTCCCAAACTCTCTGTCTGAGAACCCCACTGATTAGATAGAGGGTTTAAGGCAAACTTTAGTTCTTAAATTTAAGAAAGTCTTTTAGTGTTTAGCGATTCCCCAGCGCCCCAGTGTCTGGATTAGACACTTCCGAAGTTCAGCGTTATTATTATTACTTGTTAAATTCGTGGGGCTTCATGCGCTCCATCCCAGTGCTGTGCCGGGTTTGGGCCAAACGCTACGGCAGCTTTCCTCGATGGTACCGGAAGGTCGATCCTGGTTTTATAGCTTCTCTCTTCGACTCTCCTCTCTTCTGTCCTTTTTTTCCCCAATCTCTCTGTTTTGCGAGAGGAGTACCGCCCCCCCGTGCTCAGCATCCCGGCGTTCCAAAGGCTAGCACGCCGGTCAGTGGACGGACAGACGCCTCCCCCCCCCAGCCCTCACGCCTCGCACCCCACGACCCGCCGCCCCCACGCCTCCCTCCCGACGACCCGCAGACCTCAGCACTCCCTCCCCTCGACCCGCAGACCTCAGGCCTCCCTCTCCTGGACCCGCAGACCTCAGCTATCCCTC
>JABFEA020000032.1:333777-348477 GCA_019775915.2 Cyphomyrus plagiostoma | reverse complement strand
GCTTCATGTGGTCTTCAGCTTCTGGTTGCTGTTGCTGTCCATGGCGGAGTGGCTCCTGTGGGTCTCTGTCAGGGGGGGGGCGGGCCCCTCGGAAGTGTCCTTCGCCCGCAGGTGCCTGGGTTTTACTGGCATGCTTGCCACCAGGAGGAGGCATATGATGTGGATGCAGAAGTACCACGACCTATCACAATGAAAGGGGGGAGGGGCCTACAAGGTCAAACATTCCACTGACCAATGAGCTGCCTCTGCCACAGCTCCAGGAAAGTTGCATATTTATATAAAAAGCAGGTGCTCTAGTACTAAAAGTCTTCAAACTTTGAATGACACTAAGGCCTCAAGCTAGCCAGCGTCTTGTGTGGAGTTCAGTTTAATTAAGCCTGGTTCAAGAAAACTTCTGTTCAGTTTGAAATTGATACATTACTGTATCATGAAATGAGCCAATACAGTACAGTTATGAAACTTTAAAAGTCAGGTTTTGAGCAGCAAAGACACCTCACTGACAACTCCCCACCACATGGCACCCAAAGACTAATGTGTAAATGTACCTGTTGATTAAAGAAACATACGGAAGTCTGTAGAGGACTTGCATAAACTTTTTTTTTTCTTTCCGTTATCTCGAGATCACGACTTGTTTTTCTCATGATCTCAGCATAACCAAAGTCGTTATCTCGACGTCACAACTTATTTTTTTACGTCGACATCACCCGGTAACCATGGAGACGTCCCGCACTCTCCAGTTGGTCGGTAATGAAACTGACTACTCTTTCAGGCTACCGACAGTATAACTACAAATTCCTGAACCTCCTTCTCAAACGACGAACCCTACTATGACAATTTTCTAGCCCCGACAGACAGTGTTATTTCCTCGTATCTATGATTTGGTGTAATATATCTCGACTTTTTCCTCACACTTTGAAATCTAACTTGGTTTTACAATTAACAAGTGCAATAACCTCCTGAGACCCAAGGAAAAAAAGTGTCCTTCAATTTATAGGTCATTTGTTTTTGGAGGAAATAAGACATCTACAGTAACAATTTAGATTTTTTTCAAATTTATTTTTAATTTGACACCATATCCTCTTTAGTGTACAACAGGAATAAATACGTTTCCTAACATCAATGAAAAGATAGATGCAAAAATAAAACGTCCACTACAATGGACATAAATGAATAGGTGGGGACTCAGGGGGATATAACCTCTTATGATATTGGTGCAATATACTTTTACTTTACTGTGCAAGTAACTTTTGGACAAAGGTACTATAGATTCCTGTACGGAGATTTTCCACCTTATTTTATTTATGAGAATGTTTAACAGTGCCGTAATCTGTTTTACACTTCATTCCTATTTTTATATATTGCATTGTTCTTGTCTTCATGTTTATATGTGATTGTGCAGTCGCAATGTGAGCAATTTCCTCCGGGATTAATAAAGTCTTCTGATTATGATTCTGATTGGGACACGATCAAAGTAAAATCTGATGCATTCGTCCACGAGGATAATACTAAACCTCAAGATTAGGGGAAAAGTGACATGGGTTATGTCGAGATCACAAGAAAAAAATAAGTCGTGGTCTCCAGAAAACAGCTTTGGTTATGTCGAGATCACGAGAAAAATAAGTCGTGATCTCGAGATAACGAAAAGAAAAAAAAAAAAGTTGAGACATGTCCGCTACAGACTTCCGTAGAAACACCACGGTGGTGCAATTACAGGGCTTTAACTCTAGGGGGCGTTCACATAGCTTTACTTATGCTATGCCAAGTCTCTTTGGAATGACAGAAAAACATGGCTCTTGTATTGCTCAAAGGACGCTGGCTGTAAAGTCAATTTTTATGTCAGGCAGTAAACAGCCCTTCTGAGGGCAGTAAATCTGTCTTGTTACAGATCTGTAGCTGAGTTACTCAAATGGGAGAAGCATTACATTCCCACACCATATATTAAAGATTCGGCTGGTGAGCAAGACTATATAAGAAAGTGTTTGCCAATGCAGGGAAGGATTCTAGAATTTATTAAAGAGGAGCCATAATTCATATAGAGGAGCCATCGTCATCATTAGCCAATAATATATTTTGAATCGGTGAGTGACAGAAGTCAGGCCAATCAGCTTTAAGCTGACCCGCCCCTCAATATGCTCCTGGCACCAATATGACACATTTCTGAGCAACGACTCCCACAAAATCCCCCCCCCCACCTCCACCCAGCATGGGGTCTTTTCTCACCTGTAGAATTTTAGCGAAGGACCCACAGCCAGCAGGACAAAGGGCACTACCGTGTAGCATATTGCGATCTGTGTTGCTACCCACGTGACGATGTCATAGGCCAGCCTCAGCGAGGCAGACCCCTGGAAGTGCCGTCTTAGGTTGTGCCGCACCTGGAAAAGGGGCCCAGAAAAATCAGGGGGGGTCACTTTAATTCATGACAACACGGATTCACGTAATAGAACCCATCACTGTGCCATACCCACAGCGTACTCGCAATGACGAATGACGAATTGCCTAATTTTGGCAGCTGTTAATGTGACACTCAGGGAGAGTGAAAACATGTTATACCCAGATACATCAGCTTCGGTAAGACATCAAAAACAGCACATTTCAAGGAATGCAAGTTGGCCGGGATAAAAATGTCTGATTAGCTCTGAAATCTGCCGGCCAAAATAACGCGGCTTCAGTTACGTCTGAACCTTCAGCTTCAGGTTGAAAGCCAGTCTGGGGTCAAGTCAAGGTGCGAGAGGCAAAAAGGCAGCTCTGTGCACGTGTCTGGACATTATGGGAGAGACGTGGATGGTGTGGGTGCCCACATGTTACTCGGGACCATCACGAAAACATACAGTCTGACCGATACACAAGGAAAACAGGAATGAAGGATAGACAGACATAAATAAATAAGCAAGCTTATTTTTAAATCAATCCATCCATTTTCCTTACCCATGCACGGTGGAGGGGGTCCGGACCCTATCCCCGAAGGTTCATTTTTAAATAAGAAAATCTGGACATGAAAAGAACCTACCGCCATAACTTTTGAACGCGTCCTATAACATGGCTGGGCTTGTCTAACTTCAAAACATATTTCTTTATTGCTTCAATATCCAAGTATCCAGTATCGGATATCTTAAGGGATTTTCCGGATCGTCTGCATTACTGTGACTCAGATGTCATGTCAGGTGCAGCCAGATGGCTTCTGGGACTTGATCACTACAGATCTGAATAGTGCAGGTGCCGATGTAATCCAAATTAAAGGCAGGCTCTTTTTAAACAGATGTGAGGCCTGAGAAATGAAGCATCCTTACAAAGGGTCTGCATCCCCTGCAGCCAACGAAAAGGCTGCACAAAAACCAGAACATCTGAGGGCTCCAGCCATCTGAAGCTCTCAAACGGTTTTCAATCTTAAAATAAGCTTAATTTGCATAATTCTGACTTTCCGTAAAGCAGTGTTCCAGATGCGCTGCATTCTTTCTATTAATTATTTTTCTCCACTGTTTAATAATTAATCGTCCTGTATTTTTTAAGTATCAGTTACAAGTGGGGATGCTTGGGGAAGTTGGTGGTGCAACGGGCAGTGCTATCGTTCGGCAACCAGAGGGTTGCCGGTTCAAGCCCCGCTTCCTCCTGACCCCATCAAAGTGTCCTTGAGCAAGATGCTGAACCCCAAATTGCTCCCGGTGTGCAGGTTGGCACCTTGCATGGCAGCCTTTGCCTCTGGTGTGTGGATGGGTGAATGTGAGGCAAGAACTGTAAAGCGCTTTGAGTACTCGGAAGAGTAGAAAAGCGCTATATAAATGCTGTCCATTTACCATGTTCAACTTTTTTTTGGGGGGGTGGGGGATAATGATCTGTTTTCATCATTTTGAGTGTGTGATATTTCAGTCAGATATTTCAGTCATAACTTTGACAGGTGAGGAGCCACTCACGGCACGCGCTGCCAGGGTCATCAGGATGCCCGTCAGGAAGGTGAGGTAGTAGCCAGGATACACGCCGTGCCAAATGGCCGACAGCAGGAAGGTGGCCACCGTTGGGTTGTAAGGACAGCGCTCATAACAGACCCTGTGGGGACAGTGCATTCCCATTCGCATCAAGCCCCACATACAAAAAAACAAAAAAAACATTTCCGCATACACAACCACTAACAAATCAGAAAGCAGCTTATATAGCCACTAACAAATCAGCAACCGGCTTACACAGCCACTAGAAAATCAGCAAGCAGCTAAAGCAGTCCATGACAAATGAGTAGTTAGTACACAGAAACAGAGTCAGCACTGACATTTCACACATGGGCATGAAATGACACGTGTACCACCGGGGTCCCAGCAAGTGACGCTCACCCACAGCATGACAAAAGATACAAACCAAACAGAAACATGTGCTACTAATCATTTATTTGATTTATTTGGCACATGTCAGCAACGGTAACAGTGCCAACAGCCTCAGTGAACATTACTGAAATGCCAAACTAGAGCTACCTATTTCATTGACTCTCAGGTGTGTCTGAAAAACAAACACATGACTTACTTACCTTTTGAGCCAAAGTGCCGTCTGGATATTCCAGTTGTCGAGGAACATCTTGAAGCTGGTGGCGAACTGGAAATCGGAAAGAGCACGTCCGTTAGGGCTGTTGTCGCGTAACGAGGCCTCGTGCTTTACCTGCCACACTCTATGTAACCTGCTAACCTCTATGTCTAGTATCCTCAGATTAGATATCAAGTCCCATCTGGGTGTGCCGTCCTTGGCGTAGCCATTAAACCCGAATCCAGCAGCGTTGTTGATGGCGTCAGCTGTCCAAAAACAAGGATCACAGAGTTACGGCACTGCAAGTTATCCACGCTGGATCATGTTGTGCTAATGAGGACAGAACCTCATTATAGGGATATGAGCAGCCAATAAGCGATTCACAAATCTGTGTACTTTCACGTTAACTAGGATATCAGCATCTTTATAATAAGTAACTAAATTAATGCTTTTTAGAATCTAGCTTCCTTTTTGCTCCTCGAGGGAGAGGTGTATAAAATCACGAGATATCACGATTCCATAATTCATTTAGTGAATGACGGCGAGCACAATTACCTCAACTACTGCTTAAAGGTTGATTTTGGGACAATTCTCTTTACAGCCACATGGGGGCAGAAGATGACAAGAAAACTATCTTGGGTCTAGTTGCAAGAACTGAAATTTTGCCATCAAATACTTTTCTTGCACAAATTAGTTAAGGAATTATTAATTAATCTGGTAAACTATTTTGTTTTCTGAAAACCTATCCTAAGGGTACTGTACAGTTGCCATCCCTGTTGGTGGCCAAATATTTGCACCACATTATCCTGACAATTGCAGAACTGGACTTGAGGCAATCCCCCATAATCCCCACTGCATTGTGGGCTACTGTCTCCACTGACCCACATGCTTAGGGGAGCCTGTTCGTTCAATTCACCAGTAGGTGACACTATAGAGCAATGCGCATAAGAGGACGCCAGCTGTCCAACCCCTCTGACAAAACGCGAGCTGATTAGCATGTGCTGGCGTCAGACACCTAATGTAGCATGGGAGGACGGAGGGGGATACAACGTCTCTGGTCCTCCAGATTTTGGTAGCTAGATCTAGGTAATTACGACGTGGGGTCATGAGAGGAAACACTTGCTGCTCTGCAATAATCTAAGGTGGCATGTACTGAAAAAGTAGCCCTGGATCGCACTTAAATGTCTTCACATTAGACAGATCCCACATTGTTGCCTGCCGCTTTAAACAAAGCTCCGCCCCCCCCTGCATGAAAAACTTGTACAATTTTGAAGTGTGAAAAATTTACACGAAAATGCCTGAATGGAGGGAAACCCCATAGCTTACCGAGAGTCCAGACAAAGTAGTACTTCGGTCTGGTGGCCAACATGGACAGGTAGAGGTAGCCGACCTGCAGGTAGAAGGGCGTGCCGGCGATGAAGTCGTCCTGGATGTTGCGCTCCACGGAACACACCCGGAAGACGGACAGGTAGACCAGCAGCGACGCAGCACAGACGCACAGCTTATAGATCACATCCTTCTGCGGGAGGAAGACGGGCTCATCTCAGGGGCTGGACAGGCAGACTACGGGTGGCTTTCACACTCTCGCTACGTGGAGGACGTGAAAATCGCAACGGCACTATGGCAGGCTATGTTCATGGCATCAAGGAAAATGATATCACCCCAAAACATGGAATCATTTGTGGGAAAATAAGAAAGTGACTCAGTTCAAAATAAGAAAGTGATTCAGTTCGAAATAGGAAAGTGATTCAGTTCAAAATAAGAAAGTGATTCAGTTCAAAATAAGTGAGTGATTCAGTTCAAAATAAGAAAGTGATTCAGTTCAAAATAGGAAAGTGATTCAGTTCAAAATAAGAAAGTGATTCAGTTCAAAATAAGAAAGTGATTCAGTTCGAAATAGGAAAGTGATTCAGTTCGAAATAAGAAAGTGATTCAGTTCAAAATAAGCAAGTGATTCAGTTCAAAATAAGGAAGTGATTCAGTTCGAAATAGGAAAGTGATTCAGTTTAAAATAAGCGAGTGATTCAGTTCAAAAAAAGAAAGTGATTCAGTTCAAAATAAGAGTGATTCAGTTCAAAATAAGAAAGTGATTCAGTTTAAAATAGGAAAGTGATTCAGTTCAAAATAAGAAAGTGATTCAGTTTAAAATAAGCGAGTGATTCAGTTCAAAAAAAGAAAGTGATTCAGTTTAAAATAAGAAAGTGATTCAATTTAATTGGTATGTGCTGAGCAATGAAAAAAACAAAATAGCTGGTTTCCAGGAACTCAGAAAGCACCAGGTTTCCAAACATACTCGTTATATTTTACTGCAATTAATCTTGAAACAGTACCAGCCAATTTCTTTTGGCTTTTTGTGTGTTTGGAGCTGAGAATTCAAGAGCCGTGTTAATACAAATCCTCTGTGCACTTGGATTAGTTTTTCTCCCCCTGTGTTTATCAAAACAAACTGAGGAACTGTGTTTCTTCATCCCAAACAGGCCTCCTACAGGCCTGCGACTCAAGCTGGCGATTATTTTTTAAAGATGCCCGTAAAACTACTAAAGGCTGCAACTGGCAAAAGTCCGAGTCAGATAAGGGAGGGAGCTCTAGTTCAGGAAAATGTCAGGACTGCCAGGCAACCCAGAAGGAGGCAGCACAGGAGAAGATCCGGCGCTGCAACGCCATGCGCTGAGATGCGACGGAAAGCAGAAATCGAGTGTCACATGCCGGTATGACTCACAAGGATTGGGATGTTCCAGGACAGAAACTGATCGGAGCCAAAGCTTGAGCTGTGAGAGACACAGCTCGACATGCTAAGCAAAGACGAGTGGATTTTCTTACAACTAGGAATGCATGGCCCAGTTGAAGGTTACACACGACATGCTCTTATATCCCCAGCTCACACGTGCAAATCGCGAACCATGCTAGCCAGTGGCTAAACGTTAGTGCAGAATGCGTAACATCAAGCTAGCTAGCGTGCAACTAACCATTAGTATGCGGCTAAATGTTAGTATGCAGCTAAATATTAGCCTGTGGCTTGAGGTTAGCACACAATATAAAATCCATTGTGCTTCTGAAAAGTGTGGCTATCATGAAACCCAATCCAGCATCTGTGTGCCCAACACGGTACCTTAGGTGAGGGGTCCCTCTGCTTGTACTTCCCGTTCTCCTTCCCGTTGGACTCTAGCTGCTTGAGCTGGTAGGCGGTGCCTTCGATAAAGGCGATGTAGTCGTTGTAGGAACATGTGGGTCCTGCCAGGATCCCCATAAAATTGCAGTTATAGCTCAAGTATTCCAGCAGGCTTGGGATCCTCCTGTCAACGCCAAGAGGGAGCCATTACTCTGACGGCATGCGGTAGGCAGATTGAGCGATGAACGGAGGCTTTCGCTGAAGAAAAAAAAAAATCGTAAAAAGAAAACGCCAGAAGATGGAGTGAACATACCCCGACCAAGGATGACCTGCCTTTTAAATCCAGGCCCGTAGTATAATATTTACAGGAATTTTCATTATGCTAACAGATCTACCAGGGGATCCGTTGACTTTTGGGATAATGCCGTGAGATTTACACCGGCTATGAAGCACTGCAGCATGACTTTTAGAGGCCATCTTTTGAATCCTTGGGTGTAAAAAAGACACTGTGAATTCGAGAGTCCTCCCACACGCGGGACACCAAACCGGCATCGTCTCTCATCCTTCCGGCCTCCTCTCATCCCCTGAGGTACGGCTGCAGACATATTCATTGGTTGCTTATTCCAATGTTACTGGACGCTCACTGGCTAAGGTTAGACACCCCAAAAGGTTCCTATAACTACTTCATGCTGCGTAGAGACCGACACGCTCTCTTGGAACTTTTCTGTAGCCAAAAATCTATCATTGTACACTTTAAACACTGTAACTAAAACCTATTACTGCACCTCTCTGTCATTCAGGAACTGCAAATGCAACTCAATGTCCATTTGCTTAACTATATTAAAAACTTATTATTGTATTCTTCTCATTATCTCATGCCTATTTTTCAGTACGTCGTGTTTAAACTGTATTTACCTTTCAGATTTAATTTTTTAATCTCTGTTTCTTGCCCTATGGCTGACAAGATCGTAATGTGATCTGTGTATGACCCATTGCATCAACTGAAGATGACAATGAAGATACTTGGATTTGACGTTGACTTGAAATATAAACTGTGCAACAGTGAAAACACACTCCGCTAGCCAAGCATATTAACATAAGTTTTGACGGGTCGCTAAGCGTTAGTACCAAGATGTTGCAGGCCTTGGTGTTTGGATCGTTTTCAACTAAAAAAAAAAAAACATCTTAGCGATTCTTACGGGTGTCTCATTGCCTTGTGTGGATTACTCAGCTTCTTCTGGCTTAGACTCCGATCACACGGCTGCGTGAATGTGCCGTTGCCCGGGAAACGGCAGGGAATCCTTCAGCGTACCGCCGGGTTCCCTCAGTACCTACCGCCATTCAAATCCTGTGTTTATGTTTTATGCTAATATCCGCCGAATATGCCCAATTTGCAGAGTCTGGCATCTATCTGGGTTTAAAATAGCACAAAATATTTACTAAGGCTTCTGTCTGTCTCGCAGAGTCTCTCTGAACAACGAGAATAATGCAAGTAATCCGCGGACTGGATGAAATTCAAAAGAAAATGCGAGATGGTCATTCGAAACAGAGGGGAAATAAAACTATTTGAGCTGAAAGGGAGCAGCGAGCCTTTAGGGGCAGCATGTATTTACAGCACAGCACCCCGTTCATGTTCACAGAATGAAAAAAGGAGCTTTTGTTTCTGGAAGATACAAGGTTCTGTTTGCCACCACACTTTGTTAGGTTAGAGTGTAGGGGAAATGTACAGGGGGGTGGAAAAGGGCAAGCACACCCCCCCCCAGTATGTATACAGACCTTCGTATTTAAACTGTGTGCTCCCCAACATCAAACTCTCCAATGTCACTGGCCAAAAAAAACTACTGAGCCATGCCGATGAGATGATGTCATCTCCCATAACCCCCCCATCCCAATTCACTTGGCATACAGTGCCCCTCCGCCCCCCCAGGGGCCGCACACATACCTTCGGAACATACCTTACAGCTAAGCATCTCTGGCTGGCAGTGAGCATCTCCTCTTTCACCGTCATCCCTGTGGGAAACAGAGAGGACACGGTGGTGTGGTCAGCCCTGGTCGCCGTGGTTACTCAGTGGACCGGCGGGGGGGTCCCTGAGAGAGTGGCAGGGCAATCCCTTGCCACAACATCTGAAAGTCTGAATGTGTACCATAATTAACCAGCCCAAGGCAGGATTTACAGAATTCCAGCTACAGTAAAGTAGCTGTTCCCTCCAACTGCAAACCCCCATAACTATTACAGTCGCACTGGATACATGATCTAAAAAGGACTTGCTTTGGTGGAACACTAGAAATTTTGGAATAATTATAAATGCTCCAGGGTGTCTCCCTGTCCTGTGCCCTGTGATGGACTGGCATCCCGTCCAGGGTGTCTCCCTCTCCTGTGCCCTGTGCTTCCTGGGACAGATGGATGGATGGATGGTTTCTGCCTGCTTCGGAGCAATAATTTAGGACAAGGGCACCAAAAGAGAACACCCAACAATTCAAATGTGTGTGGGACAGTATGCGAGATTAACATAAAAATCTGAAGAGGCAGGCACAGACTTCTGATATTTTTTAATGTAATCTTGATGTATTAAACCTGTGACGAGTCACATATCGGAAGTGAGTCTCAAGACCTTTAACGGACCATGACTCAGGCTGCTCACAGACAATGAGGGGAGGGTACCGGAGCAGTGAACACGCCTGGATCTGAACCGGTCCACATGACAGTTCTGACAGCTCTCCGCTCCGAGAGATCACTCCTAACATGAAATAACCAGACACGCTGGGGTATATACAGGGGGCAGGGCCACGGGCCCCAGCTGAAAGCTGATTGACCCTGAAGTGCCCGCTCCCTTGTCACTCACCAATTCATAGCATATCATTGGCTGATGAAAAAGTCGGCCCCTCTGTATGAATTGTGCTCCGTACCTTAAAACAAAAATCCTAAAATTGCCCCCGCAGAAAACACTACATGGGATAATATAATGATGCAATTTAAGTGTCCCTCCAGCAAAAAACTGACATCTCCAAGACAGCTGAAAAACAGCATCTATTGCTTGGCTCCAATTCCCATGCATAATTCTAGAATGATCTGTCCGTTGGCCTTCCGCTAGGCTAGTGCTGCCTCAGATGGCATCTAAGCGGCCGTACTGTAGGAGGCGTTCTGGATAATTCCTGGTTTATCACAACTGTTGTGCTGATAACGAGATTAGCCTGTTAATCAAACTGCATTACTGATAATTCCTTGGGGGGGGGGGGTAAAATTGCACCATGCTTCCGCCTGCCGCAACGAGATGGCGCAGCCTTTCATGCCAAGCGTGTCCTGGCTGGTGCAGATGCAGCGCTCCCCTCTGAGACACAGCGCCTCCTTGTGGCGGCGAATGTTAAGACATCATTGGAGGAGAGTGTCGGGATGTGCCGCCAGATGCCGTGTTTGCAGTAGGTGGGGGTGGCTGAACAGCGCCCTCAGCAGGTGTAAACCGAGCTGCAGAGCAGTGGGGCATTCAAGCAGATATTAAAATTAAATTAAATTATATTAATGCAAGCAACGTCTTCATTTCGCTTCCATAAGTGTTGCGAATTCCAGGTTGTTCTTGCAGGCAGTGTTCCCCCAACACGCCTCTGAACAAGGGTCCTTACGAGCTCTTCTAGAGCGACCTTGTTGACCGCAGTCACTCTGTGGCGGATGCATTTAGAGCCTCGCTGAGAAGAGCGGATGATTCAGAAATAACCAGACAGGAAGTAGCAGGGAACAGTGGGAGGCGAACCACCGGATCCACTAGGTTTGAGGGAGAAAGGCGTGACTACGATCGGCAGCATAGCTAGGAGCTCCAATCTCTGACATTACCAGAGGGAACATTAAGAAATGGGATCGGACAGGTTATATTCTGACCCCAAGGATAATCCATGTCGTTTTTTTCCCATCGTTTGTGTCACTGAGCGAGTCACACCATCCGCTAGCGATAGACGGGAACATGTGCAGGGGCGGGGCCAAGGGGCACCGGGCCAAGCTGAAAGCTGATTGGCCCCCATAGGGCCCCCTCATCCGTCACTAATCGATCCCAAGCATATCATTGGTTGATGATAAGTTTGGCCCCTCTGCATGAATTATGCCCTACCACATTAAAGAACATCCCAGAATCACAATGGGGCTTTTCAAACTGTATATATTTTTTTACAGTTAGCATCCAATTTTAACTCAGCTTCCAATTTCCAGTCTTCACCTGTATTACACACTCCTTTTATACGTTATTACATACTGATCACATATTGCGCCTATTGTCTGTATGTAGCATGTTACTGTTCATTATTCTGTTATTGCTTTGCATTGTTTTTCATTGTTATGTGTTAAGTCGCAGGAAGCTACAAAACGGTTCACTGTACTTGTACTCGTACCAGTGACAATGAAGCTTTTGAATCTTTGAATCCCTTCATGTGAATTATGGGCCTGGCTTCTGTCATTAGTCAACCAGCCTGCAAAACAGCAGTAAAAACTTTGAACGGGATTTAGACAAAAGCGAATCATTAGCTGTTGGCATTCCAGGCAAACCTTCGCAAAGAGAACGTCTCTGTCACAAGCCTCAGATCCAAGGGCTGTATTGACACCTACTGCTTCCCCCCCCCCAACGGGCTGAGATGAGGAGCCGCCCCCCCACGGACCCGGTGGCCCCCACTGAGTTTTCCTCACCATCGTGAATCTCGAAAGCCAGGCTGGTGATCTTCTGTGTGATAACCATCATGGGTCTATCAGGGAAAGAAGAAACACACAGTCTCCAACTAGCACACTTGCACCTTATAAAATGAACCTTGTTTCAGTGGTTAAATCAGGGCCTGAACCTCCCCAGCTAACAATTCTTCACCCTCCTGCTGTCTGATAGAAGGTTTCGCAGCATCAGAAGCAAAAAGGGAATTTCCCCGCTGGGTTCGATAAAAAATCAATATTCTATTACTGGGGACTGGAAACACTGTCCTAGTGGATAGAGCGTGTCCTTGGAGTCGTGACTCCAAGCAGGTTCGAGCAGAGCTCGGTTTTCGATAATGGCCCCTCCCCCTCCATCGTTTCCACGGAAACCTCCAATCACCAGTCCGATAAAACTCGTCAGCGGGGCTCATATTAACCCCCATTGAAATCTGCCGCACAGACATTATAATGGCAGGAACCTTCTCACTGTTAAAATCGAGACTCGCACTGGATCGGATATCGCATCGCCAAAATCCATACGCTCGGACCTTTGCAGAGTGCATTCCACGTTGAAATGAAAAGGGTTATACAGCACTGGTGACAGCACACAGCTACCGCGTTTCATAGACAGAACATTCCAAGGGGTCGTCGATAGGCCCAGCCACTCTGGGAGCCGGCAAACGCCCCCCCTATTAAACAACTGGGCTGTGGAGTCCTAGCAAATGTCACTGGCTGAGTCTGTACAGCTCAGGGTGGGAGGTTGTTTGGACTGGATTGTAAAATGCTGGAGGAGGCCTCACGTTGCCCCAAGATACCCAGTGACCAGCCATCCCAGAGTGACCAGTCAGCTCGACCGACACCCCAAAAAATGTCAGGACCTCCATCCAATCAACTTACCTTCCAACACATCACAGATACTGACTTCAAAACCCAGAGTGGGCGGGTGTATGGTACGCTGTCAATTGCCGATTGGTTAGCCCGCCTTCCTTCAGCCACATCATTGGTTATCGTTGGGTGACTGACAGCACAACATACCCAGCCAACTGCAGCTTTCAGATTCTACACAGTTCCAATTATAAATCCAAGCATGAGCTAATTAGACACAAGAGTCCAACACTGGGGGTCGACGGCTGGGGGGGCTTACCCAGTGAAGTCAGCGGAGTACATGCCATAGTCGAAGACGTAGACCCGCGTGATCTGGCAGAGGCTGAGGTACCCCAGGGCAACGATGAAACAATACCTGAGAGAAGAGAAAGAGATCAACAAAAATTTCAAGACACAGACTGGCTGACCCTATTACCCAAAGCCACTTCCATACATCTGAACTGATATCCAATGGTACAACAGCAGACCCGGGGATTTGACCTGGCAGACAAAAGTTACAAGTCTGCACCATTAACCAAGAGGGGCGAGTCATGAAATTTGGTTGTGCGAGAGGCTCATAATGGTTTGTCGCTCTCTACTGGACGTGCCGGGTGTTGCCCCCTGCCGATATGAGGTCACCGAGGATGGGCGGATCCTGTATCATGCCACTCTGGTGACAGAAGACCATTTTCTTCAAGGGTTTTTGTAAGAAACGGAAACAGGGCGATACTTCAACAGGAGAACTCCGGGGGCTGGGGTTCAGGGGCTAAATGACAGACCGCCTTTCTCTGTCAAGCCACCATTAACACCCCAAGAAAGGAAGCCTTTCATTTCAGTCCAAGGCAAAAAAAAAAAAGCTGTGATTCACACAAGACACCAGGGGGAGCCATGGAGCAGAGCATGACCCATGATTATGCACCGGACCCGATTCTCAGACCTGAAGTTGGGCCGGACTCCTGCCCTGCTGGGCGGAGACTCCACCCCCGGAATAATTAACTCTCCCGTTTAACAGGCTGGCATCCGTGGCCTGCGGGTTCAGGCCCGGCTCCAGACAGATGGACTAGCAGGAGCTGCCAGCAAGCTGGCCTTCTGTCTGCCTTCCGACAGAACCAGACCCGTGTCCAAAAATCTGCAGGTTCGAAGATTCAACACGCACGCAGCTTATCACATTTTAATAAAACCCTAGCCATCAGGACACGCTCCTGACAAAGCGGATGAATGTGCAAGTTAACAGCCGGAGGACTAAACTGTGGATCCCTTTAAAGCAGAGCTTCAGGACCCGGTGCTTGGGGACCCCCAGAAAGCGGACATTTTTGCAGAGGCAGCCTCTCACCGAGTGGATGCACTCATCGTTTCCCTAATGGTGTGACTAGAAGATGTTGGGTAAAAAACGAAGCGCTCAGCTGTAATCTGGACACAGCTTTGTACTTGGGCACTAGTGCTTCAGTATTTGGGTCTCTCTCTCTCTCTCTCTCTCTCTCTCTCTCTCTCTCTCTCTCTCTCTCGCACACAGGATATCTCAAAAACAATAACTGGATCGAACAATGGGTCTGTGGCGAGGGCT
>JABFEA020000032.1:314388-325688 GCA_019775915.2 Cyphomyrus plagiostoma | reverse complement strand
ATACAGTACCAATTTTATACAGTATATCACACATATACTCATATGAACATGTTACCTCATGCTTAAAGGCACAATGCCACTCTGTGTACCTTCAACCACAATATCACGTCTTTCTACTTTGTTATATCCAGCAGAAGTGAGCCCACAGGTGGTGAATCACAGCTTTTCTGAACATCTAGCCTCATTAACCGCCCTGACACAAGCCTCCGGTAAACTGGGCTTCCCCCTGCTCATCCTCCAGGAACAGATAACGCTTACAGACCAATGCTTTGGAACGCTCAAAATTCTGACCAATTCAGCCTGTGACAGACACACTTCCCGTATCCCGTTTACCCAGTATAACACAGTGAACACTTGTGAGGTGTTTACAGAGTTGCTGTACGTTGATGAGAGGCCTTTAAAAATGAGTCTTCCCTTCGGACACACAGCCATATCCATCCCGTGTAACATTAGGAAGTTAGGTAGGCAAAACACTACCAAAAAAGTGCCCAGAATTAACAAGAAACATTTAAATAAAGTAATTACCTAGCCACAAATTCGCATATCTTAATCAGTAAGAGACATGCATCCATCCTTTCATAACTTCTTATAATGTACAGCATTGTGGTGGCAAATATTTTTATAAATGTTATCCATGAGTTGGGAAAGCTTGCCTATAGCGCCACTGTTTATAGTTTACAGCTTGCCTTCATCCAGTGTTTGTGTTGGTCTTAATCACTGCCAAAGTCTCATTTTTGACTCAGCCAGTGCAGCAGGGGGTGGCTCTGCCCCGCCACAAAGGCGCACACCGCGACCTCCCCAAAGTAGCCAGAGGATGAGGTTTGCCAAAAAAAGAACGGCCACATAGTCTAGAACGTTTGGATTCTTTGGCTGCTTACGGTGCAGTGCATCAACAGATCCCGATCCCAACTATGACACCATAAACCTGTGATAAGCTATCACAAAGCTAGATTTGTTGGTTAGCTAGGTTTAGGGTACCCCAGGTTAAATGGACTTTATTTTCATTGGCTAACATTTAGCCCAGACTACCTTAAATCCACGTTATCTTGCTAACCAACAAATCTCATTTCACGTTACAGGCCCTGGGAGCATCTGGACTAAAACACAATATATTTAGATGACCAATTCCCCCATCGCTGCCCCCCTCCTGCCCCATCAGTGAAATTTACTGAGGGCGAACCGACTACTCTTGCCATAGATGACAAAATACATAGGAATTAAAATAGAGGGGGCTGCTACTTACTTGTGCATGTGCTCAGCTCCAGCGAAGAGCATGATGCAGTAGGTGAGGCCACTCTGGAAGAGGAAGTGCAAAGAGTACCTGCAACAGGGCAGAGAGAAATCAGGCCTACAATGCATTTCAGCACCAGTGGAAACATCAATCTGACCAATAACGGTTAAACGTACATAGTCGGCCGCTACATTTAGATTAATATCATCATTAATAACCAAAAGAAACAACAGACACCAGATGTCTGCCCTATAAATAACCAGAAAAAAATATCCAGAGGAAAAAGTACAAAATTGAAGAGTTTTTGCATATTGCCATGAGGGATTTCCCTAGTTAATTTGTAGTTATTTAATTATATTCATTGAGTTCATTAATTTATAGCGTTCATGTTTCTTATTTTTATATTTCTTTCTGTCCTTGCTACTAGCTCATCATGTTCTTTGTCCATCTCATACAACTTACTCTCACCAAGGCCGTCTGAGCCCCTGCCTACAAGAGTCTGTACGAAGAGGCCTGCTTCCCTCAGGGGGGGCAGAGACACTGAACCGGCCATGTGAAGCATCTTTCTGTAACATCTTCATTCTTAATAAACTGCATAAGCTTAAGGAACCTGCCTCATCATTCAACTAAAAGAACCTGAGGTTTCATTGAAGAAATCCATCAGCCAGGTTGATGAATGATTCTGATATTAAACACTCTGAACACACCCAGGAGGAACCTGAGAATATATAAACAATGGCTTGTTTGTATGTTTAATAGCCATTTCTAGCAAATATACACTTTGAGAGCTTTCGGCCCAAGGTCCAACTCAAGTGTGACTTTACAGGAGGCTTGTGGGAGGACAATCGACGACGACCCCTGTAGGCAGGAACACCCTGATGTTCTGAGGCTTTTGGGGCAAACTAGAGCGTGGAGAACCCTCCCCCCCCCCTCCAGCAAGGGCTGTCCAAATCTGCATCCCATCATTCCCTGCAGTAGACTGAAGGCGTTTATCAACCTAAGGAGATGCAGAATAGAGCTTAAGGGTGAGCACCTATAACCGCTGTCTGCATGCACGCTTCTTCCCAATTAGCCAGATGAGTTCACATGTCCACAGCGATGTCCTCTTGACGACAATCCAGAAAAGGGGGAAAGTATCCCTGCAGTGCCACGCCACAGTGGCATTCCCAGGCAATATCCAAGGATGCCACCAGCAGTCAGAGATAGGAGAAGACATGCCCATCGCATGAGAGCCAGGGGTGGATGGTAGAGGACATGGAGACAAGCCGCCCCTCTTCTTTGGTTGTCAAAGCTAGCAAGGGAGCCTGCATTTCATGGCTCTGATTTGAATATTCTCAATCCATGCTGGACACTTCACATGTAACTCCTGGGTAAGTGAAAACAAATGGAAAGTTTTCTCTCTCCAAAAAGCTAATCGGCCAACTTGTTGGGTCCTTCGGCAAAGCCGATAACCGCAATTACTTCAGAGATGCAGGCTGACGTTGCTCAATGATCCTCATCTGTACAAAGCTTTGGACAAAGGCATCTGCTAAATGAATGATGAATGAAAATGTAAATGGAATTCAAGCAAACTGTTGACCACAAAACAAAACACTAAATGACAGATGGCCAGGAATTCTGAAAGAAAACTTGAGGGCTGCCCAAAGAATGGCCAAGAGTGGGTAATCCACTATGTCTGGGAACATGGATCACGTCGATGAGGGGTCATCCCATGAGTGTTAAAGCTAGAAACACCCACCTCCAGTCAAAGTTGCAGAAGAGAACCAAAGACAGGAGGCCTGCCTCCTAATCCTGATACACCAAGAAACAACAAAGTCAGAGAAGGCGTAGAGCGCAACTGATTATGGGAGCCTATACTCCGGTATGGAATCCGCCATGCCCCCACACACTCTCTCAGGATGGTTACATTATGCAGGGTGCCGCTCATGCTGCTTAAGCACCTTGTTGCAGTCATTCTTATCGCTGTAGGGTTAGGGTTAGGTAACGTTGGAGGCTTGTTGAATCAAGGGGGGGGGGGAAATCACTGAATCAGCGCAGGAGCTTGAATAGCAGGAACAGAAGTGCCACACACAGGCTTTCATTGCGCAACTGTCCGCCACTGTCGCATACTCAAATTTCCACAGGGTCTGCTAACGACACGGTGTTTAAAAAACGCTGTCGCCTGGGACAAACACAGACGCCTTCTAAGACAACGTGTAGAAGGAGTTCACACATACAACCTTGTAGGGCATGAGAAATGGCGAGCCTGTTACCGTGACCCGTCCTGTTACCGCAAAGACTTTACTGTGCCGATTAAAGGCTTCAGCGGGCAGGCAGAGCCCAAACGACGTTTATCGATCATTTGACATTAAATGGTATCCATTACCGAGTCCGAAAACTCAAATCTTTGGCAGTATTGGGGCTTCTACACAAAACATAGTGCATATTTTCACAGCGACTCGTAATATTTCGGTAAGAAAACGTAAATTCGCGACAGTGATAATGCCTGTTAGATTTGTCAATGACAGGTAGAGGAGTGGGTATGAGATGGGCTGGGGGACTTGTGGTGTTGGGCAGGAATGGGTGGGTGGGGCAGGGAGTGTTCAGGCTCCAACATCTCAGAAGAACCTTGAGTTGGTTATAGACATTAAGATCTGGGACCGTTGCAAACACACAGTGAATTGGCCGAGGAGCGTGACAACAGAGGCGATGAGATGCTTACCAGCCGAAGCAGAACACGGCCAGGTACAGGCCTAACAAGGAGGCCACCATGTGCCGCACGAAGGTGCTGGTCTTGCTAGGGTGCAGATAGAGCCGGAACCAGAAGGCCATCAGGAGGGCAAACAGCTGGCAGACCACGAAGTTCACCTATGAGGAAGGACAGACAAAGGGGATGGTCACTGCGTCAATTTGGCGACCCAAATGTCAAAGGTCCCAGTCACTGAAAGTTACTCGATTGTCCTGAGTACTGACTCTCTGCGACCAATCAGGATTTGCGAAGAGCTTTCCCATTTCCCCCCTGCAGGCTTCGTAACTGTCCTTCCCCGATGTGTCACCCGACTTGGAAACCGAACAAACAATCGCCCTTTGTTTCTCGCTGAGATTCACACTTGCAGGCTCACAGCGCCACTTCCGCCCCATGTAAGGGACGGCATGGTCACAGGATGATAGGGAGGGAAGCATGCGTGCGTGTGCGTGCGTATGTGTGCACGTGTGATTGAGAGAGAGAGAGAGAGAGAGAGAGAGAATTCAGGGTTTCACCATCTCTGTTTACCTCCTACATCTGCCAGTGTGGCTGCCTGGGCCAGATAGATACAACTAACATGCAGAGGGTTGCAACACAGACAGGTGATAAGAGGGCATGTGATCCGCAATGAAATGCGGAGTTACAACAGAGGGCGGTGGCTTAACTGTGCCAGACAATCTAATTGTCGGATTACAAGCACGGCGTGAAGGAAAAAGCCGCTGCATATCGCACCAAAACCAACCCATAATCAGAGTTCAGGAAGAAACAGCAGCATTCCAAAGAGGCTGAGTCATCGCAGTCCCTGGGTGTGGCTTTCCCAGCCCTCGAGCACCAATTCCCAGACTGGTGCAAACCAGGTCTTCATGTCACGGGCCTTGGATTGAACACGCAGGAAAAATGCAGGACCCCTGAAGGAAGAAGAAGGGACCCTGACTCATTCTGAAATAAGTGCCCATAGCTCTCTAGTCGCTGGGAGTTAATGTCGGGGTCCAGACTGCACAGCAAACACCTCTGGTTATATATCACTGACGGGGGCATGGCACCTCAGTGTCAGGGGGAGTCTGACATTGACAGCGCCTGGACATGCATAGTTAACCACAGAATTCTGGGGTTTCCCACAAACAATTAACCCCAAACAATTTTTAGAAATCCCCAAAATCCGATTATGGAGGTGAAGGATCGCCGCAAGGCGCTGATGTCAGAAAAACAGAGGCGTAGTTATTCCCGGGCAGAAAGCCAGCAGTTCCCGTCAAAGTTTTGGATGAAAGAGGGAAGTTCTCTACTTCACATACAACAGTCTACTTCCTCACTCAGAGAGGACTCCACACCCGGATGGCAGGATGGCACCTGGCAGGGCAAAATCTGGCAGGACAAACCCTGGTGGGACGGAACTTGGCAGGACAGAAGTTGGCAGAAAAGAACACAGCAGGAAGGAACCTGATGAGAAGGAACTGGTGGGACACAATCTGGCAAGGAAAGAACCTAGTGGGACGGAACCTGGAGGGACAAAAAATGGTGGGACGGAACCTAGTGGGACAGTATCTGGGCAGGATGGAATCCGCTAGGAAGGAACCAACATACAACCATGGCAGGACAGACCTCAGTGGAATGGAACATGGAGGTATGGAGTCAGGGACCAAGAAATGAACAAGGAACCAAGAAACCAAGATAGACTGTTTCCAGGACACAACCTGACAAAATGGAATCAGGCTGGAAGGAACCAAGACAGAACCATGGCAGGGAAGGTTATTCCCAGACAGAATCTGGTGAGAGGGACCCCAGTAGGATGTAAAGACTTTAGAAAACCTCCAGCACTGTGCCCCCACCACAGTTCCTGCAAGGGTAACAGCATCTGCATACCAGCCATAGCTGATCCCCGCATTCATGATAGCTGAACAACAAAGGAGCGTCTTGTTTGTGATGGGGGGGGTCACATTCAGCTTGGACGATGGGGGGGCATTGTCTGACCCAAGAAACCAGAGCTTTCAGCTCACAGTTTCTGTTTTATCGATCATCTCACCCTGGCAATAAAACTGGACAAAAAGTACAGAGGAACGAGGGAGCACAAAGGCAGGGCATCTGTCTGCTGGAGCAGGGATCAGGAGAGACTGATGGAACTGATAACAGCTGCCAAATTCAAGGCAGACATCAGTACTGCGCAGGCAGCCTCTGACCTACCGGGTCTCCATGTTCTGAAGGCCATGTGAGGCCTCCACATGGCAGAGCAGGAACCCAGCGGTCCAGACTGGAGGGTGACAGCCAGGGGGCAGCTGACGGCAGCGCCCGTTCCCACCCTCAGATGCCCCGCTCCCGAGTCGACCAGCCCAGGCTTCTGTGCGTCCATCAAAAACAGTAAATTTAGAGAACGTCGGCACCTAAGCGAGTGGCCACTGGGCCCTCAGACATCAGACGTCACAAAGCCCTTTAGCCCTCCACGTGCCGATGGCGGCTCACGCCACAGCACATTTATCCTGGGGTGGGGGGGGTTTAGACGTCGAGCCCCGCATCCTAATCCAACTGGCGGTTAACTGCCAAATGAAGCATCCCGCTGGCACTAATTACAGCAGAGTACGAATGTTTAATGAAGGGGTTACGACTGTTAGCAGGTATGGCTAAGGTGTGCGGCACCCGCCCCAGGTTTGGGGGAGGGGGGGTGTTCCCGCAGACCTGCGGGCACCTGCGTTACACGGAGAGGGGTGGCCTGCCTGCTTTCCACAATCCCCTAAACTGGCACTACACCAGTACCGGTCCAACTGCATTTGTCTACTGGCATGCACTCAGAGAAATAAAACAGTGATCTGAGCCTAATCCAACACCTCTGTCGGGGGTGGCTACATATTTAGCCCCCTTAACCTAACCCCCCCCCACCAACAACCTATGTTTTGGCCAACAGACAGCGCTGCTTGGCCCAGCCAAGGATCCTGCCTGGCTTACGTAAGTTCAGCCTGCGAAGAGCGCGCTAGTTTTTCCAAAACCGTTAATTAAAAGCATAGCCTGCCCCCCCAAGTTGTGCTATAGATAGACATTCCCCACCCTCAAACTGCATGCATGACAAATGACTCACAAATGACCCACCATCAGGCACCCAAACAAACAGACACACAGTCTCATCCAAAACGAGCCTCCATTTAAAAATCTTCAGCCGTCATTTCTGCCTTAAATAGCTGTTAAGGGTAAATTTATATTGACGATTATTCGCCGGAAAGCCTACAAGGCCTGCAAGACTCAGATTTGCGTTCCCAGTAATATAACACCGTCCCCAAATGTAGGATTTACAAAAACACATTCATGATACCAAGGACAAAAGAAGTCTTGTAGAATACGATCACCCTGGATATTAAATATTTGTAATCAGTCTGCTTTAGGCTAATTTAATTAAGTCAAGGTTGGGAACATTTAATCATAGCAACAGCAGAACGGAGAGAAGGAAGTGAGAAAACGGCTGGGTGACGAGCACAGAGCAGCCTTTGCGTTACTACATATTTATCGCAGACGAGCTGCCCAGAGGCTCCGGGTTCGATTTACTGCTGTAGGCTCGGTGTGTGTAGTATGTTCCTCAAAAGTCTGTTTCTGTCTCCTCATTGTGCTTCAGTTCCATCCTGCATGTGGTTGAGAAGGTCCACTGTCTGTTTTGTGTGTGTGTGTGTGTGTGTGTGTGTGTGTGTGTGTCATGTATATACTACACTGTGGGGACCAAATGTCCCAACGATTTGTAAACAACCTGTTATTTTGACCTTGTGGGGACCCTTTTTTCAGTCCTCATGAGGGGTAATCAAATTGTATGAAAAGTCTGTGAATGCGATGCTAGTTGGCCAGCCTCAGGCAGCACAGGAGAGCGGCACAGGAGAGCGGCACAGGAGAGCGGCACAGGAGAGCGGCACAGGAGAGCGGCACAGCACAGGTAGGTCCAGGATCATTATTCCCCTCAGAGAACAATGGAGAAGTTTCTCAAGGGCACAGCTCCGAAAAACATGGGGTTACTCAATATGTTCAATCTTACACTCGGGGGTGATTGTAGGAATTCAGACTCAGAGGGGCATCAACCCTTTATAGTCATTTGGGACAACGCCGCCAGGTCGCCCATGATAAAATTAGCTGAGCCGGGAAGACAAAAAAATACAAAGTACAGGACAAATTCAATAAATGGTTTTAGAAACAGGGTCTAGAAGCAAAGAGGGTGTAAAACTGCTTATGCTTTTACAGTGAAGCCCCTAAGCAAGGAGCGGCTGCGTGCGCTAGCGTTAGCGCCCGACGCTACGCTAGGAGAAATGAGCCTGGACGATGATAGACGGCTTCGGGACTTGAAGAAAGAAGCCCAGGCAGGCTTGGACCAGTGGCGAGATGGCTACGGGGTTCAGAGGAAGCATACCGGCCCGTGGCCGTTCCTGTTTCGGGAGTGACCTATCTTGCGGAACGAGCTAGCCTGTTTGCGAAAGCCAGGCGTGATAAGGGATGTCGAGCCTTGGCCCCAGGCTGAGCAGCTCTGGCCCGGCAGGTCGCCATGCTTTGCATTCCTTCCTGGGCAGGCCATCCTCTATCCACAGTCTCCCCCTCGTCGTACTTGTTTGCAGCTACCTGACGAGTCTCAGCCACTGTGAACCAGTTACACCAGTGCCCTCCCTTCCACCCCCCATCTAACAGGAACAAGCACATAAAAAAACCATAAGCGAGACACCCACATGATACAACAGACGGTTAAGAGTGACAGGGATGGACCAGCTAGCTGGCTAATGCAGTTAGCCGCAGCGAATCGCGTATATATAAAAGCTAAACATTCAGATCTTCCGAATGAGGCGAATGAATTATGCAACCCGATAATGGAAATTCATATTTATTATGAATGGGTGTGAAGTACGTCCTGACATTTGCTAAATGTATTTTTAATGAGCGCAATGACAAAACGGACCTGAGTGCTTAGAGGGTGTCAGCCCACGTCGGGATAATAGTCACACGGGCCACTGCCCCGAAGGCTCCTCCCATCGTAAAGTGTTCACGCAACAAGGTGGTGGGTGCAGCAGGAGCCAGAGCCAGGGGTATTGTCTGACTCAGTAGACTAGGACGCTGTGCCTATGATCAGATGGTTGCTGGTTTGAATCCCAGAAGCAGACTGCTTTTACCATCGGGCCCCTGAGCAAGGCCCTTAACCCACAGCTGCTCCAGCGATTAGCTGAGCCTGCTTTCACAAAAATGTACGCAGCTTCACAGAATGTGGCTCCGACCCCCCAGCATAACACCCTACCGGTTACCGTGGGACAACAGCAGCTCCAAACAGCCGTCACACACGGAAGATTGGGCTCCCAGGGCTAAATGGAGCTCTGGTCCTCTAAGCAAAAGCATCCTCAAGACTGTCATAAACAGTGATGTACTGATGCCAGCCCTGACAACGACAACTGCCGGCGGGCAATGAAAGGGCCACAGCTCCCCGCTTCCTCAAAATGCATCCTCAGCGGTGCGTGACCGGCGTCCCCTCGCAGGCACCCTCAGCTACATCACCCATTCCCCACCCACTTCCATCTTCCCCACTTTAACGAACCCAGGGGGAAATTCTTGCGCGTGAACAGCGAGGCACGCAAAGTGCACACAAACAAACCTGTGGTGTGAAACGCGACAAAGACAGCACACATATCGCAGACACGTGAACGTAGCGCTAAGACATGAAGAAGCACACGGTGCTTCCGGATATGTACAAACTGAATATAGCAGAATTTTAAGGAAATATGGATGGATGGATGGATGGATGGATGGATGGATGGATGGATGGATGGATGGATGGATGTAATAACAACAACAATAATAATTATAGACTTTTAATCACCCTTATTACTCCACCCATCCCTAAATTAAGCCTCCACCCCCACATCCTTACACCACTGGCCTAATCGCCGCCCCACCCTCCACCGCCCTGCCCACCCCCCCCCTCCCCTGGGCCAATCCTACCACGCTTTACCAAGACGAATGGAGCTGGCAGAGTGGGGAGTGTGACGCCAACAGGTGACAAGCGAGGCAGATTCAGAGCACAATGAGCGGCCAGATGACACGTTACCGCTCAGATGGTCGGACACAAAGCATGCGAGAGCAGGTAAGTTGCCGTGGCAACCGCCAGGAGCCACAGGAGGCGTACGTGGTCGCCCCGCTGGAGAAGGATGCTGGGAGGGTGAAGCCAGGCAGGAAGTGATGACACAGCGGACAGGGGCTGCAGACAGCAGATCTGCAATTCATGTTCTGTTAAAGTGGGGGCTATTTTCCCCACAGAAATGGTCTGAAAACACCTTTAAGTCCAATAGAGAGAATGGGGAGGATTGGCCGACGTACTGGGGAGAGCCGGCTTTGTAGATTTTATCGTCAGCGCCCCCCCACAGCTCGGCACAGGGTTGGACTGGCTTGGCAGAGAAAAGAACAAGGATTCACCACCACGAGATACGGCTCGACTACTGGCCCAGATGATCCAAAAGAAAAAAATATTTCAGATATTCCAGACAGCCCAATGAATCGAAACAAAAAACAGTTTGGTTCTCTTAACCTCAGTTTAGAAAAACGGTGTACAAATCAGATCAACGAGAAAAAAACAAAACAAACATCTACTCTGATATTTATATTCTAAAAATTGTACCTCAGCAAATCAACTGTGAAAGGTTACACAAAGCATGAACCGGTCTGACCACTCACACCAGTGTAAAACAAGTCCCAGACTCTGGCCACTAATGCTGCTTCCACAGCAAAACCAAGGAACCCAGGCGACACAAGCTCCACTGTCATTGCCATGTAGATCCTCTGTGACCCGAGGAGGGATGCTGGGAAGGCAAAGGCTGGTGACAGGCAGGTAGTGCAAGCATGCTCCAGCGGTTCCCGTGATCTCACTCTGCAGGCCCAAGCGCTTTCCAACTCGTCCGACCCGTTCTCCGCTTTCCCTACAGAACCTGCACGCGCACTGCAGCACACCACACACTGAAATCTTCCCAGCAGACCCCTCTCCTGCTTCCTCACTGGACACCAGACACAATGCCTTTATCTCAGGGTTCCCCAAACGTTCCCGTAAAGTTCACGCCCACCACCTACAGACAGATTTATTTATTATTCCACGTTAATCAATGTCCGGCAGGGTTCCCCGGTTCCGGTTCCGGAGGGCCAGCCTGCAACACAACTACTACACCTGGCAACTATCTGATGAGCTGAATAAGGTGCATTTGAGCAGGGAATCTGCAAACTGTGCTGCACACTAGCCCCCCCCCCCCCGGGGCGGGGCTTGGGGGGTTGGGGGGGGGGGGTGGGGGGGGGGGGGGGGGGGCGGGGGGGGGGGGGGGGGGGGGGGGGGGGGCGGGCGGGGGGCGCCGGGGCCGAGAGGGG
>JABFEA020000032.1:296283-308315 GCA_019775915.2 Cyphomyrus plagiostoma | reverse complement strand
TTGTGTTATGTGGCAGAAGCTCCGCCTCCTCCCTTGTGTTATGTGGCAGAAGCTCCGCCTCCTCCCTTGTGTTATGTGGCAGAAGCTCCGCCTCCTCCCTTGTGTTATGTGGCAGAAGCCCCGCCTTTTCATTTGTGATTGTGGCAGAAGCCCTGCCTCCTCTGTGTTATGTGCCAGAAGCTCCGCCTCCTCCCTTGCTAGCGTTGAGGAAAGCGGGTCTTTTGGGATCAAACACAGTTGCTTTCCCAGCCTGGCAAACACCAAACTCAGACTAACAGCTATAATGGAAAAATACAGCAGCTTGTCGGATATATCAACTGGTTAACTGGCTCGTAAACCCTAATGGCAGCATTTTGAAACCACAATGCTTTCAGAAATCAGTCCAGAGCTACATATATGGACAGCTCCTCTCCTCTTGGGAAAGGTCACAGGTGTGGAGGGGACACAATGACCAAGGAAATTCCAAGAGATGAAGCTGAACTTAACCAGAACTGTTTCAGTGAAATGACCATTCGCCAGGAGGCCAGGAGTCTGTCCCAGAGGGCACAAGGCTGGGATGCCAGTCCATCACAGGGTATGCACATACAGGTCTGTAATTATATCTCCGTGGGGACTCCCCATTCATTTCTATGGGGAAAAGTCTGATCCCAACAAGACCATGTTAACCCCCACCCAGCCCTAACCTTAACCATAAGTAACCAAACTAAATATGGGACAGGGCGTTATTTTTGACTGCATTCACAGGTCTTTGTGGGGACCTGAAAAATGGTCCCCACAGCGGCAAAATAACAGGTTTTTATTAAATTGTGGGGGACATTTGTTCCCCCAATGTAATATAAACATAATCCACACACACACACACACACACACACTTGGTAATTTAGAGACAGCAATGATCCTTACTGTATGTCTTGGTGCCATGGGAGAATTCAGAGGAAAATCACATGACACAGGAGAACTTGCACAACCCCCACACACAGCATGGAGGCGTCCCATATAACTACGCACAGCGTATCTGAGAAACCCTTTGAATGAAAAATATGCACAGAAAGTGAATCAGTATGGAATTTGCAGTAAAATATCCAGCCATGATAATTGTAAATCTGCATCCTATGTAGAACTTTCCAGATGAAAAACATCCAATTAGCAGCTCATAATGTGGCATATTTTCTGCACGGCACTCAGGCCCAGGAATGGGGTGATATTTCATAACTTTAAAGTTAAAAGTGTTCAAGCCGACACGTGCGAAGACTGTGAAAATACATCCATGTTTTGCTGTTTAGTAAGGAGGCCGTTAGACATTGCGTGTCCAGCGCGGCCCACCAGGGGGCATCAGAATCCCCCACCGCCCACCCCACAGAGGGATCGGCACCCGGTAACCCGAGAACACACCGGAGGAACCACTGTATCTGGTGTCAGAACAGAGCACTTCGGACTGGAGCTGGCTAGCTGCTCCTTAGCAATTGGGCACGTCACTGGGTTTACAGCCAATAAGCCGGGCCCTTGCACACCGGGCCCTCTCACGCCGGGCCCTCGCACGCCGGGCCCTCGCACGCCGGGCCCCACAACTAAGTACCCGCATAGCATTAGCCACCATTCCTGGCTTACATAATGCCCTCAGCTAGCAGCTTGCAGCGTGAGAAATCCAAGTTCGAATATCACGCTGTCGCCAGATACACGGCGACCCAAACACGGAGGCGTGAGTCATGTAAGCGGCGATCACGTGTCGGCCTCGTACCGAGAATATGTTTACTACGTCGATATGTTTACTACATCGATATGTTTACTACATCAAAGGCAAAGAGACATTCCAGCCTTAAATACAACCACAACATCATGAGCTCAAACAGAGGAAGTAAAGCAGAATAATAGAACAGAATAATAAAAGGCAGAAAGCCGAGTGCTATAAGGCTCCTTAACTCTCCGATACCAGTCGACGCATTTCCTACTCGACAGGCCAGGGTTTTAATGTGCGTCCTTGCACAGTGCATCTCCCCAGGACATGTGAAAACAGCCAGCGCTCAAAGGCTCCACCCCAGGAGCCCAGAACACGAGAGGTGGAGGAACAGAGGTCACCCCAACACCCGCAAGAGGGGCCGGATCCTGGGGTGTGAACACAGACGTGCAGGACAAATCCTCAATGCAGATACGATAATAAACAAAAGGCCAACTTTCCTGGAAAGGATGACAGGATAGACAGGGCAGCACAAGCCCATCTGTCCGCTCATTTCCTGCACAAGGTCACCAGGGCGTGTTCGGACCCTGGATGGGATTCCAGCTCGTCAGTGTGGACGCGCACTGGGGGTAGGTCGATGTGGTCTCCTGACCTGAACATCAGGCAGGCCTGGGTGGACATGGGCGGCGGTGCCCATGGTGGGCGGCGGACTTGGATCTAACCAATGAGGCACCGGGGTGCAGCTCCCGGCATAAAATCAAGCAGCCAGCAGCAGGTTAATGTGGGAGATACACAATACATGCAATCAGGGCGGGGGGGTCAGCCTACAGAATCAAGTCAGTGATGAGACTGTCAAAGACCTACGTGTTGCTCACACCTGTGACTGCTGATGCTGACCGCCTGCAAATCAACCCCTTTAACTAGTACTTAGCCAGGCTGCTGCAACAGGCCGCCCGTGTGTTAAATGACCCCCCCCCCCCCCACAAGATAAATACAAACAAAACAAACAAAATACTTTACCATCATATATCAGAGTCACTTAAGAGTATACAAGTAGTCTTAAGTTAACACTTTGGACACAGAACCAAGGATGGTCTTTCACATTAAGAAAGTATAAATTACAGAGAATACTTGGCGTGACCGAAGATATTGCAGAGAGCCTGTAAAACAGGAATGAGGATGTGAATCTTATAACATCTCAATGGCAAAATGTCCAGCTGACCTTAACAATACAGACAGCTTTTCCATGCGAGAAGCTCCCCCCCCCACACGGCACCCAGTGGACGTTTTTCCGAAACGTCGTCCTCATTTCAGTAGATCGCAAATGCGGCTCCTGCAGTCAAATACCTTCATTTGCAGCTACATTTCCATCACCCGTCCATCACCCCTAACAGACCAGATGTTCCACCAAGGGGAGGGACTCGGGTTAAGTGGCTCAGCACGGCCTGCTTTTGGGACTCGAGCTCACAGTCGAGCGGGTGACAGATGCAACGGGACACTTGAACCGCACGTCTTAACGAACCCACCGAACGGAATGTGATGATCTGATTCTCACACCTTCGACTCCACACCCCTGCTTACCACTTACTCTTACTCTACCAGCATAAAGCTGGTTAATTAAACACTGCAGGATGATTCCTGTTGGCTTCGTATGAAACAGCCAACAAGCTTTAATAATTCGTACAGCAGGGGGCAGATTCCTCGCGGTACAATTCCGACCCTGCATGCCATGGAGGCCACACTACGCTAGCAGACACCTAAGCCGGACATCAGCAGTGCCGGGTAACATAAACCTGCCCATATCTGCCCAGCTTCCTAACAGAAAGCGAAAATCTTTTTGTGACAAGAGACACAAGGCTCTTTGGCAAGCAGTTCCCTAAAACTCACTGGCGCACTGTGAAATTCAAGATGCTTTTCACGGGAGATTACCCAAAGAAACGATGACAGAATGGACGCAGAGTTCTCCGAGCCATGTGATCTGGACGGCAAATCGCAGTTTACGGCAGCCTCCGTCACATGCGATTTCCATTCCGACTCCTGACATCTCCTACTGGCGCAGGGCTGAGCGGATCCATTTGTGAACACAAGGGCATGTTTAATGAAGGCAAACAGACCCAGAGAGAGAATCCAAGATGCCGACGTAACCATTCTGCTGTTTCTGGGCCACGAAGGACCAACGACAAAAAAAAAAATAATAAAAATACAACACAGCTGTTATTGTCTTGTAAATGAAAGCAGCCCGAAGCTGTCACGCCCGTGAATAAAATCTTCGGGTCAACCGAGTCGCTATCAACCTGCTGCCCCCCAAAGTTAACTGGCTCAGTTATGGTTCAGCAAACTTGCAGTCAAATAATTCACAATACATGCATAATAAAGTACCCTGCCTTGCACAACAGTAAAATGTGTCCACATATGTGCATTCTCAGTGTCCCGGGCCTTCTAGAGTTAAACAATACTTGTTCTGAATTTGGGGTTTTATAAGGTTATGGTAAATGCAAGAACACAGATTAAATCCCAATAATTTACCCCAGAGGCACTCCCAGGCAGAAAATGAACTTGGAGCCCAAAGAACCACACCTCACAGGTGCCTGACCTGCCTGTTTTAAACGCTTTTATCAGTACATGACGGTTCACGTACTATAAAATATAAATTATTGCAAAAACTATAAGGAGGCAGCTACAGGCAGCCTGTAGGGTGCGTAACTGGGTGGTCATTTACACTGAGACGCCTTAATTGAGGATGCGGCCGTGATCAAGCATTAACATAAGCACGGTGCAAACACGTATCCAGAAAGGGTTTTAGATAATAATGCAATAAAAGAAAAAGTTGCGCGGGGAACGAGAATCTTATTAGCAAATTTAGAGACGACAGAGCCTACGGCGCAGATAACGCAGCATATTAAAGACGCATGAGAACGTCGGGCAGCTCTGTTCACATACACGTCCGCGGATCGCATTTACCCATAGAAAAATGTGACACCCCGAACATAAGAAAGGCTACGCAGTATCCAAATGACTGTCCCATGCCCACTGCGATGGGCTCCGGGAACCCCCATGATCCTGATGAGGGCAAGCGGCTGGCACAGGAATGGATTTTTAGGGATGGATTTAATGACCGTCTCCTGTCCTGTGCGCCAATATATTAAGTAGCAATATGCCAGTCTGCCAGCAGATTTCAGTGCGCCGCAAATCACAAGACCCGAAGCCGCAGGTCCCACAGCGGAAAAAAACAACAGGGAAACATAGAGGAAAAATATAACAAGCGCAGGCAAGTTTGTACACCGCGTCTTCCGGGCGCAGCAGAAACGGCAGATATGCATGATAGGAGGGGAGACCGGTATGACCCAAATAATCCAAGGCATACATGCTGGGAGGGGGCCAACTTCAGCCTCCTCCCTCACTGCCCTTATTTAAAACAGTCATCAGGAATGGGATATTACTGCATTTTTATGACACCTTGAAGCAGTCCTGGCTCGATACTTGTGCCTTAGGGATTCGAGTACAGGATGAAGACCCAGAACTGAACTGCCGTAAAAATGGGGCGCATTTTTTTTTTCTGGGGAAAATTTAATCAATATGATTGTAATAGTGCATAAATGACCCCTTTTTCCCGTGCACGTTACTGAAATAATAAATATCTACAAAAGAAAGCGCACAGGCTGTCAGTGTATCGCGCGCAACACACACACACACACACACACACACACAAATATCATAGAGATATCATAGACAGAGAGAATAATACTAATAATAATAATAATAATAATAATAATAATATATAATATCGTATATAAAACGATAGCTATGTATATACAGTTGAATACGACAACTTAGTGGTACCCAGAAAATCCAATGTGAAAGAAGCCCACTACTGCATGCAAATCTAGTCACTGCTTAAAGTAAATCGTTTCCTTAAACAAGATGGCCATTTGCTTCCTGTTTTTTTTTCCTTTTTGCTAGACGTGATGTCTGGAAGCAAAATTTGTAAAATTCTCCATCAGAAGCAATTATTTACCTGATCTAGGGGGAGGTTGATCATCTCGCTGATCGGCTGGAGTAAAGTGGATCCCGTGCACGAAGATCCGCTTTCGGTGGCCATGGTTTTTCGGGGCTGCGTGAATCCTCGCTCCGCAGTCCCTGGAACAGTGGATCCCCGAAGCACTCTCTCCTCCAACTACAGAGCGCTTTCCTAAAACTGGCTGTCAACCGCGCCACAGCACCGCCGACAGCCACATACTCCTCACAACAACAAAATAACAGACATACACACACACGCGCGCGTGGGCGGAGACATTATCATATCTCCAATGATTATAGGCTACTCGTTGTTCACTCTAGAATATTGAGAGACTCCAGATCCAATGAAATGTGCGCATTTCGTGCTATGTTCTTGAGTGACAAAATTTTGGCAGAATCGGAACTTCGGTATGCTTGTTCGAGTTCCGCCCACTGAGCGTCGCGCGCCGCTACTGCCTGCCTTTATAAAGTAGGCGCTGCTGAGGCGCGTCCTGGGGGCGTTGTGTTTAATGACTGAGTTGCATCGTCTGATTATTTATACTGTTTAGCTTTAAAAGCTTATTACTCAACAACATGTATCACCTTAAAAATGTCTGTATATTTTGTATATCACTTTATGATCACTATACAGATGGGACGTATAATACCCATCGTGTAAAGAGATTTAAGATTATGTGGGTGTATGATTAAGGATTTGCAGATATATAGGTAATAAGTAATATATTTAATATACGTGGTTCTCGACGTTATTTCTTTATGTTACAGTAAGTTTATGTGGACACAAATAGTTGAGGAATCTTATGAGGTCGACCTTGCACGTGTTAGTTAATTAGGCTAAATACTCTGACGTTCACTAGAAGCCCTTATGACCGTCAGACTTTACAAGATTTCCTTTACATCCATGCTATTGGTCAAGGACGCTGGAAAATGTATGAAATGTAAATCAAAAACCATTGAAATCGGTCTGGGAGTTTGAACTTGGGCGCTATGTGTGAAAGTGTAAAGGGTAGAGATTTAATTTCATGTCACTGGTTAACATAACGTACATATTTATTTTACATTTTATAGAATGTTATCTTTCCGAAGAACGAGGCTTCCCTTGATTTGAAAAGAAACACCCCTGTCGCGATATTCTCGTAAATATCTCGGGTATGAATAGAGAGTTAATTACCTATTGAAAATAATAAGGCAGTCGATGCCTTTGAAAAGCAGTACAGGTTAGGCTCCCAAAGCAGTAGTCTAGACCCCCAGTATGGGCCGTCAGCTATGACAATGTTAAAAAGTTGAACTTTGCAAGGAAGATTTAATTCAAAAATGCCTTAAATATATCTTACTTGCACTAGGCCTATGTAAAAAAAAAAGTCAAAGCGACAGAACACGTTTCTTTAGTCAATGCATTAGTTTTTTTCACTGCATATCAGGCAATACTATCAAAAACGACCATACTGTATTTGTGTTCAACTCCAACACTGAGTGAGTTATCAGGATTATTATGGGCCTACGTTATTTTAAAATAGCATGACTAAAATACACTTTTTTCGAAAGAAATGTTACTTTCAGGAATGTTACTGAGGAAAAACTCACGATGCAGCAAATGTTCTGGGGGACTTTTTGGTGTAAGTCCGCGTGTTTTACCTGAGACGGCGCACCACTGCCCCCTGCTGTATCATTGGAAGCAGGACTTAAACCACTTTAAATGAATTAATAAAGCGGCACAAATTGGTGCGTATTCGTGGGCTCATAAACATTAGATTTTTCCTCTGTTTGTATGTATCTTACATATCAAATGTGCCTTTACCAGTTTTTCCTTTGTTAGAGAAAGTAACTAGGCCCAATCAAAATAGCTAGTCGTATACTAACACACAAGGTTCACTTTTCAATTTTTTCCTAATTATTGGGTTGTATTTTGTCCGCAGTTATGCTATAGTTATTCTTATCTGTGTGCCTGTTTATGTTTCAGTCACCATAATTGTTGAAGTACGTCCGAATAGTTACGTAATGCGTTTTTACTAAGCCAGTGCACAGTTTGTATCATATACTTTATGTAATGCTTATGTTCTGCACTAGCATAAATGTGTAATCAAGGCAGACCACTGACAGCCTGTCTTACAAACGGTAGAACCTGCCTCAACGACATGAACATTTAATAAATAACTGAAAATAAAAATAATTTAGAATGGGCTGTCATAAAAATGGGTCCGCATAAAGAAAATAAGCAGGTACGTGAAACGGATGAACAAGGCTATAAAGATAATGACAATATTGCCCAGTCCTTAATTACAGCATATTCTGGGTCTTCCATTCATTTTTTACTGTATAAAGTATAAAGTATAGCAACCACGTCAATGCATAATTACCGATGTTTTTGTTCATCAACAGCTTCGTAGAGATTGTTAAAGCAGATGAAAAACTTTTAATAAAAGGCAATTTAGCCGTTAGTAATAAATTATGGTTTCAATAACAACAAAAACATCAGCAATAATAAATAATATGAACAGAAGCCAGTAAATATTTTCAGTTTTTATTTTAGTGCCCTAGTACAAAATGAATATGAGTGTTAAATTTAATTATGGTGATTTAATTATTTACTTGAATAATTCATATATTCGTGAGTTCCTAATTGCTCCAAATTACATCACTTAAAGTTAAAGTGAGATGTTTTATTACTGTAATTGTGTTTTAAATGTTTCATTTTAAGCCCCTGTACTTTGTTGTTGTACAATTATGTTATAACAGTACAATCATTGTATTTAAGGGACTGAGTGTGCGTCTAAGTTTTATTATGTCATTAATCTGTGATTGTAATAAGGGCAACTGTATAATGCCTTGTGTTTTTCCATTCGTGAAAATAACTCCTCACAGAAATTTCAAACAGGTTATTTTTTTATAGCCAGGATATTGAAAAACCCCATATGGACAAAAGTAGTGGGATACCTGTCCAGTACATCCACAGGACTGTTATGACACCCCATCCCAATATGGAGTTGGTTCAACCCCCCTCTTTTGCAGCTATAACAGCTGCCACTCTTCTGGGACGGTTTTCCACAAGATTTTGGAGGGTGTCTGTGGGAATTTTTGCCCATTCAGTCAGAAGAGCATTGGTGAGTGTGAGGGATAGCGTCCAGGAAATCAGCACAAGCACCGTGAGATAGGGTATATGGGGACATAACGCAAGCGTAAAACGTCAATAACCAGACAGGGGCAAGACAGACACAGAAGCACTAAATACACTGAATCAATTAACAACAACTAGACACAGCTGAGAACAACCACACGAGGTAACAAGGGGGCATGAGGCAGAGGAGGATCAGACGAGCAGGTCATGACACTGACGTCAGGCACTGATGTTGGAGGTTAAGGGCTGTCTTGCGATCTCAGTTCTAGTTCATCCCAAAGGTGTTTGACGCGGTTGAGGTCAGGGGTCTGGGCAGGTCAGTTGAGTTCTTCCACACTAAACTCACCGAAACATGTCTGTTTGGACCTTGCTTTGTGCGCTGGGGCACAGTCGTACTGGAACAGCAAAGGGCCCCTTCCCCAAACCCCAAAGTTGGGAGCACAGAATTGTCCAGAATGTCTTGGCAAGCTGAAGCATTAAAAGCTCCCTTCACCTTCTCCTGGCATCTGCCAAATCCCAGACTCCAGACAGAGAAGCATGATTCGTCACTCCACAGAACACGTTTCCACTGCTCCAGAGTCCAGTGTCAGTGTGCTTTACACCACTGCATCCGACACTCGGCATTGCGTTTGGTGATGAGAGACTTGCATGCAGCTGCTCAGCCATGGAAACCCATTCCATGAAGCTCCTGCTGCCCAGGTTTTATGTTGGGATTAATGCCAGAGGAAGTTTGGAACTCTGCAGTTATTCAGTCAATAGAGAGTTTGGCGACTTTTATGCACTATGTTACTTAACCTGGTCTGACTTTCTGCTGTTCCTAATTGCTTCCACTTTGCAATAATACCACTTACAGTTCACCATGGAATATCTAGCAGGGGAGAAATTTCATGGACTGACTCATTGCAAAGGTGGCATCCTATGACAGCGCCCTGCTTGCATTCACTGAGCTCTTCAGAACGACCCATTCCTTCACAGACGTTTGTAAACCTGTATGGTTAGGTGTTTGATTTTATACACCTGCGGCAATGGGTCTGAATGATGCACCTTAATCCAACAATCAAGAGGCGTGTCCCAGTACTTCTGTCCATATCGTGTATCAGTGATGGCTGCAGTCCATGTGCATGTGGGTCTCTGGGGTCACCTTTAGGTCAGCTGTTCAAAACCAGGTGTGAGGACTCTTCATACACACTGGCCTTTTGCAGATAAGATCGTCCCCCTCTGATCTAACGGGCCACCCCTGATCTATGTTGCCTGAAACATTTAATCCACAAGGGGGTGAATAATATCAGTTTCAAGCGTGAACAAACTGATTTTTCTGTTGTCTCATACATCTAAACTCTCAAATTGCTTTGTTCCAAGGTTGAAAGGGG
The DNA here is from genome assembly GCA_019775915.2 of Cyphomyrus plagiostoma. Lineage (NCBI taxonomy): Eukaryota > Metazoa > Chordata > Actinopteri > Osteoglossiformes > Mormyridae > Cyphomyrus > Cyphomyrus plagiostoma. Next base: position 298,138 of record JABFEA020000032.1, on the reverse strand, counting down.
TCCTTTACGAAGCTAGAGAAATACTTTCCACATTTTTGCTCTCGGTAGGCTGATTTGTCTAGATAACTGGAAATACTTTTCATTTCAATGTGATATTAAGATTATAATAATTGTTCCTTGTTAAATTAAACCTGTTCTCACCACTTTTACCCACATATGCAACATTTTTAAAGATTCAAAATTCATTTCCATCATCTATCCATCTTCTGTAACCTCTTATCTATCCATTCATTAATGGAAAAACTGCCTTAACACCCACACAGCCCTAACCTTTACCATAAGTAATCAAACAAAATCGTTTGACATTATAATTTTTTGATTGCATTCACAGATCTTTCTGGGGACCTGAAAAATGGTCCCCACCACATCAAAATACCACAATGTCATACATGCAAACTCGTGTATACCATGTTTGTGTACGTCTACATTTTCGGCGAAAATGTTTTTTTTTTTTTTTTGTCTTGTTTACAAACGGCAGGGGGCGCCAAATGAATGAAGAGCTAGGCGCTGCTGGAACGACCGATCGTGAACTTCAAAGTTAGACCCTCCGTTTGAGGCAGGATATAGGACTTCACAACAAAGTTTGTTTCCGAGCAGATTGTTTCACTTAACTGAAAAAGTATGGTAAAGATTCAAAATTAAGTATTTCGGCAAACTCTTTTAAGGCTCCAGTTGCAGATCTGTAACAGCTAAATGAGGTTAAAATGAACTACCTACAGTACGGTATAATCGATGGAGTGCGTTTGCAGCTGGATTGTCGATCACGGATGCGTTCTGTGATCTCAAAATTACTGCCAGTGACGTAAGGTTTGTAACAGCCAAAACCTTATCTCACTGTCTATATTATACCCATGGGCTTACAGTCACCGTCTTGTAAAATTGTTATTATCGTTTTATCATTGCCCATGGAAAACACACTCCCATTGGGGTTTGTGTGTGTCTGTATATGTAGTTGTCTTTAGCAAAGGTCCCCCCCCCCCCCCCCCAGGCTGATTCATATCCCTTGAGTCTGACGGGCAGCCCAGCGGCGAGAGGTTTTACACCTTTCCTGGGCCAGGAACGTGTGAGTTGGCCTGAAACAGCTGCCTGGTGGAAACCAAAACAGCTGTTTTTATCTGACATCTGTAGGAAAAATTGCAAGACTTCTGGCAGCCCCCCCCCCCCCAACCCCCCCCCGGTCGAGGGCTCCATCCACAGCTGGATCTTTCGCTGCTTAGATGGTACCTTTTTCACAACTGGGTAATTTACTCCCATCAGATGAAGCACTGATTGAAAAACCTACCAGGCCATCAGCCTTCATGATATTATCTTTGCAGTGTCGGGCAACCCATTAGGTGACCGTTACTGGATCTTTGACGACTTTTGTACCTCTCTGCCTGCCCCACAGGGGGCGCTGCCTCTGCACCTGTGTTCCTTGGCACTAGCTAATGCTGCACTGTTGCAGAATAGCAGCGATCATGGTAATTAATCCCTAATTCTATGAACGTTCCAACAGTTGCAGATGTTGCCGGTTGATTCACGCCTTTGTAGGATTTTAAGTGTATCACAGGCTGCTCACGACGGGCTGCTCACAACGGCTGCTCACGACGGGCTGCTCACGACGGGCTGCTCACGACGGGCTGCTCACGACGGGCTGCTCACGACAGGCTGCTCACCAGGCAACGACTGAAACGTAAAATGCCCAGGTGCAGCTAACTCACTATTGACTTTATCCAGGTGGAGACAAAGCACACAGGTAGGGGTGCAGAAAAACAACCGGCAGCGACTGGTCTGAAATCGGGTGGGGGGGGGGGGGGGGGGGGGGGGGGGGGGGGGGGGGGGGGGGCGGGGGGGGGGGGGGGGGGGGGGGGGGGGG
>JABFEA020000032.1:271543-287373 GCA_019775915.2 Cyphomyrus plagiostoma | reverse complement strand
GTGTTGTATTTTGCACCAAGGGAGTGGCACTCCAATTTCGTTGTACCTGGTACAATGACAATAAAGGCTATTCTATTTCATCCCAGCCTAACAGCTGCCAAACCAGGCAGAATTTCCCTAATACTGAAAGCTTTCTATGAAACAGATTAGAGTGCAGAGTCACAGCTTCTCAATGCCTAGATGAGGCATCATCAATAATAAGTGGTCCGCTAATTACACCCGGAAGAGATCAGTGTTCTGTTTTAATCCCGAACCTTTTTAATCCTGAACCTTTCCTCGTGTCTCTATAAACACTGTATTAATGCTATACACGTTGACCCACTGAAGTCAGACTGCGATATATAGTGTCATATTTTGTCATCATTTGTCACCTTTTAGCTATTTGTTCTGGGCTGCGGGGGCCCTGGATCTTATCTCAGACAGCACAGGACCAGGCAGCCCAGTATGTATACAAATGGACTGTGTATAGATGCCAAAGCTTCACCTGAACTTGAAAAAGGTGGGAGGGTTAACACACCCTGGGCAGGCATGTATGCAAGTTATCTCTCCTGCCATGTGAGTGGGCTCAGTGAGAAATGAACCCCCCTGGTCATCTGTGAATCTCTCAGCTGACTGAACTGGGTGCCAGTGATGGTTGCTTTAAAAGCCTGATCACAGCTCATGGCTGTCAGCTTCAGCATGAGATTTGATCCCACGTTTACTGGCTCGTCGTTGCCATGGCAGCGCTCATATCGATCAAGCTCATCAACCGTGATGCATCCTAAACATTTCAATCAACAAGACATCAATAGTCCTGGGGTCTGTATGAAAGGCTCTCTCAGCATCAGGAGTGACGTTCTCTTTTTCTGCAATCCCACAGTGGCATGCGAGTCGGTGAGGACACCAAGCTCACATGAGATCCTAAAGGTATCTAGCTCTGTGGGCTGCTCTGGAGATACTGATGTTCTGTATGACAAACCAACATCTCCACCTCATGCTGGTCACACGTGGGATCAGAGCCATTCAGCTCATCTGCTTCTACTCAGGATTCCACAGAGGCTTCTTTGTAGGGTTTCGGAGAACTTCCATGGGACTTTATCTCCTTCTGTCGTTTCCTGCTTCCGTGGTGCAGGTGTCCTGATCTTTGCGCAGCCAGGGCTAGGACCCTGTCCCCCTGGTGCAGGTGTCCTGATCTGTGTGCAGCCAGGGCTAGGACCCTGTCCCCCTGGTGCAGCTGCCCCAATCTGTGCACAGCCAGGGCTAGGACCCAGTCGCCCTGGTGCAGGTGTCCTGATCTTTGCGCAGCCAGGGCTAGAACTCTGTCCCCCTGGTGTAGCTGCCCCGATCTGTGCGCAGCCAGGGCTAGGACCCTGTCCCCCTGGTGCAGCTGCCCCAATCTGTGCGCAGCCAGGGCTAGGACCCTGTCCCCCTGGTGCAGGTGTCCTGATCTTTGCGCAGCCAGGGCTAGAACTCTGTCCCCCTGGTGTAGCTGCCCTGATCTGTGCACAACCAGGGCTAGGACCCTGTCCCTCTGGTGTAGGTGCCCAAATCTGTGCACAGATGCACTGCCAGCCTTTCCTGCTGCCTTAATTGTTTTTTTTTATCAGCTCAGCTTATTTTTATGGCTGTAACCCCACATTTGTGAGCCAATGTGGATGATCCTGGTTCCTCCATCCTGTGTACAAGACCAACATGCTGCAGGAAGTCAGGCAAACTGTGGGGACAGCAAGTTAGGGTTAGGGTTATGGTTAGGGTTATGGTTATGGTTAGGGTTAGGGTGCTGTGTTTATGGCTCAAATCCTGGCCTCCCCAGAGGGACGTCATCATCGGACCCTGATCCACCACAGACAGGCTGATCCTGCTTTCTCAGTTGACGTTGGCTGTGCTCTACTGACACGCTATCCCATAATCAGCCACTAGAGATGCTACTGCTCCAGCTGTCAGGGTGCCAATGACGATGTTAAATCTGAAGCTGTGGCTTGGGGAGGTTTGGCGATTGGGAGTCACACAGAGCAAACCGTCTTTGTCTTCCTGTGCGTGGCCAAGTCCTAGATGTTGGCCCTTTGCTTCCTCTTACAGGCCTGTGACGGTATGTGTAGATACCCTATATTTACATTGTACAGTGCTTGTATTTATTGTCATAATTGTACTTATTGTCTTATTGTATTTGTTGCCCTTTTTAGCACATGTTTTGGGTTTAATTTGTGTTTTACTGAGTGCTGGAAGAACATAAGGTTTTCATTGCACAGTGTAACTGATTGTTTACTGTGTACATAACAACAAACTCTCAATCTTGAATCTGGTAGGCAGGGCTTCACAGAAAGGGGGCTTTTTGCCGGAATGGGGGCAGGATTCTGCGGTATTTCATGCTTTGCCAAGCTACAGGAAGAGTGGGGGGGGGGGGCACTGTAAATTGCTACCCGCCTCAGTTTCTCATCTGCCTTCTGTAATGTGTCAATTGAACAAAAAAATTGGATGAATTAGGAAGCTGAGGATGCGGAATCATCTGGAATGTCCAGGAGGGCAGCCAGGCTGACTTGGCTGTATCACCGCAGGATCTGATGGAACTCCACGGGAGCCCTGAAATCCGGACAGGACAGCTGGGTGGGGATCAAAGCCACTGGGATGGATGTTTCTCATGTTCTTATTGGATCATAGCATGAAGAATTAAAAAGAAAAGCTTTACCATGTGGGCCAGTCACAGCCTCCCAAGCCGGCCGAGCCCCTCCCAAGCCGACCATGCCCCTCCCAAACCGGACGAGCCCCTCCCAAGCCGGCCGCGCCCCTCCCAAACCGGCTGAGCTCCTCCCAAGCCGACCATGCCCCTCCCAAACCGGCCGAACCCCTCCCAAGCCGGCCGAGCTGCTCCCAAGCCAACCATGCCCCTCCCAATCCGGCCGAGCCCCTCCCAATCCGACCATGCCCCACCCAAACCGGCCGTGCCAGCATCCCCACGGGGAATACGGCACTCGTGGGATGGGTCTACCTGCAGGCATCCAGCAGTCCTGCTTCCGAGATCCATCCTCTCCGGAATAGGATCATCACCTGGACGGTGATCGGACACCTCCGCAGTCATACCAGCGGTTCGCGATCGGCTGCACGAAGCGCCCAGCTTACAGAGTCCCCTTTATCGTCACAGACTTGCCCAAGCACGCCATTCCTGCCCCCCCACCAGGTTTACTGCAGAATTACTGATGAAGAAGAGCGACAGAGCAGCATCTTTTTCAAAGGCGTCACTGTCTACAGCATATGGTTTGATTAACTGTCTGTGCATTACAATGTAACAAGCTTTGTTAATATGTCATGCCGAACACAGTGCAGTCTTCGATAATGCCGGCGTCAAATGAATCACTTATGTGATGCACTTACATAAATTATGGGGATTTATGACTCGTTGGCAGGTGCGCATAAAAAGACGCTCAATATGGCAGTTCACCACGAGCCTTTTCTGGATAAGTGACTGGGACTGGATGCACAGAACAATGGTGATTTGAGTTCATTGTTCAAATGCCCTGTTACGGGAATCTCTAAAAATATATTTTAAAAATGCTAATTAAGAGGTGTGGGTATGCAATGTATGCGATCGAATGATGTATTATATCAATCATAATGTGTAAAATCAATATTTACCGTGTGGTCTATATAACCAGTGACTGAATACATTAACATGCTTGTACTGACAAAAACATTGGTTCAAAAACGTAACTAGAAGCACAACATTAGAGATAATTTGACATTTAAAATAAATTTTCTGCATAATAACCTACGAGTAATGTGGTTTGGCTGGGATAGAGAAAAATCCTGAGTTATCTGTGGGTTATTTATACAAACGATTAAAGACCGATTAATCTTCACTATAATAGCAAGACACTTGTCCACATAAAAAACTTTTACTTGACTCATTGTTTCAAAGACAATTGAACCACAATAAACTGTCACTTGATGGCTCAGTTACAGATATCAGTTCTGGGTTTGGTACTTTGTTGTCCCCTAATGACCTGATAATGAGAAATCTTTAACTACTGCCACTAATTATTAAAGGCACTGACATACAGAAAACAGCAGCGCAATAAACTATATCTTCGGGAGATTACTCCCGCTTTTTTATTTCCAGTAGAATATCGCTATTTTCTTTTTTATTATTTGTCTTGCCTGTGGTACGTTAAGAGGAGATCAACATTTCATGCCGGACCTTTTGAAGTATATAAAAAAATCTTTATATGTATGCCTGAACAATCAAATTTGTCTTAGTAAATGCCCGATCGTTGTCAAACACGGCTTTCCTTTTAAATAATCATTTTGCATCTCGTGGCTTGGACTTTTCATTTATAACTGAGGCCTGGCCTAACGTCAGTGACATCACCTCAAAGCTGCAGTTTCTTAAATTCCCCGATGATTACTGGTAGTGGAGGAAGAATATAGCCGCCGGCTTTAAAAACTGTTTTAAAAACTAATTTCTACCTGTCAATGTTTACTCTTCTTTAGAGGTACAACCCAGTATAATTAATATCGCTCCCCCAGTTCTTTGTGCATCGGTGTGAAGACGCCCTAAAAAAGACAGCAATTTCATTCAAGAGTTGTCTGATCTTCTGTCATTTATGGACTCTTGATGATACTTCTGTTGAGTGTAGGGGATTTTAACGCCCATATTTCCTGTCAATCGAAAGCTTTGTCAGTGAGTTTTCATGCCTTGTGGATTCTTCTAACCGTATCCAATCAGAATTGGTTCCAACACATCGGAACGCAACGGAAAATGATTGATTCAGATAGAAAACCAGTCAGGTTATAGAGAGGGTCGGCGCGAGTAACTAGAAAAGGTGGGACCAGGACATCTGATTGGTTGATCCCATTTTCTCCAGTTGCTTGGACCCACCTCCTCTACTGATTGTTTTTCTCTCCGAACTAATCATTTTTCGTTTTCCCCTCAGAACATTTTGTTTAAGTGAGACCCCCGTGGGCCGTCTTCCCCGCCCCAGGCCCTCGCCCAATATATAAACCCTGCAGCCACTTGTTTTGCCAATAAATTCATGCTCACTCACCTCCTATCTCAGATGCCCTCCTTCCATACACTGAGACCCTGCATTGTATAGCTCCCTTAAAACTAGAGACCACAGGCAAACAATACTGGCACCCCCTGGCTGAATCAAATCAAATGAAATGAAAAAACTTTATTTGTCCCCGAGGGGCAGTTTGAGGCATGTAGAGCAGTGTTGCACAGACACAGAACCAGACATTAAAGAAATAGAACAAATAAATGACAATAAAAAAATCAGAATAAAATAATAATAATAATAAAAATAAAGAAATAAGAATGGTTTCACCCACGAGACTGCAGAAGGGCCGAGCGTCAGAGGAAAAAAGACAAACTTCAGGTGTCTTATAGAATTTTAAGAGATTGTTTAAATCTCTACCAAACCTATGCTAAGACCGGTAAGGCACAATATTACGCTGAAGGAATCAATAAAAATGCCCACAGACCTAAAACATTAATCGGCAAAATTAAATCTTAAATATTCCTGCTAACTGCGGTCGCTACTTCAGCTTCTATTACTGAAACCTCTGGGAAGTTTATTTTGTCTCTTCATTGATAAAGTTAGCACGATAAGATCTAACACCACACCTGCAGATATGGATGCCTTAGAGATGCATTGTCCCATCAGCTACATCCACCAATTTCACCCTTTTTTTCTGCCCAGCTCAATGCCACCTACTGCCACTCACTTAGACATTACACCATCACATCTATCTAAAGATGTTTTTATTACAATCACTCCCCCTTGTTCCTGTTATAATTCATAGCTGTTGACTAGTGCAGTCCTCCCTTCCAATTTTAAACATGCAGTTGTAAAACCTCTATTACAGACACCTTGTCTGGACCCCAGTGATCATACAATATACAGGCCCATCTCCAAGTTACCGTTCCTTTCCGAGATATTGGAATGTCGTGTTCTTCCAGGTCACATCCTACTTGAACAAGTTCAACATCTTCGACAATTTCCAGTCTGGCGATGGAGTTGTGAATAGTACAGGATCTGGCCAGCTGAAGGGGCAGAATGGCACATTCTTTCTATTGATTCTGGGTTTTTATGCAGCTTAATCCCACTTGATCTCATCACAGCGTTTGACACAATTGACCATGACATACCTTGAAAATGCTTGGCGGTGGAAGTTGGTCTACAGGGCCCAGTGCTGCAATGGTTTATCTCCTACTTAAGAGAAAGAAGCTTCTCAATCAGAACAGAAAACTGCCTCTCATCCTCCACCCCCATTAAATGTGGCGTTCCCCAAGGCCCCCTTTTAGGGCCTCCTTTATTCGCACTATACATGCTCCCTTGGGTTCTATCTTTGAAAATACATTTCTTTGTGTTATTGTTTTGCACACGACACACGGTTCTACCTGCCAGTTACACCTGATAACGCCGGTTCTCTGAAGAACCTGCTCAGCCGCTTAGATGATAATAAATGCTAGGCGGCGAGAAACTGCCTCCAGATGCGTGAAAACAAAAACGTCGTAGCCGTATTTATCCCCCTAAACTCTGTCATTAGGGTTAGCAGCAGACTTGGTCGTCTGTCAGCAAATTAGCATAATGAAGTAAAAGCCTTGGTTTGTTTTTGGATGCCTCTTTGAATTCTAACAAACATGCCAGCAGTGTTATAAAAGGCAGCTTTTTTATCTTAAAACTATAGCCAAACTAAAGCCGATTTTATCTCTTAAGGACCTGGAAATAGTTATCCATCCTTTCATCACCTGTCTGCCAGACTACTGTTATTCCCTGTACATGGGATTGTCCCATTCCATATGTTCTTGACTACAAATCATTTAAAATGTAGTTGCTAGACTATTAACAAGCACTTCAGGCTCCACTATTGATGGGTTTAAATCAGAATTAAAGGGCCACATTGATCCCTTCTTGTTTTCAGCACAGTTTGAGGTTCTACTCCTAATTTACTTGTAGTTCATTTTAATAACACTCAGTTTATTTTTAATTGCTTCTCATCGATTGTTTGTTTTAATATATTTCTTTATCTTTTTTGTTTTAATTTTTACTACCTAATTCTTATCTCTTGTATCCTAGTTTTCATGTTATTTTAATTTAAATATTATATTATGTATGTAGTAGTTGTTAATCCTTAATTTCCTCGTCAACTCCAGTTGTTTTTAGACGTGCTATAAACTGACTTGACTTGATTCTTGCTTGGGGCAAGAAAAATCATCATTTTGCTGCAGGGGAGGTTTCTGCGCCTTAGGACACCTGAAATAGTTTTGTGGGCAATTCCCGTATTCCACCTTAAAAGGAATTGGGCCGCGGCGGTACACTGGCAATGGCCACGCCTTCCGTGGTTTACCATTGGCTGTAAAGAGGACTGGCGCTTCTTCCCATTGGTCAGACCTCGTCCATTGAACGCTCGGCCCCTTCCCTCCGTTCCTCCACCTTTTACTTTGTCAATTTTCTGCGCTTTCATTGAAAGCCCTGTTTCCCACGCCGGGAAGTTTGCTGATCCCCGTGGCTGCACGGAAGCCTGCGGAAAGTCAGCCTCCTGGCTTTTTATCCATTTTTAAAAAGGATACAAGAAATGAATATTATATCTTTTAATCTCCCCGACTAGTTTCGGCTGCGAACAACCCGATTAAAACCCCCTTTGCAGCAGAAGCTGGGAAAGAGATTTAGGGACCAGCTGCCCGTTTGCAGCGCCGCTGGGTTTGGCTCGTCCAGTTCGTACCTCCCGGCGGAGTGGGAGTGGGAACCGCGCACATCCAGCGATGGACTCCCCCATGTCAATCCGTCGGACTTTCTTATGTTAAACTTTTGTTCGTCCCTGGTGTCGGCTTGTTTCATCGTCATTATTTAGGGGATCAGCACTTTGACTTACAAAAAAAAAATAAAGGAGTTTAACAATAATAACTTTAACATGCCGGACCAGATCACGGTGGCGGAATTCGTGGCCGAGACAAATGAAGATTATAAATCCCCGACCGCTTCCAACTTCACCACTCGGATGTCTCATTGCAGGAACACCGTGGCCGCCTTGGAGGAGGTCAGTCCCGCTCGTTATCGCAACGCTGCCCTTTCTCCCGCTTCATACCGCATGGTGTAGCCCAGTTTCCCTTTATATCGGATTCCGCCGTCGGTTTGTCGGAACAAGCGTCCGGATCGATGCTGACAGCTTTGGGATTGCAGCACTTGCCCCGCGTGTGATTGTTTGTTCTTGACGGGCGATGGCGGATGGGGCTGGGGGCAGATTTCTGGTCACTTTTACCTAAAGGGTTTATGCGCAGTGTTTGCCCAACCCTAAAATTACTGCAAAACAGTCGGGGGTGGAAAAAAGAAAACTGTCCTTTGTTAATGGCTAATGCCATTGTGGCGCCTCGCCGTTCCGGTATTGCAGCTATGCACCGGGGATTGAGGTGGATACTATGTTTCCATAAACTTAGACATCGCTTTTGATCAGTAACTGGACACCCGCTTCTGTCGAAACCTGTTTTTTTTCGTCCTTTCTCTTCCAACCGCATCAAGTGCCAGGATGATGTGCAGCGTTGTTGATCTTAGAGGAGATATATGAGTGACCGGTGTTAAGTGACTCATGGTGGGGAGGGAATGGGGGGTTGCTGGGTCATTGCGGTGTGATCCTTTCCCCCCCGTTGTTGCATCCGCAGTGACTTCCTCACCGAAGTGCAGTGGGCTCGCCTCGACCCGCGGACGAGGCACCTTTCCCGCTTTGTTCCGGATCCTTTCATTCGTTTGTGTACATCGCTCCCGAAAAGCCTCGCCCTATGAAGCAGTTCACATGCCTTTATATACTTGTGCTGCATGCGCCTAGGTGATATAATTAATGTTGTATGTATGCCCTAAAGGCGCGGATAGATGTCCATAATTAGGGCTTAATTACTCACCTTTTGTCGCTGTAATAATGCAATCAAATATCCCAGTTCGCCGATGTCTCTGGTGCGGTGATTTTTGTAGGTACGTATGACAGGTGTCTTCGTAAAACTGCATACACCCCCTCCTCTTTGCTGCGCGCGCTCCTCCATAACGGATCACATCAACGATTAAGTTAGGCTGTTAATGAAATTCTTTATTCCAAATTGGGGGGTGTCCTAGACGTTCCATCATGAAGAGGTGTAAAAGTGACCTGGGTATTCAGGGATCCCTTTCGGTCCTTTGCATCCATAAGGGTGTTTGGTGATCCAAAGAGACATTAAAATCCGCTTCCCTTTTTACAGGAATTTGTCATTCACAATGAAAATAAATGGCCTCGTTCTATTTAAATAAAACAGGACATTGGCCTGAATAAGACACATTTGTATTTATTTGCTGTTTGATGGAAGATGGATATTTTTGGTAACTTGTGAATTATTACCTGTATCTGTCTCTCAAATTTTGTTGCATGTTATGAAACTTACTGACGTGTCCCTATAGTAAAATAGGACATCATTAAACAAGTATTATTTGCACACTTGTTTGGGGTTCTCCTAATGGATTTGACATCAGTGGGAGGTCGTGCTGCACCCTTGTGGAGCGCTTTCCTCGCGCTGCTTGGCGTTCCTCTGCTGCATAATTGTGATTAGCCCTCCATTGAGAGCCGGGGCTGAAATGGAGGGAAACATGTCCCATGTCGCCTCCGTAGGACCCGGAGCTCCATTCTCCCAGGTCATCCACTGATTCAAAGCCCTCTAAGGTCACCGGGCAGGTTGGGAGGGGCTTCTGGGAGAAAATGGCTGGCTGGGCAGGGTATGAGAGAAATGCAGCCCAGCTGGTTTTCTTGGTGCGTGATGTCTCTGAAGGGACACAGAAAACACACACAAATGCATGTCGCTTGCAAAAATGTGCCTGAATAGGCTGTCACAGGGCGACCTGAACCAAGAGCTCTCCCAAGGGCAGCCGCCTGGACTGGGAACCAGGCTTACGCGGAGCCCGGGCTAGGTCTCTGCACACGCCATGACCTCGGTCCTCCGTGGTTGGGATCTTTGTCATTTAAAAACAAGGTTTCGGGTCAGCAGATGTAAATAATGATACCACAGAATAAGATCGCTGACTAACTGACAGACAGGACCTGTCTTGTGTGGTCTTCCTGCTCACCAAGCGTTCAATATTTTAATCATTCATTGTTTAAGGATGTTTGGATGTTCGGCTAGCGGTCAACCCGACTGACTGTCCTGCTGTGCGATTGATTCCCTTCTCGGCTCCTGTTTTTGGGGATTCGGTGGCTGCTGGGAGTGGGGGGGGGGGGGGGGTTCCCTAGTCGCAGCTGCAGATCTTCATCAGAAGTGTGTGTCTACTGGGAGATGTTGATTGGGGGATGGGCGGAGGAGAGAAGAGGAGGAGAGGCCGCTCCTCACGGGGCCAGTGGGTCCTGTCAGTCAGCGACATCGGGGTGCTGCAGGGAATGTGTGAGGATCCTCAAAGTGCACGACTCCTTCGCTCACTTCAGTGTGCCATTCATGTCCTCGCACCTCTGTGGGCAAAAGTTCCCTCAGACAGTCACAAGCCAGGACCTGAGGGTTTGTTCTTCACTTAGAATTCCTGGACTAAAATCTGTTTTAAATGGATATTCATTTTCATTTGGGAAACTCCCAGTTGGGTGTTTCTCCCCCCTGTATGAGATGAGTGAGCTGTGTGTTCATTTGTTTCTCATTCTTTTTTTGCCTTTATTTAGACTCACAGATATGATCTTGCTGCTTTCCTAGTGTTTCCTAGAAATTTGCATACAGATTTGTTTTTGCTGCTTGTGTGTTCTGTCTATGACCCATGATACAATAATAAAGGTCAGCATGAAGACAAATCTGCTGAGCTGTTTTTAACTGCTTATGCCTTGGGAGTCTAGTACAGCCTTCCTAATACAGAGCTGCTCAAACTCTGTTGGTGGGAATTGGATCAGCACCTGAACTGGACTCGAGCCTGCCTCGATCACAAGCCTGCCTCGATCACAAGCCTGCCTCGATCACAAGCCTGCCTCGACCCCGTGCTCAGTGGGATATTGGCATGTCCTCTAGCAGTGTTTTGAGTGATATATCTGTGGGGGTGATGAGGCACCCTAACCCTCCGTGGGTGACAGGTGGTGATCACAGAAGCTGCAGATACAGAATAAAAATGCTTTCTGAGCTCGGAATTTTACAACAATTTTTAAATCGCCCCTGAAAATATGTATTCTGTGTTGTTTTTAGCAAATGGCCAGTCTTGGTATCAGTGGAGGTGAGCAAACATTTGAGTTAGACAAGGGTTTGTGTTCACCAGCGAGATCATTATTACTGCTGTGTGCTTTGGATTAGAACTTCATTAGGTGGAATTCTGGACTAATATTATCGTGGCGCCCCTTTGTCCGAAACAAGTTAGCTAAAATGATTGCTATTTGAAAAGCTTGTTACACCATCCAGGCTGGGCGATTATTGTCAAGATCAGTTCTGTAGCATCTGCGTGGCGATAGAGATGCAAGATGTTTGTGAATATGGCTCATTTTTAGACCCTGTTTATTGATGCATTCAGACTGTTTGTGGTTCTGTTTGTTTGGGTCATGTCTACAGGAGAAGTTAGTTCTGATTGGTGTAGCTTGAGTGCTCCTGCGATATAGGAGGAGCACATTGGAAGACGCGCCCTAAAATGATTGAGGAGGCCCCGGATTTGCTCCCCATCGTCTTCCACGGCTGGGGACTGTACAGATTTTCTGTCCTTTGCCATCTCCTTGGCAGTCTCTGCCCAAGGGCATCCGTGGCCGTGCCCTCACTCATTATCGCCGGTGCCCATGTGGCTGTTTGATCCCCGAAATGATTGGTCTGAGTGTAAATGGGTAGGCACCTCTCTCCACGTCGCCCCCCCCTGCTTCAGGGCTGTTAATACTCTCGCCATCCCAGGTGATGGGTGCTGCGGTTTCTGCATCCAGAGGATATGCTGGATTGCCGGTACTAGCAAGACAATTACATTTTTGAGACTCGGGGGGGAGGGGGGGGGCAATGAACTTGTGGGTCAAGTGAAGGAATTTGCAATCCAGTCCTGTCTCCTTTAAGTCGTCCCTTTATCATTTTTCGATTGGACGTTGCTTTCTCAGTTCCCTAAAAGGCTTAACCATGTAATGTTTTATTAATGTTTAGAGGTACACAGCTTGGGATGGCAAAGTGGAAGCTAAGTGGCCCTGGTATCGATCTTCTGCACTCCCCGATAGAGAAATCACCCAACCTTATACCCATACGTCCATGTTGTCCTTTTATAATGGTGGTTGTTTCATCCTCTAGCCCATAGACAAAGGGAATTCTTCCAGTTGTCTGCAGTCATGATGATTGACCGCAAGCTGTCATGTGGATCTCAGAAATGGGGGGTGGTAGGCGATTAAGGTGGGGCTGTGTAAAATCTAGCTTGCTGCTCCATCAACCTGAAAGGTCACCGTGAGGTTTTGGGCTATTGGCTCTTTTCTAGTGACCTCAGGCTGCCCATGTGATGCTTCTATGTCTGTTACGGTATTTAATCCAGTTTAGACTGAAACCTCTGGTGTTGGCAGCTTTCCCTTGCCTTGGGAGTTATCGGAATGTGCCCGGGAATCTCCTTGGCATTCCTGGAGTGTCCAGCAACTGTTGGCTCTGCTGCGTTCCGCAGGGCACCCCCGCCCACTGCCGGTACCACCCGACTCCTTATGATTCAGTCACGTTTTAGCTGATGGGATGGAGGGAGGTTCATGCCTGACATCTGCAGTTTTTATACAGATGGGGGGGCTACTGGTTCCCCTGCCTCCTTGGCGGCTGAGGTTTTCGAGGAAAGCAAATGTGAGCACATGCTGAATCCCTCTGCACCCCGCCCTACCCAAGCGGTTACCCTACTGAAGAGCCCACATTCCCGTCCTGCAAAGATATTGCTTTCCAGCTCTGGTGACATCACACCACTCCCTTTATGGAGGTAGTGACCTCTTAGGCTTCAGAATATCTCCCCCCCCCCTCCCCCCCATCTGAAAAATGTTCAGCTCGACAGATGGGGGTGCTTGCAGGGGAGGAACATTTTAAGAGGTGCCCGTTAAGAGGGGGGGGGGGTTCAGATTATGGATTCGGAGACTATCCTGCATTAATTACCCATGTGCTGCGTTTGGATATCTGCCCCGCATGAGATGCCGCAGCTGGAAGCCGCCTCCTCCTCCCCCCTCTTATCCCTCCTTACTCTAATTGGTATCACAGACGGGATCTCTGCCATCCTTGTAGGATTCTTCCTCTTCGCTGAGCATCATAAACGATGTGGATGCATTGAGGACTTGATTTCCACTACCTTTATGTTCCCAAAACATGGCCAGACTTGTGAGGAAGGGTGTGGTTCTGGTCCAGAAGCCTTTACCAGATTTATTTCTCTTCCCCCATTGTGTCCTTGCATCTTAGCGTCTTTTCTTTGGTCGTCAGTCGCCTGTGCTCTGGGACGGCGTGTGGAAGTGGGTGGAAGCAAGTAGAAGCTGGATTTGCCTGGAATGATGGCGATGGCTAGAATTGCGCCATGCCCTGCTACAGGAAGTGGCCACTCGTCCCAAGGTTTTTTTGTTTTTCGCCTCTTGTTTTTTGTTTCAGTCAATGTCTGCACTAAGGCCATCTTATGAAAAGGCCCATAAATGTGTCTAAGGAACTCCCATGGTACCGACTCCCCTGGATCCTTAAATAGCCCCTTTCACCACAGGCAGGAAACAAAACCGTTTGACCTCACAGTCCCGGTGTGGCATTTTTGGATCAGGGCAGCCAAGCGTGAAAACGTCCTTCTCCCTGACTGGCAGGAAGAGTGTTGGAGTTCAGATGGGGAATGGGATCTCCATGGGGCGGTCCATCAACCTCACGCCAGATCCGGAGAAGGTCAAGTGTTCCCACGGATATTGATTCTATGAGCTGGCGGGGGTCATCTGGCGATGTGCCTCTCTGAAGGCACAGGCAATGGGGGGGTTGCGACCTCGATGGACTATTGGGAGTCTATTGAGTGTAGTGATGGGAAAACCCCCTTAAGTGGGCTGGACTGTTCCCCATTGATTGGCGGGAGGTCAAGCTTTTGTTGGAGAGAAACAGATCAGCCCCAGGTCACGTCGTGTCGAATCACCCGGGACAGCTTGTGCCCTTAATAATGCTCTTCACTGTCAAGGGAGGCTCTCCACCCTACCCCCATTGATCTGTTGGCGCCTTAAGGATGAAAGGGATTCCCAAGTCGCCTGGTAACGGCAACGTCAGGCGAGTCTTCTGAAGTGGTGTACATTTGTTTTTCTTAATTACGTGCCTCTAATCTTTTGCGGGGGGGGGGGGGATTTTGGCGGACACCTCATCTTTCATGGTGCCTTGACCATCGACCTTTGAGGTTCCCAGTTTTGTGCTGCTGATTGATATATTGAAGCTTTGCAGCCTCCACACTTGCAGACCTGAAGAAGAGGCTGTATTCAGTTTTCTGAGCTCTGTGATCCCTACCTATCTCCCCTACTTGTTGTTTTCTTTTCTGAAATTTGAAAGTGCCAGTTTCTTAGATCATTTTTGGGTGGTTTTCATAATTTTATTTTTAATTTTTCTTTAGTGTTCTCTGTGTTTTTGTCAGTGCTCATCGGCTGGCGTGTTGTAATGAGAGGCGGGGTGGCAGTTGAGGAAACCCACAGCCTTCAAGCTGTTCTGCACCATGGGGTTTTGAATCCTCCTCCTGTAGTGAAGCCTACGTGGTCTTCACTATGGCTTCTGATGCTTCTCCTCGCTGTCCTACGTAGGAGGGCCAGACGCATTTCCTCTCCCTATTCCTGGCCATGTCTCTCGATTCTGGTTTTTATCAGCCTCCTGCTGTTTGCAGACTTCATTAAGCAGGCCCCGGCTCTAATGAGAGACAGCCGTCTTTATACACTCTGAAATGACACATTGTGGTTCTCCACTGCTTTTATTAGCTTCCGCCTTAGCTGCGATTCCCGGGTAATGGTTCTTCATTTAGTATCCGAGTCATTTGCAGTTGCGTTAGCTTTGGTAGCTTTACCAGTGTGATCAGTAGCACACTGGATGCTGGGGGATTCGACCTGTTGCTCGACGCTGTGTTGGACCACGTTGGTTGGGTATCTTGGAATGGGATTGTGATGTTCACCTTGTTTTTGCTCGGCTGTCCTGGGGGTGTTCTTTTGTGTCCTATCTGCACACGAGCAGAAGCCCCATTGCAGGCACACCAGCATTGGTGTTCCCGGGGGGGGGGGGTGCTCCTTGCTTCTGTTTTCCAGTGCGAGTCTTTGGCTTTAGTGCCTTTATTGCCCTTGTAAAATTTGCACCAAAGTGTTTGTTTTATTTGTTTTCCTTGCCCCCCCCCGCATCCTAAGGATTGACAGGTGGTCACCGACCTTGTTCCATATGGTTTCTCTGTCATGCTAATGAGGATGGGCAGGCAGCGCTTGTTGCTGTCTCTCACCCACCAGCTCACACACAGATGTTCGAGCTGCCCTGGAATGCATGAGATCCTCCAGTGGGCGTGGCCCCCCCGCATGGCATCATGGGAACGATCAGCTTCTTGTTTTGAGGCCGGCGTCCAGACCGTGGCGGGGCAGAAGTTTGTTTATTGTCTACTGGCTGTGGGCGGCGTCTTGCGGGAGGTGGGGGGTCGAGGAGGGCGGGACTTTCCGCCTGAGGTTTTCCGAAAGTCGTGCTGGGCAGCCCCCAGCCGCCAGCCCCCAGCCCAGTACATATTCATTAGAAGAGCCAAAATTAATATCGTTCTTATCTATGCCCCTTGGCTTCCGGTACACAGCTAATTTCTGCAGTGCGTAAGGAATCAGGAACTCGGGGTGATGCAACAAATGTGGAGTTTGGCGCAGAGTGCTATGACAAATGCCTACGTCTTTGTGTTTTAAAGTGACTACTACCGCCCCCCCCCCACCGAAGTGAGCCAGATTGT
>JABFEA020000032.1:188275-198835 GCA_019775915.2 Cyphomyrus plagiostoma | reverse complement strand
CAGGCCAAGGAAGCGAAACTGTTCAGACACATATTAAAATGGGCCACTGTATCCCCCCCCCCCCCCCCACGGACATCCAACACTGTAGGAAGATGGTCTCAGGGTTACTCTGGGGTGATATTTATAGCTGGAAGGTGACTATCTAACCCGCGCTTACCATCTCTGTGCGTCAATCAAGCCTGACCCATATTCTTTACGATAGGGATGCTTGGGTGCTACGTGTGCGCATATCTGAGATGCTACAGACCAGTTGGAGGGGATAAGGATGGAACTTTTGGAATCTTAACATCTGACAATTCAAGTCAAAACGGTAAAGAATACCATACCCCCCCCCCAGACCGCTAACATTACAAATTAGCATCATATCTAGTTATCAATTTCACCTTCCATGGTATCGAACGCAACTCTATACATCAGGTAACTTTATAATGCATCTTGCTAACTGACAGGCTCATTCTGGATCAAAAGCAGCAAACTAGCTCTGGATCTTGTCGAAGGGAGTTTTTCCTATCTATGGTCCGGTTCCATAATAAGGAAGTACTGGGTATCGTCATGGGAACCATCCTGCTGGAAATCTCAGTCTCTGGCACACCTACGGGATTTAACCCGATTCTCCTGCAGGGGTCACTGCAGCGCTGCCTCAGTATGCAGCACAGGGATTGGGCCACAGTACCAACCCAGATTTCACATCCTGATTTACCGGGACTCCAGTAAATCTGTCGCCACTCCTGTGCATCATGGATTTATCCAACATCCCATGAGAGAAGTACAAGTTGTTTTCTGCTCACTTAAAATAAATTAAATTAAACAAAAACGCCCTCCTTTCCTGCTGTCATTCAATGAGGTCCATTTACAGGGTGTGACACACAGCATCCTTTAAAGAGGAAGGCTCCGACTGTGGGAACACAGATCCAACATTCGGTGAGTACTCATCCCAGCCGTCAGAGAGAGAGCCAGAGCTGCATGTAGGCTGTTCACCAAAAGATGGAAAGCAAGCAACTTTCAAAAGGGGCCAAGGAAACGGGCTTCAAAAAGTACAGAGAGGACGCACAGGAAGCACGGCGCACTCATGCAGCAAGATACCACAAACGTTAATCACCCCCATGACCTTCAGGGTAGGCAATTCAGACATAAGGTGAAACACTTCAGCTTACTAAAAAAATTACACTTTAAAAATTCAAAATTCTCAAAATACAAAACCACAAAAGCCACAGTACAGCGGGAGGAAAATTTCAGGCTCTAGGTCACCGACACAGGTGATGTAATGCTGAAGTCAGTGTGAGGAAAGAAAATGTCTCCGGGTACCGCAGCTCTGACGGGAGTCGCGTCCCGCAGGGGAAAAGCGGCGGCCGG
This sequence comes from Cyphomyrus plagiostoma, assembly GCA_019775915.2. Taxonomy (NCBI): domain Eukaryota; kingdom Metazoa; phylum Chordata; class Actinopteri; order Osteoglossiformes; family Mormyridae; genus Cyphomyrus; species Cyphomyrus plagiostoma. Next base: position 197,482 of record JABFEA020000032.1, on the reverse strand, counting down.
CGGAGTAGGGGGGGCAGCGGGAAGCCCACACGGCTCAGTGCCGCCGCCCATCAATCAAATGAGACCGTGCCGGACGGCTTTTCCAGGCGGGCGGGAAATCCATCACGCTGACGCGGCTAGGAAATGATGCAAGCGTGCTGGCACATGCTGACATTTACACGAAGCAGCAGTGCCCAATACCACCTACGGCTTAAGAGCTGCCCATGAAGAATCATGCTGTCAGAGTAAGGGAATAAATGCTAGAGAATGCAATGCACACGCCCTATAAGTCGCATTCAAATCAAGGTAGATGTCACATCCGACACACAGCCATCTTCGGTCACTGCTGATGTCAGCATCTCAAAGCAGTTTGCCTTTGCAGACCCTCACCAGTCTCGGCTTAAAAACCACGGCAGAACCACCACTGCTCCCAGAAGCTCCTCTGCTAAAAGGTTTCTGCAAGCCACGTGACATTCTGTTGCCGTTTATATCATCCTCCTCGTCCTTGGTATCAATTCCCAAACCACCGAGCTCAGAAGCAGCACCCAGAAACACAGGAAGGTCCCATTAAGACACAGGAATCACTCACGACGCTTGAGGATTCCCTCGATGGCTCTTAATCCACGAAGAACACTGCGCTGAGACAGACGCAAAGCTATACATCGAGGCTTCTGGCATAAAGATTCTCCCCCCTCCACCTCACTGCTGGACGTGGCCTGGCAGGGTCACGACGGGGACGCTACAACCCAAAGTGTGACAGCACCAGTGAGGTCTGCCCCCATTCCTCAGAAAGCAGGCGGGCAAAAAAAAAAAAAAAAAAAGAGAGAAGAAAACAGGCTGAGACACAGCAGGCCATGCACATGCACCTGCAAGCTACACACAGGAAATCCTCCGCAACCAGCCGAGAAGCTTTAGAAAAAAAGAAATGTCAGCCCTGATTGTAGTCTTGCACAAATAAGGGACTATGGCAGAATTCCAATCTGGAGAATTCTTTCAAGACAAAAAAAAAATGCATGCCAGGGAGACTTTAAACCTACATAAACCAGAATCTCTCACAGTAGCAGATGCTCAAGTTCTGAATTGGCTTCTAAAAGTAGGGAGGGATTAATATCAGGATTAATATCAGGAATAGCACATGCAAGGCTACAATGTACATTAAAGTGTGTTAGGTAATGTTACACATTTTTGCTGAGCAACACATACGTCACCTAGGTCCCTTAGAAAAGCCATTTGTGCATCCCTAAGCGTACAAGGGCCTCTGCAGCAAGACACAGGCATCTCATGCGCCCACTCAAACAGCGCCCGACCGCAACATCCTCCACACAAGATCTTCACGCCCATTGCTCAAACAGGCCTAAAAAAAATGGCATCTGGATGAACTCGAACATCCCCGGTGGGAGAGGGGGCCCACAAGACCGGCCCACAACAGAGCAAAAGAAAAAAAAAAAAAAAAAAAAGAATCGCACATGGCGTGAATTTCAGTGCAAGCCACCGACCTCCAAACCAACAAAAACACCTGTCACATTATAGGCGATAAATGCAGATGTAGACCACTGAAAGGAGAAGGATGATACAGACCTTCAAAATTAGAATGAAGAGGAGCCTCACGCCTAACCACTGGCCTTAAACGCTGAAGTCGTGCTTAAACTGTATTTGAAAACGAATGATGCAAAAAAAATCCATCAAAATCGCTATCAAAGGTGCTGCTTAATCCACAACCAGAGACCATCAAACGGCACTAGTCGCATTTAGCAAGGCTGACAGGCTGCATTCTCATCCGATACCACAAGCAACCCCTGGTCTGAATCACTGCATGGACATCAAAGCACAAAGAAAAGAATGCAGTTTAACACCACCCCCCTCATCAAAGGATGCATCGTTTTAGAGCGATGGGGCAGGAGGGACAAGTTAACCTAAAGCCCCAGTGTGGTCAGGTAGCATCCATAGGGATTAGATAGGGCGCTCGCACACGCATCAGGGCTCCTTCGGCGCAGGGTGCGCACACTTGCAGTGCCTCGGGCGTGGGAAAACGCGATTTATGCATCTATTTGCATGACAGCGACCGCACATATTCTGCTCAAAATGACCGACATTCCACCCATGCAGGCTTGAGATCAGATAGGCACCTAAAATTAACAATTGTATTAAAAACATCCCCCCCACCACCATCACACCCCCACACACACGGAAGCGTGGTAACGCACCAGGACGTCATTGCAGATGTCTCGCAGCTCGGTCTCCACCTTCTCCCGGTACTCCTTCACCATCTGGAGCTTCTTGTCGTCGCCCTCGGTCTTCTGCTCGATGCTGGAGATGACCCTCCAGGCCGATCGCCGCGCCCCCACCACGTTCTTGTAGGCGACCGAGAGCAGGTTGCGCTCCTCGTTGGACAGCTCTGCTCCCTGCTCCGTCACCTCCTTCATGGAGGCCGCCATGTCGTCGTAGCGCTCGGCCTGCTCGGCCAGCTTGGCTTTCTGAATCAGCTCCGTTTTATCCATGATCTCTTTATTTAATCCTTTTAGATAAATCTCAACGAGGCTTAATACACCTCAACGACTCCTTACGGCAGTTTCTGAATACGGCGGACGGAAAAAAAGTGGGGGGGGGAGGGGAGTAAAAATATATATAATCAGGTGAGGTGGCTCGAAGGAGTGATCACAAGTTATCCTTATGAAAACCTGCAGACATGGAGATAAATCAGGGCAGCAGATTAAGGTGACATTCGATGCAGAATGTTTTTATAAAATCACATTTGGGGCAAAATGGTTAATCAGCTACTCTTCCCGATCAGTCACTACCGAACCACCCAGCCCAGGACAGCTCACGGATGTAAAGTACTAGTTGAGCGTAACAAGTGCTGTCAAACAGAGACCTCACGTTACAACCAGTGCCCCGATTTCGCTTCTCCTGCACCGCCACCCTTTATACTCGGCAGCGTTACACCGATGAGACAGGAGACACCTTCTCCACCCCCACCCTTCTCTCCACCATCCTCACCCGAAGAGACTTAAATCGTCCCAGTTTTTTGGACTAGAGGCAGTGCCGGAAAGACAGGGCACAACGTGGTGCGACACACCGACAAACCAGGGCAGGCGAGCCATCATCCATGCTTATACACCCCAAAAACACACACAAATAATATACGAACCATCTCCCCGCCTGACACACACCCATACGCGCGTCCCTCTCGCTACACGATTCCAACACGTCCAATAAAAAGGTGACTTAATAGCGGCTGTGTAACCGTTACTCGGGCGGGGTGGAGGAGCGAGCTGGGGGACGGCTGCGCTCGCCGGGAAAAGCCTATTGTGTCGGGAGCCGAGTGCACGGCACGCCGCCGCCGGCGGCTCCATCCAACCCGCCCTCCATCCAGGACACCATTGCGACATTTCACGGCGGAGCGACACACGTGCAAACGAAACGCGTGACAGGTACCCAAAAAAGAAAGAAAGAGACGGTTTCTGCACGACAAAATGGATGCGCGGAGAGCCGAGCAAGCGGCGGTTGTACCCCCTTTTCTCTGCCAGAACAATGGGGGATTTGGCCGAGCAGCCACACAGACCTGCTCAAGCCGCGCCCCGCTCCACGAACGCCGCCGTGCCCCAGAGCGCCTCGAAAGGACAGTATAGTCAAATAAAAACCGATTCCTAACCTTCTAATGTCCAGCAGAGCTCCTTCGACTCGAACAGTTTTCAGGGTAAAGATAGAAAAAAAGCAGCAGTCGTCACCCCCCCCCCAACCCAAATTGATAGATGGGGCGTTGCTACGTTACCTTGATCCCCAATGAGAAGCGGATCTGTCCGCCGATCGAACGCTATTGTGCCGAAAACGGACCAGTAGGCGATTAGCGCGGGGAATGAAGGCGGGTTCTGAGGGGCAAGTTCGACTGGCCTGTAGGCTGCGGCTGGGGCCACGGGGTTTCCTCCAATTAGAGCACGGGAGAATACGTCAGCATTGCTATGGTTATCGCGCACCCCCTCCCTCTCTCGGCCAGCACCGCCACACCGACGAGTAGCATCTGTGAAGCCCATGGCGGGCGTGGCAGCGCAAGATTGAGCTGATTCGGTTATGATCGCCGAAAATTGCCCCTTCTAGTCGTGACTTTAAGATAGAGAGATGGTGAACCACTCTACTATATAAAATATAAATGCAATGTGCATTACATCATATTTAGCAAAAAAGGTATAGTTATTATAAACATACATAATATGAAAATATTGATCCCATTATGACATTTTTTTCTGTTTATGCTGTATCATACTTTTAAAATAAAGACCTAATTTAAATTGCCATAAATGACAGTGAATGAAAATTAAATGTAGTAATCAAAATTACAAATGGCCTATCTCTACTGTGATTTGGTTATATTTATAGCATTTTTTTCTGCATTTTACTTACAGGTGGATCACAGCAGGCAAAGCATTTGCTCTGACATGGCATGGATAGTTTATCTGCCGTATTGGGGTAACAAACCAACGTGTTGGCAACAAAAATCAAAGGACAGCTAAAATTAGGGGAAACCACATTTAATTTAGAATCCCAGTATTGACAAAATGACTGGAGTCTCTCTGTTTTTATCAGCACTTCTTTTGGGGGCAAGTTTTGCTTTATCCTGTTTATCCAATGCAGGGTTATGGTGAGTTTGGAGCCAGTCCCAGGCAGCATAGGGCACAAGGTAGGGGATCAACCTGTACAGGATGCCAGCCCAGAGCAGGACACACACACACACACACACACTCTGCTATGTAGACATGGCGGTTTCCCCTACATTTTGGACTGGGGGAGGGAACCAAAACACCAGGAGGAATTTCACCCACAATTTGTACCCTCTGAGTCACAAATCCATCCTTATTTGATGTTGTAAGAAGCATCAAGTAATGCAGAAAATGGTTTAACTACAAAGTTGAATGGGGATTAACTGAGGAGTACTCTTACCTGACACCCCCAGGCCTGGGGGGGCGTGAGTGCTCACCTACTTCCATGCATGTGCAGAATGAGAAGAAGCTAATATGCTCACATTTCCCAGTGACTATGACAATTTCATTTTATATGGAAGCTCCTGGGTCCAATAGTCACCATGCCCCATCATTAGGGATAATTATACAGCAAGCAATTGAGGGGAGGGTAGGGTGTTTGTCACCGAACAATGTCACAGTGACAACATGGGCAGATCTCGTCTGCCAGGCACTCCAATCAGCAGCGGGGCTCTGTGATCCTCGGGTTCTGCCATTCCGCTGCCTCAGCTGTGCCCGCTGTCAACCAATGAAAATTAACGTCCTTAGACAGAGTGCATCGCCAGGTGATCGATATAAAATCAATATTTTAGAATAAGCTAAAGGCATCTGCACAGTATTCTGTACAGCAATTTAATCAATTCCCCGGCTTTTGGAGAGCATAGTTATGACTTTGTTCTGTGGGTCACACAGCCAGCGACGTTTATGATTCACAATCCCGCCTTTTCAGAAGGTACACGCTCTGACTCATGCCATAATAACAGAAGAAGAAAACAAAAGCATCTAGTCATATTTCCCGTGACAAATATTGAAAACACACTAGTGCATCCAAAACTCAGCTGGGGAATGAATTGTTAAATGCCAGGCTGCTGGCAAAGGTCGATTAGCCAGGTGTGACAATAAATGAATATGAACAAGCAAATAAAATACGTCAATTTAAATTAGAATGGGTGGAGATTCCGCCTCAGTGCCGCGTCCTTTCGGCAGACCCCTGTCATGTCTTAATTTCACCAGGTTCTGGCCGAAATCCCATTTCCTGTTGAAAAATACGATTGCCCCGCCCTTGTTTGCTTTTAGATGAGGTGGACTGGGTACTGAGTACACAGCAATATCTAGACAGGGTCACGCCTTAGTGTCCTTAAAGTGTCTTTGCCGCAAATAAAGACACAACAGAAGTGACCTGGGATAAAATGAAGAAGCAAGACAGCTTCCCTTTGGACCTCTGAAGGTTTTGTGCCTCCTGATTAACTTGAAGCACATGTGGGTGTGGTCCCACCTAAGTGCTCTTAAACGGCACCTGTTCGTGAAATTATTTTCTGAGTATTTACTAGGTATTTAATAATATTCATTCTGCAGAGTGTGCTGAAATGCAGCCTCAGTCTAAAGCAAGACTGCATGTTTAAAAGGAGCCGATTCCTTGTATTTGAACGTTTCGTTATATCGGCATAAGAGTTGGTGCAAATGGAAGGATTCCTGATGTCCTGGGAAGCTAAGCTGAGATCTTAGTTTGCATGAATTCTGCTCACTGTAGCAGTTGGACACAGGCAAAGGCTCGCTGCAGCTTTGCATTCAAGGTGTGGTGGGCCAACACCCCATTCCTTAGATTCCCGCTGGTTATTGTGTCACATGGGGAAAGGATTGGAGCCAAAGGGCAAAGGTCAGAGGCCTTTCAAGCTATAATTAGAGTGTGATTGGCTGGGCTGTCCCGTGTTAACAATGTGCATATGTGAGCTTGGGAAAGGGAATGTGTCGTACATTTAAAATAATATACAGTGAAATGTTGTGCCATCTCGTGTGTCACTATGGGGGTGATTTCATTTGAATTGCAAATACGGTCCATGAAAACACACAGCAATAAATGATACGTTTCAGAGATCATTCACTAGAGAGTGTATGGGACACACTGTCAAGCAGTAATGAAAAAGGCATGAAATAAACAGTGATGTCCGACTTCAAAAAGTATACAAAAGAGGAAGAGTAACCCAGCGACGGTTTCCACGGTATCGGTGACTTCCTCAGCCGCCAATTACATCCATCATCTTCAGTGTGCCGTGTGACTTAGTGAACAAGTGAATTATTAGTGTGCCGCCTGAGGAAGATCGTGTACCGGAGAATTCCGATCTCAGATGCCAAACTCTCAAAAGGCATTTTGGGGGGGGTCGATGCCCCTGACCAGAACTGAATTGGAATTGGTTCTGACAAATTTCAAGGGGGGATTCAAACCCATAATTTCACAATGTAACTACTTGCCCCAAAAATAGTCCTAGTGACACCCCCACCCCAGTTTCCCTCAAAAAGAGAGCTGGAAAGCTGAAATTAAAAAATCTAATAAAATCTTTAACAAAAAGGGACCAGTTGTGGCTTCTACACAACTGAAGGAAAGCAGGACGGTGTCCTGTTAGTAGTGTACAGGGCCTGAAAAACCAAAATCTCCTTTAACCAAAATAAAAATCCCATTCAGCCCCACCCAGTCTCACACACTTAATCCAGTCCACATTCGGCGCCACAGAGCTCTTCCCAAGTCTCTGGTTCTTAGGTCTTCTACACTGCCTCCCTTTCACAACTCCCTCCATCCAGCGATGTGGAGACGTAGGGTGTGGCCCCCACCGAAACCTGCCCGACGACAGTGTGGACTCGGGCATGCAGACACAGACCCCACACGCACATTCCTGCATTTAGAGCCCTCCAGGGCTCCTAGGAATGAGTCAGGTGAGGTCAGAGGGAATCCTGGGACAGTTTTTTCCTTCTCCTTTTCTTTGTTTGACCTAAATTGCCAGGAAGCAGTATGGTCCCTCTTAGAGCGAATCTCACTCATTATAAACACATTTGTTACCTTCATGAGAGCAACTAAGAAATATTCTACATTCTCATCATATGTTCTTTTATTTGTTTTACAGTTTTTCACTGGTTCACAAATGTAATAAGACCAACTATACAAAACTGCTGGGAAGCTTTGTTTATCAACATTTTAAGGCGTCTGTTTTCAGGAATAGAGAAGATCACTGGTACATCCCTCTTAAGAACTGACTTCACATTCAATTTGCTAGATATAAAAGTGTGGTTTGCATACCCCAAAACAACAGACATCAATAATTAATTAAGCAAATAATTAAGACCTTTAAATCACACAATGTATTGAATTCAGTATATTTCTTTTCTCTGCACTCAAAATTTAAAAGTGCTGAGTCAGCCTTCAAATGTCTTTGACATCACTCGGTGTCCTAGCAACTGTCACACCAATCGTCTTAGTCATCTTTCATGCTAAGATGGCTGAGATTGGTAGTTTACCTTCCTATAGAGACTAATGAACTGATCTGGGCCCTTAAACAAAGTGGACAAGCTGCCTCCGCAAATAAACAATCATAATACATTACATTGTTAACCAAATCACAGTGGTTTCACGTGTGATATTTGTATATTTATACATACATACATTACATATATATACATTAATGAGATGAAAGAGCAAGGACTTGTGGCTAACAGAAAAAAAACACACCATTTTGCAATTCACATTATCTGCTTTCTTACGAGAATGTTTTATTCAAACCAACGTACATATTTATTTAAATTTCCTTACAGTACAATGGCTGCCGTTTCAGTCTGGAACTGTCAATCAAAGCACAGAGTGACTGGATTCATTTATATTCCACTTTTACTGGGATGAATATGTCATTCTGCCTATCAATTCGTGATTCGCGTTTCCACGGCTAAGGATGAAGCATCTTAAACGTTGGAAAATTGTAGGGGGGGAGTCACTTATCTCATTTACAACGAACACTGTTGTATTCACCACAGCTCACACCTTGTTTTGAAGTTCATTAAGCTATGAGCATATTTATACTAATTGCTAACTGCAAAAAAAAAAACCCTCTCTGGGGGAATTTACAGTAACGTAGCCAAAAAAAGCAGTCTGGCCTCCGCACGACATTCCACAGGTCCGTCAATGAGATTACGTCGGGCGTCAGCTCAGTGCAGTGAAGTGCGGAGATAGGGCTGGTGAGCTGGCCATAGCCTGAAGCACATTCTTATGGTGAACCCATCCCATGCTACTACTATGGATTTGGGAGCATTTTCTTTGCACTTTTTTGCTTCTCTGTGCCCATGCCCACAGCTGGTGGCGTGGAGCTTTCATGGCAAGTGGTCTGTTGCAGGTCTCGTCCTGCATTTTCCTTAGCTAGAGTTTCAGTGGCCTAACAGGAAGTGGTTATGGGAAGAGGGTGTGGCCATTAAGTGATGATGTCAGGAGACGATAAACCAATTCAGTCTCTTGCTCTCATTACTTTGAAAATATTCAGTTTGGTTCTCCACTCCTGCTCCCCCCCTCCCCCCCGGAATACATCTCAGACCTTAACAACCTGTGTCGCCCCTGGGGGGCGCCCCCCCCCCCCCCCCGCCCACCAAAGGATTAAAAAATTTAAAATAGTAATATTTAATTTATATAAAAATTTTTAGATTTATAGATTTTTAAGTAGTTGTTTTTGGTTAGTGTTTG
>JABFEA020000032.1:177540-188175 GCA_019775915.2 Cyphomyrus plagiostoma | reverse complement strand
GCAATACATTTAATTTTTTATTTAACAGTCATTATTTTGCAAATCAATGTAGATTTTTGAGAAAATAAGGTCAGATTTTTGGGGGTTAAAGGCTTTGTTCAGGGGCCCAACAGTAAAATCACTCTGCTGACCCCAGGATATGAACCACGTAAACTCTCTCACCCTACCTTGATTTGGCTACACTGGTGCCTGAAATAAAGCACCTGCTCCTTCCTGAGCTACCTTCACCACCCTCCTCACATGATTGTGTTGGCTGTGCTTTAAGAAAAGCTATTCGATGCTGCTACTGCAAATCAAAGGCACCCAGAGGACCTGCATTCTGCCATCGCAGTGCAGACTGTCACAGCTAAAGTGAGGCTGCCTTTGCACACAGCTGATAATCATCACCTTGAATACAAAATTCCCCTCATTCCCCCACCGCTATGAGTGGTGATGTCAGATACTAGAGAGCCCTTATGGTGTGATCCTGGCCTGAACCTGTATGGGAGTGTTCACCTGTAGAGATTTCAGTTCAGATAACTGCCGATCGGGGCTTGAAGGTGGACAAACAGCATAATTTCAACAGAAAAGCCCTTTAAGTGGTAGAACATCAGTACAGAGACTTCAGCAATGTTAGTGTGGCCAGCAAGTCAGGGACAAAAACATTGGAACAAAGATGATTATTTGTGAAATTTGCCCATGGCATTTTGCAAGCGCGTGTAAGGGCAAAATTTCGGGTGAAGGTTTCAAGAATCCTTCTTATCCTCTCTGGTGTACAAAACTGTACAACCGAGGAGCAGATTTTCTAAAGTCAAGCCTCTTTATCATATAATACAGGATTTGGAACCAAATTTCACTCAGTCCTCATGTAAACCAATGAAGAATTTTTGTGAAATTTCCAAACTTACACTTGAAATTGCATCCCGTGGACTGAATTTGTAAAATTTGTTCTCCAGTTATCCATCCATCCATCCATCCATCCATCCATCCAACTAACTGAATAGCTATCTAACCAACAGGACCACAGCAGACCCCCCCACCCTGTAACCAATGACATTCCACAAGGATGTCGATCTCAAGTTCACTCAGATCACTGAGAATTTCTCCAGACCGTTCTGGTCACTAATCCCAGGAGAACCTCACGTTCACCCGTAACCCCTTCCCTACAACGCCGTTTGCAGCGCTCACGATACCACACTCGTCTTACAGACCTCCTCCGATAGGGGTTCAGTTCTGCGGAGGTCTCCTCCCCGCTGCCTCAATGGCGCGAGGCAGACACAGAGCATGTAGCTACTTGCGCCTCATCCAGGTGCATTGCCATGGCCTCAGGGCAGCGTCCGAGCGACACCGAGACATCCAGCTCTGGCCAGACAGGAAGTCTGGAGACTCGGATACTTTATGACACTGTTTTCTAATCCGGTCTTCAGGGACCTAAAGTCGATCCATGTTTTTACTCTCTCCAAGGTCCCTGCCAGAGTCCACATTTTTGCTCCCTACCAGGAGCTGGGAGGGAGCAGAAACGTGGACTGTTTGTGGGTCCTAAGGACTGAATTAGGAAACACTGCTTTATGGCACCATTGCACACTCATGTCTGTTCAGCGTACAGACGTAAGACGAAGCCTATATTGGCATCACCACAGGCTAAATTGCTAATTGCTCCTCAGACAAGGTTTACTTCCTGAAATGTGGTCTTGAAAAGTCTCAGATGGGGAAGCACTATCAGAGTATTGTGAAAAACTTCATGCGGAATCGTTAAGGCAGCTGTTAACAATGGCGTGCAGAATTGTTTGCTGGTTTTGGAAGCACAGCCGGGGAATTCTGCATTGTGTTTTTCCACTGGGGGCAGGGGACCAGCCAACACAGTGTTAAGCTATATGCTCCAGGACTTATAGTCACTCACAGTGACACCACCAATTCAGGATCACCACAGCAGACCCCCTGTATCTTACGGTGGTCGTAACGGGCTCTGATGTAACATGTTCTGTTCATCAACCAGAAAAGTCCGGCAGCAAAGTGTCGCTCTACCAAGCAAAGCTAAACAAAAAACCAGGAAAAGGGCCAAAAAGCCTTTTGCCCTATTTTTACCATAGTGTTTCTCACAGTTTATTTATTGATTAATTTATTATTTTAATATTTACTTTATTATAGGTTTTCCTTTACATATTTATGCCTCTTTTGTGCTGTGTTGTATACATTTTTCTACCTTTGTTGTATCCTGTGCTACTGGGCAAAGAAATTTTCCCCCACAGCGACAAATAAGCTTCTATTTTTCCTCATTATAAAACAAGAGAGGGACCCACTTAGTCTACAGTGCAAAGCAATTTATGACTAATTTAACATCAAGGAACTTAAATCACTACATCTACTTCACCTTAAATCACCGCCTTGTCCTTAATGTTGCCTGAAATTGGCTCCAGCCCCACTCCCCGCCCCCCCCCCCCCCCACGACTATGAACAGGATAAGTGGTTGGAAGATGGATGGATGGATGGATGGATGGATGGAAGATAATGCACCTTTCCCGATCACACGGGGGTCTGGACTACAACATAACGCCCCCCTTTTAGCATGTAGCCAATTCTTAGCTAATTTCAATTCTTGTCCCATTTCTTTGCCAGAACAGGTGATTAATTAGAGGTTGACATCCAACCTCTTCTGAGGTCGAGGTGGGTGAGAGAGAGCACTCCATAGCACACCGTAGCACTCCACCCTAGCCGTGTGCGCGGCTCAAGCCAACTACCATAGAAACACAGTAGGGAATCTATTTCCCAGAACGGGAACAACCAGATCAGCACCTGAGGTGTACAGTGAGAGCAGAGGGTGGCACAGATCGATGATGCTGGATCCCTGTCAAAGGTGTGATGCATCAGTCTATTAAGCACACCTTATTTATCTAACTATTACATGCAAATCAATGTATGTGACACGGGTAAATGTGACGGTATGGGATGGTGGCTTGATATGTGATGGCCGGCCTTTCTGCTTCACGTTTTTCTGCACGTCGCTACGGGGGTCACTCCTGTCAGCAGAAATCGTTAAGATGGCTGCGTCACTCAGTCCGAGGCTGACCCATGACCACCAGGGCTTCGGTCAAATTTTCAGCCATACCTCAAAAATCACTGAAATCAATACAATTTCAACTAGGCTTGATTTCCAGAGGATAATTTCATCTCTCTCTTCTCCATTTCATCACACTGTATCATGCGGTCAGTGGCACCATCTTCACGCTTCTCTAAAGCATTTCTTTTCCATTGGACCTAAACAGAATTTAGAGTCATCTATAAATCTAAATACTTCTGTGCTACTTTTTATGTTTTTTAAGCATAATGCATCCAATGGGTCCTTCAATTCATGCCCTATTTGATTCTGGTCACTTTTAGATACATGAATATCCATCCATCCATCCATCCTCCTTACCCCATGCAGGGCTTATCCCAGAAGTTACAGGCGTAAGGCAGGTAAAAATCCAGGATGGGCCGCTAACCTATCGCAGGGCACACTCACACACGATTCACTCACGCACCATTCACTCACGCACCATTCACTCACACACCATTCAGTCACACACATTCACTCACACACGATTCACTCACACACGATTCACTCAAACACGATTCACTCACACACATTCACTCACACACATTCACTCACACACATTCACTCACACACCATTCACTCGTGCACCATTCATTCACAGTTTCGGAAAATTAGGCAACTCAAATTTACCTTTTTGGGGAAACCGGAGTACCTGGGGGGAACATGGCAACATGGGGAGAACATGCAAAACTTTACACATGTACAGGAATTCCACATCAGCACACACACACACACACACACACACATACATTTGTATTCATATCTATGTGGGGACTCTCCATTCAGTTCTATAGGCAAAACCCTAATCCCAACATGACGACCCTAACCCGTACCCAGACCTAACCATAACCATAAGGTAAACATTCGGTCCCCACATAGTAATATAAACATAATCCACACACACACACACACACACACACACACAGCTACCATTAAGGTTACATAAAAGAGCAGTATAAGGAAATTCATCAGCATATTTGCTTCATATATTATTCATACGACTCAAAGTGAAATTATATGCCATCTGCAGAGATTATTTTCATGTGGGTAAGTGCACACGGGCACACGGGGCATACGGGCACATTTCCTTGTCCTGCATGAGTCTGCCTCGATTTTTCCCATGTTGCTCAGCAACATGGGGCTTGGCAGGCAGACTGAAAAAACATTCCCACCGTTCTTCTGCAATTTCACAACCTCCACGGCCGCAAACGGGGAACAAAAAACGTGACGGTGGGGCGACAGCAGACGATTGTGGGAGGGGGGCAATTATTGTTTCTGCTTGAGAGGCTCGCTGAGAATATCGCGCCTTTGCAGACTGACGACCCGCCACTTCCGCCCAGACCCCAGACCCCCCCAGACAGTCCTGCACATTTTCATGGCAATAAGAATGTGGCAAATATTTTTACTTGGTTTTGGCAAACAGAGAAACAGAAGGAAGCCTGAAAAGTAATAACAGAAACTACAGGGAGCTTTATTTGTGAAAACAACCTTTTTATGCATCTGCTACTTAGAGTTTATTTGTATTCTTGTGCTATTATTATTAGTATTCATCCATCCACCCGTCCATCCATCATCCTCCAAACACTTATACTGGTCTGGATTGCTGAGGGAACCAGGAAAGTCTGCTTGGAATCAGAGGACATTGGGCAGTGGGACACCCTGTACGAGATGCCAGTCCGTCACAGGGCAGGGGGACACCCTGTACGAGATGCCAGTCCGTCACAGGGCAGGGGGACACCCTGTACGAGTTGCCAGTCCGTCACAGGGCAAGGGGACACCCTGTACGAGATGCCAGTCCGTCACAGGGCAGGGGGACACCCTGTACGAGATGCCAGTCCGTCACAGGGCAGGGGGACACCCTGTACGAGATGCCAGTCCACAAGCACAATCATAGCTTACAGGTGATTTAGAGAATTCAGTGGCTCTGTGTTAGGCTTTGGACGGGGACAGGAAGCAGGATGTAACACATAGAGAACATGCAAACGCCACCCACAGTGAAGGCGGGATTCAAGCCCTCAGGCACAGACGTGTGAGGAAACCTCTGTTGTTATTATTATGGTTATTATTATTACTATACGCACTTACACCAGTCCAAGGGCCGGTATCATGTAGCTAGATTTCTTGCTTAGCCGGATTATTTGCCAGATATAAGGCACTCCAATTTAAACCTTTATTTTAATTCACGTATATTTAGCCCTGTCTACCTTAAATCTGAAATGTTATCCAGCTAAGTAAGAAATCTTTTGAAACACTCAGAAGGACAGCAGGCCTAAAAAGTTATGCTAAAACCAGCGAGAACAAGACAGCTACAGCTGGGCTGGTTGGATTTATGAAAACAAACACAGGGTGTCAAACAGAGTGTGTTATCTTTGGAGCTAAATGCAAGGCGATATTTACCATCGATACGTCTTAATCCTTACAAAGTGTTATTACTGAAATACAGATGCTAAAGTGAACAGAGACAATTACAGTTTTCTGCTCTGTGTTGGAGAAGGCCGCAGATTACTACTGGCTGAAGTGTTTCGAGGAACAAAGCTTGCGATTGGCTGGGATGAAACAGGGCTTTTATTTTCACCCTGACCAGAGTTTTAAACCAGGAATTTTGTGAAGAGGAAACCAGAAATAGCAGTGTGACATCAGGTGACCTCTGCGCAGAAGTCGGCCTCTTTGTGCCTGATTCTCTTGGTTTTAAGTGGGTCAAAATTAAAACTTCAAGCAAGCTCTTCAGAGGGAGAGCTTGGAAGGATTCCAGTCTTCAGTACCTAGGCAGAGTATAAATAGGGGCACTTTGTGATCTGTACAAATCTAAAAACTACATACTGAGCTAAACATTTTGGTTCCTCTCTGGCAAGAGAGCAAAGAAATAATTGCAGCTTTTATGGAACTAAAATATGTGCCTCTTCAATTGGTAAGGTTTGGACTAATTGAGCTGTTAATTAAGGATGCAATTAAAGAGTTCCAGCTGGGTGGGTAGGAAAGCTGGTGAAGGTGGGGAGGGAGAAAGGAAGAGGGGGAGAATAGAGGAAGGATGATCAAAGAAGGATGGAATTTGGGATGGATGGAAGGTATGAAGGATGAAAGAAGGGGAGGGAAGGATCAATGATGGCAAGGAAGGATGGATGGAAGAAAGAGGGATGAAAGAAGAAAGGAATGAAGAAGGGGAGGAAGATAGGATGGAAGAAAGGGGGAAGAAAGGATGGAAGATAAGATGAAAAAACAGAGAAGAAAGCATAGAAGATGGCATGGAGGGAGTGATAGAATAAAGAGGGAAGGAAGGAAGGAAGAAGGGGTGGCAGGCAGGATAGACAAAAGGGGGAAGGAAGGATGAACGTATGGGGTGGAAGGAAGGGTGGAAGTTGGGATGGAAACATGGATGGAAGAAAGGGAGAAGGATGGTTGGATGGACTGATGAAAAAAGAAGGGATGGAAGAAGAAAGGAAGGGGGGAGGAAAGAGTGATCAGGGAGGAAGGCTGTGCAAAGCTCCTGTATAAGTGCAGTATTATGGTTTTATCATTAGAATTTCTTTGACCCCACAACCCTGTACACGATAAACAGCTGGAAGATGGATGGATGGATGGATGTTATTCCTTATAGGGTTTTGGTCCCGTTGTATAATAAAGTGCAATGATTAAATCCGACTTGCTCCACAATCCACCACCACATTAGCTTTAATTATGATTTAATAATTAATTGGCTATGCTTTACAACGTCCCAAATTCATTTCCATTTAAGGTGTAACATATTTGTTAGACTTGGTTAAGCCTTTAGAGGTGTTCATTCATTCTCCCTCCTAAGCTGTGTTGAACAGGGAAATATATAGAAATAAAAATAAAGAAAAACATCTATCAATAAATGTAAAATATTTAAAATATAATCTGTCGGCAGGTGTTCAGGGGGGGTTTCTTATCTGGTTCACCTTCAGTTTGTTGCTGTAATTTGCAACTGAGATGTTATCATGGGCTGTTTTTTTTTCCGGTATCTGATACCAGGAAGAGGACAGCGTCACCTTGTCACATCTGCTGCTAGAACAGTATCAACAAATATCCCATCAGCGTTTTACAAATCTACTCTTTTTTTTTTGTTGCAATACTCATTTAATGACCCATTTCCGGAGCTCGTGAGGTGTTACTTAAGCAAGGTGACATCACGCTTCAGGCTATGGGAGCCTGCTCTGAGGGGGAGCTCCCTACCCATAATCCTCTACAGGAAGAGGATTCTTGTGTACTGTTTTTACATCTTACATCTTCCATTGCTGAAGACCAGATTCAATACTTAAGAACACAAGTACAGAGGACAGTAAAAATCCCTGGATGTTGGGGTTGCTCCACCCCAAATATCAAACACACTGGTTGCATCCTTGCTGAACGGGACTAATCCCATGATTCAATATGCCTCGAGTTTATTCTTGGGAGGCAAGTTAAGAAGACCAGTCTTGCGAAGACCACAGGTATGATCGTTGTATTCTCGGTATTGAAAAACAGCCCTTATCTTTCTGTTCAGCTTTTCCTTCAGCCCTGTGAACCGAGGGGAGACGTCATTTCTCACAGGACCCCCAGGATCCCTGTTCCTGCCATCTACACATGAGGTGTGGGGGCAGGACTGCACCCTAACACCCATATGGCTGCGCCTGAGCAATGAGGATGTGGTGTTAGGGGGCTGTACCAAAGTGGCTCTACAGCTTCAAAATTCCAGCTTAGCATTTGCCAAAGACTCCCTTACATTTAAGGGAAAAAGAAAAAAAGAGGTTCTGATTCACAACAGGTTATAAAACCTATATAGGTTATAGGTTACAAAACTAAGTTAAAAAAATGACATAGCTATCCACTCCAGTCAATAATGATGAAATTTTGAATAACACTTTGTATATGTAATTTTATAATAAATTCATTTATTATTAAAAATTGCATTATATTAGTTAGCCCAGCCATTCTGTTTTGTTAACCATTGTCCTGGTGAATATGTGTTAATATGTTCTAAGCCCTGGACATGACCTCAGATGGTGGGTCACCATTGACAGATCAATGTTGCCTTTAATTATGTGGTTGAAGGAGATTGTGTCCATTCTAGCCAGAAGGAAAAGATCAGAGGGAGGCAGGTGGGGTTAGGCTGGGGCAGGAACATGGTGGGGTGGGGGGGCATTCCCAAAGTCACTGCAGCAAACAGGAATGGCTGATGGCGCCCCAACATAAAACCTCCCAACGTCCAGAACAGACAGGCCTGCGTAGCTTCTCACCATCCTCTTCAGCCATGACAGGGTCCGTCAAGCCTTCTGCGTTACTATCCTTGCAATTATCTAATTACTGCGTTCAGCAAAGGCACCGCAGACTGAGGAAGGCTCTCACGAGGACGTAACTGACTATTTATCTGTGACTGACCTGAAAGGACATCCAGCCACAAGACTGCTATTGATTGTGTGTTGGATGTTGGTGCAGCCATCGCAGACAGGAATGGAGCGCATGTGATCGGTGATGCACGCTTTCAGCCATCCGCTTCCGGCAGGGTAGACACCATGCATTAGCGTTAGCATTACCGTTAGCATTAGCGTTAGCAGTATCCTGCTTTACTTTCTGTTTTACTGTTTTACTTTCATTCATGCCTTCCCTCCTCCCTTCCTTGCACTTCCCCCCTCATGAAGTGAACAGGCACACCCCTAGATATCAGTGTCCCTTGCAAGCCTGGGTGGCCTTAGATCGCATGACATCAGCTTTTTGGATTCCTGCCAAGCCAGGAGCCCCTTCTGAGCGGGAAACTGCTGCACCCTCCTGCCCCCGGAAGCCAAGAAGGACGCAAGAGGTGAAACACCGCGGGACACTGGCGCTGAGGTAAGGGCAACCGCAGTACACGTGGGGGGGGGTCATAACAGTGACCCAACGCAAGTTCCCGGAGCCCGACGATAAATTACAGACAAGGGTATCCCTCCCCCATCGCGGTAGGATAGGAGTAGCCTGCACTGGGAGGGTACTGAGCTTCTGATAGGCAGCTGTCAGAAGAGGAGGGGCCACACAATCACATGGTACGGCCGCATGAACCAGCGAGAGGAAGCCTGGTGTTTCTCCTTTGTGTCCAGGTTGCGGGGGGTTCAAGGTGGTGGTTGGGGGCGGGGGCGGGGTGTGTCCTGCAATTTGACCTCTCTGATTCAGCAGGCAGATTTTCGCAGCTGTAATTAAGGCTAATTAAAGTGCTCTGGACTCTGCCAGTGGCACAGAGCGAGACTGACAGACACGGCACCCTGTAATGTTCTGGCCATGCAGGAGCACCATTATCATCAGGGTCGAATTCCAGATCCCCTCCCGTCTACCGCTCCTTTGTTTGCTCCAGCTCTTGCTCTGCCACCTGTCTTCCACGATGAGACACACATCACGCCTCATATGAGGGATAGGCTGCAGTGTCTCTGTGTTGCGTTGGGGGGGGGGGAATCAGCACACCAGCCATGATGTAAGCAGATGCTGTGGGGGAATACGCCATGTGTGTGGTTCTGCTGTGTTGTGGACTATGACCACCTTGGTTAGCTGAGAGGCTGCCTTTGAAACTGTGGGTGATATTGGGGTGCATGAGTGTGTGTGTGTGTATGTGTTGAATGTTCTGCCACAGTACAGAAGTTAATCCACAGTGCACACTGTGAGACTGTCTGTCATTGGCTGGATAAATAATTAATTCATTCCCTCTGCCAAGTGTGTGGTTCCAGTCAGAGCAGACGTCACTTGAAGAGCAGCACATAAAGAGATTCCGCTCGTGTGTGTGTGTGTGTGTGTGTTGCATTGCATGCAGTAGCACAGCTGTCCTCACATAGGAGTGTGTGTGTGTTTGCATGTAACTGGATGTGACACGTACTCATGACCTTCAGCAAGGTGAGCACGACCGCCGCTCCTGCATAGCTCCTCCACCTCCTCCTTTATCCTCCGCTTCCCTGTCTCTTTGACACCCTTCCCTCGCCTTCTCCTCTGACCCCCTCCATGCCAGCCAGAGCTTTTCCCAGGGGATCTCCTCTGAGGTCACCTGACTGGGTGTCACCTCTGACCTCGGTCCCCAACCCTTCGCACATCGACCTCACACTGGAACCGATACTATTAATCAGAAGGTTCTAGAAAGCATTTTTAAGTCTGCAGCACAGGCTTATATAACCCTCCATCTCCCTCCAGGAGAGACACGTGATTCGGTTTAATGTTCTGGAGCTGGGTGAAGCAGCCAGTGCTTCTGGGAGAAGAAGCCTGAGGATTGTATCTGAGAAGATCTCCATCACTCCGATCCAGCGGCCGATCTCCCTTCCCAGCTCCCAGCTCAGGAACCTGCCGCAAGGAGACCAGGGCTCCAGGCTTCAGGGTCACATCAGCAGCTCCTGCTGATGATTGGTGCCTCTCGCTCATGTTGAATCTGTTGCTAAGCTCTTGCTGGTGATTGATATACGGCCGTGTGTCTGGCTTCGGGGGGGGGGGGGGGGGGTTGGGGGGCGTTGTGGGCGGGGGGGGGGGGGTGGTGGTGGGGGGGGGTGTGGTGTGGAGGGGGGGGGGGGGGGGTGGGGGGGGGGGGGGGGGGGGGGGGGGGGGGGGGGGGGGGGGGGGGG
>JABFEA020000032.1:129113-141497 GCA_019775915.2 Cyphomyrus plagiostoma | reverse complement strand
CCCCCAGCCGACAGGCTTTTCCGTTAAGCAGTCCTCGCTCTTCTCACTTCCTCAAAGCTCGAAAATCATTTTCATTCCAAGATTTGTCACACCATTGTTCCCTGCTTAGGAGCTGTTCTGATTCTCAGGAACGCACTGCATGCATCTCAATGCGTCTCAAGTCTAAGAAAATGGAGAGTCTTCCTAAACTGTATGTCTGCTCTTCTTCCTCAGTAATAACTTTGAATACACACTGGAAGCTTCCAAGTCTCTCCGGCAGAAGTCTGGCGATGGCACCATGACATACCTCAACAAGGGCCAATTCTACCCCATCAACCTTCGGGAAACCGACAACAACAGCAAGGTCCTACACCACCCTATCAGCAAAGTCCGGGTAAGGGTGACGCCAGAACGCAGCACCTCGGGAAACGTGCTTCTTGGTTAGGGTTTGTTGTTAGACTCTTGCTGTCGGGCTGCTGACTATGTTGGGCAGTTTGAGCAGGTGCGTCCATCGGTCTGTGGTTTGTGGGCTGACACTTGCGACTCTCTGTTTTCCAGAGTGTGGTGATGGTGGTGTTCGGGGAGGAGAAATGCCGGGAAGACCAGCTCAAGCACTGGAAGTACTGGCACTCGCGGCAGCACACAGCGAAGCAGCGCTGCATCGACATCGGTAAGACGCGCTCCTCTCGATCATCCGCCCAATTAAATTCCTGCGCAGGAGCACCGTCAGATTTTAGCCATTCTAGTAGTTCCTTCACTGTGTGCACGTTATCACCACAGTCTATAGGTTCCACACTTGGACATGTGTGCTTTTATTTTTTTATCGTTATGTTCCATCGAGTGAATGTAATGTTGGCAAACATAGGTAGCGTTCCTCCAGAATATTCTGTTTGGGTTTTCCTGCATGCTCGTACTTCCCTTAAACCAACGTGTCACAGGAACCTTGAGAATCTTGGGACTCCCTTAAACATAAACTACCTCAACCCAAAAAAAGGAGGGAAAGGGAGAATAGAGAATATAAGCAGGGTTGCTCCCCCTAGTGGTTTGTTATGTCACACATCAAATTTTGCCTGGGCAGACATACGCATTTATGGTGTGTAAAAGAGAAGCTTAACTATGTGAGAGATGGGTAAACGTGTTGTTGTACTTCAGCTTATGTGGAACAGATGGAGGGGTGGATGTCTGGGGGAGAGGGAACCACTTCTAAACTGCTTGTTTAGGATATGGTTCAACTCATACAGGCGCCGTTGTGCGAGTCAGTGTCGATGCGTCGATTGAGGATGTCTTCTGTTTCGCGAAAGAAGAAGAGTGTTTTACTTTCAGGGGGATTGGGTGTGACCGGGGTCAGTTCCCCATGGAACTAGCCGGTACTGGGACAACTACTGGAAGTGAAACTGGAAAAGAAAACACAGAATAGGGTACTTGTCTTGTCAGGTTGTGTCACCATGGATGATGGGTCTGAGATAATGGTGGAGAGGAGCTCATCCAGCCATGGATGCAGTCAAAGACCGGGGCAGCAATGTTGGAGATCTAGGCCAACTATTGTGTCATTCTTGTCCACATGTGGAATTATGACAATAATAATGGTCAATACCATTGTCATCATAATATCCACTGTCCATTCGTGATTCAGTAATTATGACACATCTACTGATCCTCTTTGGGAACTCTGCTTTTCCACCCGCCCCATCTTAGTCTCCGTGACACACATGTAGATGAGAGCAAGCTCGGCAGTGAAGGGCAGCCACCTGCAGAGGCAGCCATGGAGCTGGCAGGCTAGGGGCCTTTCAAGGGCCCACGGGCATCTGACTGTTCTGCTCAAGCCGGGCTCAACTCTGACTTCCGATCAGGGGCAGGGAGGGCTCACACAACGAGTCACACGCTGCCTCCATCACAGAGCATCACCGTGCATTTGATTATAACCCACGCGTCTCCGTCCTTTATGTCTTTGTGTCCAGTTTTCTGTCTGTTGAAACCACAGGACGTCAATGGAACGTAAGTCCCAAACACTAACCCTGTACCCGTCCTCCGGCCCCCTACAGCCGACTACAAAGAGAGCTTCAACACGATCAGCAACATCGAGGAGATCGCCTACAATGCCATCTCCTTCACGTGGGACATCAACGAGGAAGCGAAGGTGAGCGAGTAGAACACTCACCGCAGATGGTGCAGGATCCCTTTTACTGAGCCCGTGGCGTGTTTCCACAATAGATGCTCACTGACGCCAACTCACAGGCCGTTCCTGTATTACACCCTGCGAGTACTGCCTTAAGAAAGGGCATATTTACACCGGCTTTGGTTGTGAGACAGCCTTGTTCAGATGTTACCTAAAGCCAGTCGACCTGTTTATGTTATTGTTTGGTTAATGCGCATTCCAAACAAGGCAGTTCCTCTTAAAGAGGGTGTGCGGGGCAGTTGGGAGGATTGAAAAGGTGGTTGTTGAAATGAACAAAGCTTCACTGGGGTAAAAATGGGGAAGTTTGACTTAGGGGCCTTTCCATACTTTCCTTGTTGTTCGCCGTTTTATCCCGTGAAGGCCTCCTATGCACACACAGCTCTCCCTTTATGGCTGGTGACATCAAGCGGCTTTTGTCACAGAGGGTGCCATCCCAGTTCGCCCTGGCCGTGACATCAGTCTGTTCCCCAGTGGCGCTCGTCCGTCCGGGGACGCCCGGGCGATGCGAGCATGCGCCTCTGTGGCTCGCCGGCGACATTTTCTCGCCTGTCACACCTGTCACCCCTATTGTCACCTCATGCGATGTATGGAGGAAAAGGCCTTCGGGCGAGACGGGTCCAACAATGACACCTGGAATGAGGAAACGGGGCAGGAACAGAGTTTTTCACCTTGATGGCTAGTAGTGGAATCCCGTCAAACGGGTACAATGTTTTAGCGCTCCAGAGACTGGAGGAGATTACTCACCAGCCAATCTACATGCAGGCTTATGGCTTCCATCGAACTAGGTGACTTAAAAATGCCAGAACTGAGTTCTAAGAAAAAAAAAAAAAAAACATTCTCCCCGCACTGCTGCTGACAGCAAACAGAACTGCAGGCGTCGGCAGCTCCTTGTTGTCTTTTCCAGAGTGTTTTCCTTGCTCCCGGATATAGCCGGCAGTGGTCACATGGTTTGGTGGTCACAGGACACCCATCCTTTTGCTCACGCTACGTTGTCTGTTTGCTCGAGCCCGGGGAGGCTTAGCAGAGCTGGGAGAGGAGCTCGCAAGTTTAGGAGCTGGTCTCTGTGACCAGCAGGAAGTTCTCACTGAACATGAAAAGTCCCCAGTATGTGTATGAAACGAAGCACTAATGATATCTATGAGTGTACATCATTTATCCCAACGGAGCATTTTTGTCTACCACAATATTGCCCCCTGGTGGCAATAAATAGAAAACATTGTCAATATGTTCAATATATTTATCAAGTCCAGTAATTTAGTTGTATTAAAACACTTAAAGGAGAGACTGAAGGTTTTCTTGTCATACTAATGAGATAATTATCTTTTAGGCAAAGTAGAAAATGAAATATTAAACACTGTATATAGTAAATAATTGAAACATCAATACTCACTGTTTTTTTTGGTATCTATATATCAATTAGTCGCAATCAGCAAAGGATTTTAAAATATAAAAGTGGAAATTTGACTTAAAAATTAAACAGTGCTTTAAGAGCAAGTAAAATGTGTAATTCCACCAGTCCTCCAAAAGGGGGAGATGTGCTTACATACGCTGCACAGCTGCACCTTTGTCTGCCGTTGCCCTAGGTAACCGGTCACCGAGTCACTTCCTACATGTGGAGACGGTTACTAAAATCCAGCGTTGTGCCTCCTCCTGCCCGCAGATCTTCATCGCGGTGAACTGCCTGAGCACAGACTTCTCCTGCCAGAAAGGCGTGAAGGGTCTGCCCCTTAACCTGCAGATCGACACCTACAGCTACAACAACCGCAGCAACAGGCCCATCCACCGGGCCTGCTGCCAGATCAAGGTGTTCTGCGACAAGGGCGCCGAGCGCAAGATCCGTGACGAGGAGAGGAAGCAGACACGCCGGAAGGGGAAGTGCGCAGACCTGAACGCCAACCTCAACAACTGTGAGTACATGCCCCCCCTACTGGCCACACCCAGGTGGAGCGGGCGCTGGTCTAAATCGGTTATTCAAATTTGTCTATTTAGTGGATGCTTTTGTCCAGTCTACCGATGCAATATGCAATGGACAATGAGAATTAAAACTAAATATTTTTCCTCCCCTCCTGTTGCACCATTTTGATCATTATGGCTGAGTCGTGTCTCCCCCCCCCCCCCCAGATGTGGACGTGAAGATGCCTCCATTACTGCACAAACGCAGTGACGTCACCACCTTCAAGGTGATGACTGACTTTGACACCCAGCCGGTCCTATTTATCCCCGATATCCACTTCTCCAACTTCCAGCGGCATGTGAGTGACACGCCCGACTCCAGTCCTTACCGCTTGGTCAGCAAATGATCGATGAAGTCATTCCCCTATTCTTACTTCTGACACCTTTTTAAAAACACGCTTAAAATCAGCCTCTCCAAGTTTTGCTTATGAGGGCTTCTGCTGTGTGTATCGGATGTCCAGCCGACCGATCGAAGATTAACTGATTCTTTACCAAATGTCAAGTAGCGTTTAACATGTCGACACATATTAGTTTGCTTCGCAATGCTTTAATGAAAATAAAATAGGCCACTGACATTTGTTCTGGAAGATTCCAGTCTTTGTGGAATTTGCACGAACATTAAAGTGATAAATAGGGTCGACTGTTCGCCGTTACGAATTTGCTTCCACCCTGTCCTTGTACGGTAACCCACCTAGCCCCCCCACACACATACACACACACACACACACACACACACACACACACACACACACCAACATCAGGTGTTTGCAGAGATACGCACTGTACATAGAACCAAAGGCTACAATCTCTCCTGGGGAGACGCGCAGAGGCACAGCGAGGGGAGTCTGGGGTTTTTTCCGCATACAGACTGTTTGCCGTCGTTACTGGGTCCGATGGCACACACCTCTTCCTGTTTTTCCAGCAGTGGTTACATGACGGGTCCTTATCTATCTGACATGTCATCGCGGCCGTGACTCCCTGAGCCAAAATGTCATGAACTGAACGTGCTCCTGGCCTCCTGCCTTTATGCTTTAAGGTTTATGGTTTAATTTGGCATGATTGAGATAAGCAGGCGCATTAGGACAGAAATAAATTTGTCATACTGGGTTATAAATACAGCAATATTTGAAATTAACACATTTTTAAAATAAGACTGGATCAGTTCGATTATATATGGACTAGATGAAATGTAATACGGTCTAGAAAAGATATTTTAAGAAGTCAATTTTTCCTTCTTTACAAGTGGGCCAGTTTTGATAATAAGCTTGAGTTTGCCCTTGGATGCTAATATGGAGACTGGGCCCGGCGTACAGGAAGGTGAAAAAGCTCACAGGTCTCCTCACAGGTCTGTGAGTGTGGGGAGAGAGCAGGTCCCAGGGTGCGTCATGGGCTGAAAGGCAACCCAACAGTTTTGAAACTGGGAAATTGTTTTCATCCTAAATTGCAATTAATTACTGTAATTCCGCGCTGTTACGTTATTTTCTCATGTCTAACATTTTCTTTCTTTTTTTTTTTGTCCTTCTAGCAGTTCCCAGCAGAAGATGGAGAGGAAGGGTGAGTCTCACTTTTTCATGTTTGTTTTTATGACTGTGATCCAGGTTGGGATTTTTTGGGGAGTACAAGGTTCACCGACTGAACCCAGCAGCAGTATTTATCCAGCTGTTCTCTGTCCTTGGCTCCAGCTCGGCCATTAAGAGGTTACCATACTCCAGCGAGGAAGAGTTTGGCTCCCCCGCCAACAAGATGGCCAGGATGGAAGAACCCAAGAAAGGTAGGTGCACCTTTAATGCTCCTCGCGTTTGAGATTCGGCATTTAACCTTTTGGTTGGAGTGGGGTCATCGTGAGAAAGATCTATTGAACATTTCCGCCGTCTTTACGCCAACCTACCCCTGAAACCTCTGAGAGATATTTACTCACTGGGCTCTCAGGCAGTATTCATGAGAGTTTGTCTAGCAGGCAGCTCTGAAGGATGCCACCTTGTGCTTTCCGGCTTCTCAAAAGCTTCAACCTGTTGGGTTTAGAAACCAAGGGTGTCTCATTGAGAAGCTCTGTAGTTCAATAGCAGCAGTGGTCACCCCCAGGTCCTAACAGCGTGCCAGTCATTGGTTTGAAGAGGACGTGGTCTTTGTACCTAAGGAAGGCTTATATAACCTTGCTTCTCACATCCTGTGTGGATTACTGTTGGTCAGAATACCTCCGCTGCATCCCAGAGCAGGACACGAGGGCCTGGCCTGCTTTTTTCAGAATCACCCCCCGGCACATTCTCATGCTGCAGCATGGAATCCCCCCACCCCCCACCCTAGGCACTGAGAGTAATAGGCAGAGAGTTATGTGCTTTTTCCTATTCGATGTCAAGGTCCAGAAAGTGAGCTAATTTCGGTTGTCGCTGCTTTTCCTTCGTCTGGGTTCCATCACATGGGGAACGCAGTGTTTCGCCTGCATACTCGTGTGCTGGCCTGCCACCGGGCGCCGTGACCAAAAAGGCCGCAGATACGGCTATCTGGCACATGGCTTTTTGGTAAAGGGCTGAGTGAAACGTGGCCAGGTTATGCGCCTGCGTGCGTGTGTGTGCTCCCCAGTCAAACCGCGTCTCACTGCTTCCTGTCTGATCCTCCTCCACCACGCAGTCCTGCTCTACGTACGGAAGGAGACGGAGGAGGTGTTTGACGCCCTCATGCTGAACACCCCCACACTGAAAGGCCTGCTTGAGGCGGTAAGCTCCTGTACTTTTCAAAAAGATGACGTAGGACACCAGCAAACTGTATCACATGACTATCGCATGCAATCAAACGCTGCTCACGGTATCCAGTACCCCATATCACGTCATGTTATCAGTCATGTTAAATGATACAACTTCCCCGTATAAAATCTTGTGGCTGAGAGCTGCGGTTCAGCGCCGCTCTCGCTGACCGGCACACCCCCCGGGACACTCTGACGCTGACGGAATTATCGGCCGCATCGAGGTGCCTTCAGAGATGTCGCCCACCACCGTAGCGCCTTCCAACACAACCGCAGTGCCTAACGAGAGCTTCCCCCGGGCTTGCGTACGTGGAGCCTTTGTGTTATGGCCACGCTAAAGCACGTTGTCTTTGCCCAGATATCCGACAAATATGAGGTGTCGCAGGAGAAAATAGGCAAAGTCTACAAAAAGTGCAAAAAGGGGTAAGAATATTATTCCTTCCGTCATAAACGCATACGTGCATAAATATTCAACCGCACGTTACATAGATGCCCATGGCACCAGTCCCATCTAATATCTCGGATTTCTCAACACTTATCATCAGGATCCTTGTGAATATGGATGACAACATCATCAAGCATTACTCTAATGAGGACACCTTCCAGATTCACATGGAGGAGATGGGCGGGGTGTACAAGCTCACCCTCACAGAGATCTGAAGAGGGAAGTACGGGCTGCATAATGCCACCCTCGGCCAGTTCAGACTGCTGCGGGCCTGCATCATGGACGGGATTGGGGTTTACATATCCTGTACATAGACCTACCCTCTACTCTGTGCCTACAGTCTGTCTCTGATGTTTTCGGCACTCCTCCTCCGTCAGCCGAGGAACCCATTGATGCTCCTTGTAGCTCAGAGGAGTTTGGGCAAATGGCTGCCGCCGCCCACAAACGCGCTGACCAATGACGACACAGCGAGCTGCAGTATGTCAAGTGCTTTTCCCCCCCATTTCCTTCTCACGGTTACCTGAATGACACAAAATGGGCGTTTGGAAGCCCATTAAATGGACATCCTAGAATGACGATAAGACGTAAAAGTTGGGTAAAAAACGACTCTACTTTGATTAATCATCACCATCCAGAGCATCGACTACGGGATTTTTGCAGGACGACATTCAGAAATCGGTCCTTTAAGCCACTCTGCATTTCCCCTACGAATTTTCTTTTTGTCCATGTGGATATTATTGCACTGAAGGAATAACACTTAGGGTATCATGTGTAGGGATTTATTTAGAGTGTCTAAATTTGATTGTATATACAAGCACAGCCAACCGGACCTGACTCAGTCTAAAGCATAACATCTTGCAGTATTTAGCCTGTAAACTTTAAGCAGCCATCCTCATATTTCTAATGGTGACATCTTCATTATTTCTGATGTCACCACTTCTTGTGATATCCACACGCATGCAGATGGCTATAGAAATGTTGTTGAAGCTGCGTGGGTTTTTTTTTTTGTTTGTTTCGTTGAAAGTGTTGTGCTCCTAATATTTCGAAATCGGCCATGTTTTCTTTTCTTTTTGCAGTTTCAGTGAATTTTGCTTACAGTAACCTGTACAGGACGTGCAATGAAGTTCACTTACCATTATATGAACAGATACAGTCTATAAATCTGTCTCTATATGCATATGTATAGATCTGTATATATCATCTCAAATTGAATGTGTCAGTGTCAAAAAATATATTCTCAATGAATAGCATTTCCCTTTTCTAATTACAAATATTCAGAAGCCAGTGTAGGTCTTTTGAAAATATGTTTGTTTTTCTTTTTTTAAATAAAAACCTGGCTAGGTTGATTGGCTAGAGCAATTATGATGAAAGTACGTGGTATATTTATTTTATATATCAGGAACAGGGTTGGGGTGTTAAAGAATTATGAATTTCAGAAAATGTTTATTATCATTTAATATTGTATTATTTTGTTTTTATATGGAAATACTACAGAGTGTCGTTTGTATGCTATGGGATTTTTTATTGTTATTTTTACAAGAGGGTGGATCTGCTTCCTTAATGCTCATGGTTAGATGCTTCCATGTGTGTAATATGCATTGTGATGAATAAAACCAGCATTTGGACGAACTGCTTGCTTTTTGATTTGGGCTGTGAGTTACCTAGGAAGTGCCGGCTTGCACCAGGATTTATAACCCGATCCCAGGGGGCTGTAACTCGAATCCTGCGGACAGGTAACAGCTCATTGAAAATCTGTAATAGCTACCTGCAGTGATTTACATACGTAAATAAAACAAACATTTTGATGTGGCCTTTAACTACTGTGAAGTCCTAGCAACAAATAGATGGCTTTTCTGTAGAAAACCAGTCCAGGGGGGACCCCTTAGACAGTCCAGTCTTTGGCCCCCTCCCAGCTCCGTGCAAACCCAAACCCCATAATACAGAACACCAAATACCTGGTACAGGGGTACTGGGAGCTGGGAGGGAGCAAAAATGTGAAGTGGCTGGGGATCCCCCAGGATTGGATTGAGAAACAATGTTCTACAATGTCCTAAAGCACAGGTGTCAGACTCCAGTCCTGGGGGGCCAGAGTCCTGCACATTTTTGGGTTTCCCCTCATTTAACACACCTGATTCAACTCTTTGTGCTAATTACCACATAGCTGTTGAGCTGAATCATTTGTGGTGGAACTAGGAAAGAACTAAGCTACACAGGGCTGTGCCCCCCCCAGGACCAAAGTTTGACACCCCTGTTCTAAAGGATGTGACTGTTTGGTCGGACTTCCTAAGAGCGTCATGGCAATGAATAGTTTTGCCAGTTTGGGGGAATTAGGGGAGGGGGCAGTACAGGGTAGAGGGATCGCAGGGGGTCAAAAACCAGTGACGCGGCAACAGTCTGCCATGGATGCAGGAAACATCAAGGGCATCTGCCTCTCTCCATCAGGCTACAGGATTGTCCGTCAAAGACCCCCCTAATTGGTCACCCCCTTCGGGGGAGGGGACTACCATGCAGGACATGCCCTGATATCCGAGGCCTCCTTGAGTACTCACACCTCTGGTTCCAAGAACCCTGTCCGCGTGACTCTGAGGCTTGTGAGGTCTCGTATAACCTCCTGAAGGAAGGTCACGCGCAACTCCTGACTGACAGGGTAAACTCGATGCCCAGAGGACAGGATTTATCCAGAACTGTCTGTACAGCGGGAATTTAAAAAACATCCATCACAGAAGGTCAAGCCTTAGATACAGATTTTCTAATATGTTTTCTTTCAAGGGTATGTAGTGCTTGTGGTAGATTAATGACATAATCCAGAGGGAAATGCTTTCCTGTCTGAACCAATCAAAAGTGCCATTTTATTCAGTTTTAGTCTTTTGCATTGATTTCACTACATTTACTTCATAGACTGCGTCTGAATTCAGGGGCTGCGTCCTTCCAAGGCTACATTGGAAGACTAAATGTGTCTCAGTGGTGCACCAAGGCGGTCGGTCTCCATGGCTTCTTCAAATGCAGTCCGCCCTTCATTTCCCGCCCCATGAAGGATGCGCCCAATGGATCCTTCGCCGTCCAAAATATCCCAAGATTCATTGCACAGGCGACGAGAGCGTGACTCGAAGGGTAAGGGTGGGAACAGCTGGTGACGTAAATAGGAAATTATCCGTAGACCAGAACGTCTCATGACAACGTTTTCTGTTCAAACATTGAATAACGCAGCCTACAGAGGCTATACCTTCGTGGACCACAAAGTATGCAGCCCCTGAATTCAGACACAGCCTTAATTTCGCTGACTGAAAGGGCACTTGACTGATTGGCCAATCAATGACTCCGATTCACTTGATTGACTGTCTAGGGACCAGCCGCTGTGGGCAGATCCCGGGTCTTCCCCTGCATTCTCCACCGGTGCCACAAGGGAGAATCAGCACAATGGAATCCTCTGTCTACAGTCTGCTTGTTCAGCCTCGATAATTACCGTCAGGAACTGTTTTCTGTGTGAAAGTCGCTGTAAGATGCCACAACCCCCAGCCCAGCTCTGTTGTCGCCAGAGCTCTAGACACGGTACATCATACGCGACGAGGGTTTCCAAGACAACAGCCACCGAATTAGTGGTAATGAAGCGGAGCGTCAGGGCGACAGAGCTGCGCGCATACAGCACTGATGCAGCGGCTTGGATGAGCCCCAGGCTTTTTTCTGAGAGCGAGTCTTTGTTCGTCTGCTTGCCTTTAGGGAGGCAGGGTTTCTCAGCCAAGGTGAGACTAAGTGAGCCACAAGAATATGATGACATCAGCCTACACTGTCAGCCAAACAAGGCTGTTCCGGTCCCTGTCTTTCATACGAACCAAGGACCAAAACAGATGCACGTTCCCATTGCCATCCCTCATTTACCGGAGCCTCCATTTTCATTATTTTATATTTCTTTATTAAACCTTATAGCAGTGTACGTCAAGCCGGTCCTCAGGGATCTACCGGGAGCTGGGGGCAAAAACACGGCCGGTCTGGGAGTCCCTGAGGACACGATGACAGAGGGACACGAACATCAGATAGCGCACAGCATCAGAGCATTACACAAGACTGACAGCATTTCGCTGTAACATAAGTGTCTACAAGCTGGTCACCCAGCGGCCATTTAGTATCTGCCAGCTAACGACCAGCTTTTTATACAGAAGTGGACACATGGGGGGGTGGGCAGGAGATGATGACGTCTCCCACTAGGCAGCACCCGCAAGCCCACTACCTCTCCATGATATTCAACGGCTTGCAGAACACCCCCCCCACCAGTTAGCTTACAGCCTACAGACATTATGGCTCCAAACGCCACATAACAAAAAGCAAACGAACGAGTCACACGAGAAATTTGGCAGGAACAGCTAAATCTGGAGGAGGGGGGGTTCAACACCAAGCTCTTCATCATGCACCATTTTTTCCAGCCTTTAAGAAGTTTTTACCACGGCGGTAAAACCACGCCCCTTTTGCACAATGAAAACATTTTCCGTGTTTCGGCTGAAAAACTAAAAAAAGGAAGTCGTTTACAACCCTCAAAAAAACATCGTACGGTGGCCCAAAACTGCGAAACGCACATCACAGGGCGAAGCTTCCGCTCGCGCTGGCAACCGGCAGCGGTGGCGCAATTTTTACTGCAGAAGAATTTCACTGTCCTGCCGCCAAGAATTTCACGGGCCCGAGAGACGAGGAGGAGAGCATTGTCGCAGCTGACATAAAATCCCCATTTTCTGCTTGATCACCACAGACACCCAAACACACAAGCCGGCTCACATCCCATCCCCACCGCTACCATGGAGTATCTACACCAGTCTACTGCATTTAAACAATTCATATGCACCCCCCCCCCTTATAAAACTGATTAACTTAATTGAAAAGCAAGTTACTTCTTTACATTCTGCTTCAAAACTACGGCGCCATTTCAAGGTTTGAGACATTTTAGTTTAAGGTCTGATCCTTACTGATGAACCATGATGAACTAATTCCATCCATCCATCCATCCATCCATTATCCAACCCGCTTGTCCTACTGGGTTGCAGGGGGTCCGGAGCCTATCCCGGAAGCAACGGGCACGAGGCAGGGAACAACCCTGGATGGGGG
>JABFEA020000032.1:105995-125635 GCA_019775915.2 Cyphomyrus plagiostoma | reverse complement strand
CCTCCTACTCCGCCACGACGGACTCCCCACACACCCCCCCACCCACCCGGACCTTCACCCCCGGCCCCGACGACCCCCCCCCCCCACGACCATACACACTGGCCACTGAATTTTAAGCACTTTTCCTTCGATAACAATATTAAGCTGCTCCTACCCTTCCTACCCGCAGATCGTAAGGCCCGGCGGCCGAACGACGGCGCCGCAAGCTGCCCGTCTGCCTTTATTGTGGCCACGTTTGTGTCACCATCAAAATAAAAACCAACCCGCCGTGTCGCGAGGGTGACAGACGTCTCTCAACTTCCCCCCCATAGATTTTATTTCAGTTAGAACTTCAGATGCCTACAGCCAAGACTTTATTTTCACCCATAAATCACATCGATAGGGGGGTGGGAGGAATGACAGGCGAGAGAATAGCTGGGGTGCAAGTATTTAACCCAGTGGGGCGAGACCCCCCCCTCCCGGATTCCCTCTGCTTGGAAAGGGATGATGAGTAATATAACCTTTCCTCCAGTTTCCACCAAGTTACATTACCCCCCTCCCGCCTCATGCTATGAACAGCTTGTCTCTCTTTACATGGCTCTGTCTCCAACTCGCCACACTCCATTCTTTTGGCAGGATAGTCTGTTATGCAAACAAATGACACAGCTTGCCTAAGGGGGAAGGGGGGTGGGGTGTCACATGGTCTCATAACTGGGTCTAACTTTCTATCCCCTGTTATAATGAACCTTGCCCACCTCAACCAATCACCATGTAAACAAAGAATGGCTTTGAGATCTTAAGATGATCGGTTTTCTGGGGGGGGGACAGTCAAAAAAGAACCACTTAAGAGTTTTTGTTTGTTTGCTTTTTTTTGTTTATGGGGGATGCAGTGATTTGTGAACTGTACATCAATTGCACGTTCAGCAACAATTCCAGGAACTTCCAGAAACACTGTTATGTGCAATGCAAATGTATAACAACCGTATACTGTTATATATTGGTGGCCTATAATCTGACAACTGGAAATCTCTGTTATGTGGTGAAATCCATGTCGTACTGCAGAATTACGGTAAACCGTTTTAAGACTAAATGAAATCATCAATACATTGATTAAATCATCTGAGGATAGAGTAGTAGTCGTCAGCGTACATTTACAGCAAATGATGTACAAGAAGGGTCGTTTTTCGAGCACAGCCCACCCAACTACAACTACAAAATCTGACAAGAAAAAAATATCAGTCATGAAAATGGTGAAGTTTTCCTTGATTCCGGGCTTAAGGGACTTTTGACTCGCAGTAGGATTTGCGCCAGAATACATAGGTCACCTTTAAAGGGCATGTGAATAACAAAGCAGAGAGCAGCCACCTCTGGACTCACCGGCCACACCCCACTTATTCCTCGAACGCGGCCTGTTTACGACCCTGGTCCAGGAGTCGTGGAGTTCGGGAGCAAAGACCGCAGCTGGCAGTGGGAGGGAGCACGGGCCTCATCGCTCCATACAGGAGAGACCAGTCTGCTGCACCATCACGTTATATAAGCCACCAAACCAAGCATCTGACTTGTAAAGAAGCAAATAAAGAAATAAAGCAGCCTAAAATGTCGGCGAGTTGATAATTGGCTTGGAATGCTCGGAAATCAGGAGTGAGGGGACAAAATAATATCATTATGTGGAGGTGGTTTCGCTGCAGCGGGAGATGTTCACATGCAGCTTTCTGCCGCCCTGAAACCGGCACGGACGAGCCAGACGCGCGCCAGCGACTCGCGGCTCGGCGACCTTTCACCCACTTTTCAGGCTGGAGGTTCACTGGGTTTATTCCGACACTGCTGACTCCCTCCGGTACGCCCTCCAACAGCCACGCACCCCGTTTCCTCCAATCAGCCGGCGGCCATGCTCCGATCACGCGCCCTCTTCGCTCCGATTGGACGGCGCCGAATACACATTAATTTTTGATTGGCGACGGGTTGCCACCCTCCGATCCGCTCGGACTTTTTTGTTTTCGTTTTTTTTTTGTCTCGCACAGCTGAGGCGCGCGCTGACTGCGGATCCTAAATCCCGTGTTTAATGCGCGCCGAGCGGACGCGTCGCAGCTCGCTCCTCTTTGTCCTATTGTTTCCCGACTTCGCCAGGCGAGACCAAAACAGTCCCGATGCTCACTTTTGCCAGCGGGCGGAATTCAGAAATGGAAGAATCGAGTCGGGTAAGGGTATTTAAAACTTTATTTTTGGGGGGAGGTGGGGGAGGATACTTTCACGGATGTGTTGCGGTGCATGTCTGATTGTACGCCGTTAGCAATTCTGCATAGTAGGTGATAAAGATAACATGCATCCAAATGTAATGACGGGACCCAGGGGAATGCGTAACGGTTCAGAGCCCCGCATCGTTCGTCATAGACACACAGACGCTGCATCAGATAAGCGCAGCGCAATGGGATGTAACGGGACTGGCAGCATCATGCTCCATGTCAGATCGGCGTCCAGTGCAAATACACGCGCGTTACCTAGGGTTCTTTGCCGGATAACAGGTGGGAGAGCCGTC
This sequence comes from Cyphomyrus plagiostoma, assembly GCA_019775915.2. Lineage (NCBI taxonomy): Eukaryota > Metazoa > Chordata > Actinopteri > Osteoglossiformes > Mormyridae > Cyphomyrus > Cyphomyrus plagiostoma. The sequence goes on along the minus strand of JABFEA020000032.1, from coordinate 123,120 downwards.
TGCATATGTGCGTCTTGTGGCGTACAGACGGCGGTCAGCAGGCGTGAACGTTAAAAATAGCCCGCCAGCCGGTTAAGTAGGAGTGACGCTCAGTCCGATCCAACCGGTGCCTCGTCAAACCGCCAATGTAGGTAACATATGGAGTATTCCTATCTATGGTGTACGCCGATTTGAGTGTTAGCGATGATACAGATCCGCCACTGTTGTTGTTGTCCTAGTCCACACAAAAGCGGCGTGCGCTCGCCTTTGAAACGGCGCACGACCTCATAGTTTTGGGGAGTGGCCAGGGGAGCCCGGCCCCGGCGCTTCCTCCCTATGCTTGCCCGAGGCAAGGACGTCATCTCGTGGGTTGTGCTCGCGGATGGGAGGATCCCTGGGCATGAGCTGGCGGATCTCCTAGACCTGGACGTTGCCAAAACACACACGGCGCCGCATCCCCTTTCTTCACCGAGCTCCCCGTTTTATGCTCTTCCTTTAAGGGGATGTTCGTTTGAAAAGCATGATGTTAATCGGTTTTAGGTTTACTGCGCTCCTGGAAACGCAGGGAGAAATATTTCAGATTTTTTTTTCCTTTACCGACAGTGCTGTAACTAGTTGTAATGTAATTATGAGTGAAGTCATTGCCAGTATTATCTATCTGGCTATTGATCGGCCCTGAAGGCACAGAGTCAGGTTATGCCCTAGATTAGATAATCCCTGTGTTTAATGCTGCAATTGGCGCTGTTCAGGGAGACGCGATGGATCCCTGTGAGTCTCCAGCAAAGCGGAAGAGGTGTGACAGCGAGCAGTCCTCCTGCAGCGTGCTGGAGTACAACGACCTGGAGGCTGCGGAGGCCTTGGTCTTCATGAGTGCCTGGCGGCAGAGGTCCCACCGGCCAGACCCCTGCAAGCCCCGGCCCCTGACGCCGGCCTCCGACTCCTGCGACTCCCTCCCCCACGGCGAGCCCACAGACACCCCCAGGGATTTTGTCTCACTCTCATCACTGGTAAGAGGGGCTCAGGCACCCGTCAGGTAAACAACCCTAACTGTTTGGTCAGCAAACAATCTGAAATTCAATCTGTGAATCCCAGGTGCACAGAGCCAAGCAATCATTTACTTTTTTTTTTTTATAACTTTATGTTTTCTGTTATCATTTAGAGGTTTTATGGTAGAACAGATGGGAGCAGATAGCGGGTCATGCTTTATGACCCTGACTCTTGATCTGTGTGGCATCACAACGACCCTTGCGGGTTTCGGCGTTGCCCGGCGATTTGCTGCGATTATGATGTCATCACCCTAGCCACAGGTGGCGATGTAAACATTAAAACAAACCAAATTAGATACAGGGTAAATAAAGACGCTTTACAGAGTGCTTAGCAACACAGCTCCTGCCATCACGCCGATATCGATTTAGGGGGTACAGTCAGTTCCTCTCAGTGTGCATGTTGGTGCAGAGCGTGACGCCTTTTTGTACATTTGTTTCAGTGCATGACGCCGCCTCACAGCCCCAGTTTTGCCGAGAGCCTGGGCACCAGCTCGCTGACTGCCGCATCACCACCGGGTGGCGCTTGCCTGGCCCAGTCCTGCCACCCCAGGAACTCTCACCCCAGTACGACCAGCCAGTCAGAGCCCACTGCCACGCCCCCCTGCAGGGCCATGGCCACCAGCGTGATCCGGCACACGGGCGACAGCCTCCCGCGGCAGCCCATTCCGGTCCAGGCCCCAGGGAAGCTGGAGCAGGCCAAGATGGCCGCCCCTCTCGAGGCAGAGGACCTAAACCTGCGCAAAAGTCCGGCCCGCCCTCCCACAGAGTCGGGCTTCTCGAGCAGCAGAGGCGAAGCTCCCACTCTCCTGCCTCCGAGCCCCATTTCCAGCTCCCCTATCATTTGCCAAATGCTGCCAGTGAACGCTCAGCCCGGAATGATCTCTGCCATCATCCAAGCCCCTGTCCGGAGCTCCGCCCACACGGTGAAGCCCATCCTGCCCCAGACAGCTGCATTCCCGCAGCCCATCCTGGTGACGCCTCCGGTCACCCAGGGCACGGTGATGTTCGTGGTGCCCCAGCCCCCCGTGCCTCAGCAGTGCCCACAGACAGTCGTGACCCTGGGTAACACCAAGCTGCTGCCCCTGGCCCCCGCCCCGCTCTATGTGCCTTCTGGTCAGAGTGGCGTCATCAGCATGGACTTCTCCCGTCGCCGGAATTATGTCTGCAACTTCCCGGGCTGCCGGAAGACCTACTTCAAGAGCTCTCATCTGAAGGCGCACCTCAGAACTCACACAGGTAAAGGTGTTCGGCCTGAAGACCAGGCCAGGATGTTTGAGAGCATTTTGGGGATTAGATCCCACAACTAAAACAGATGTTTATAAGGAAAGATCTGATTAGCCTGTGCAACACTTTTACTCCCAATAAGACTAGTTTCTTAATTGCTGTTCATTTTTTGCAATTCCACTGCCCCGTGCAGTATTCGAACCCGTGCCCTTATGGTTGCAGTTTCCCCCTCCCTTCCTTTCAGGTGAGAAACCCTTCAGCTGCAACTGGGATGACTGCGACAAGAAGTTTGCGCGCTCCGACGAGCTTTCCCGCCACAGGCGCACGCACACGGGTGAGAAGAAGTTTGCATGCCCAGTGTGTGACCGTCGCTTCATGCGCAGTGACCACCTGACCAAGCACGCCCGCCGACACATGACCGCCAGAAAGATCCCTACCTGGCAGGCTGAGGTCCGCCACCTCAATAGGCTAGCTGTGGCCAAGGCTCCTCCCACTCTGACTGGCTCCGCCCTACCTATAGGGGCTCCTCCCTCCCTATAGGAGCTCCTCCCACTCCAACTGGCTCTGCCCTACCTATAGGGGCTCCGCCTTCCCTGAAGGGGCTCCTCCCACTCCAGCTGGCTTCTCTCCCTATAGGGGCTTCAAGCTAACCTGCCCATTCCAACCAAATTCTACCATCTCAGGACTAAACTCCTCCCAGACTCTCAAGGGAAAAGTTAAAAAGGCTGCTACGTAGCTCATGGAAAAAAAAAGAAATAAAACTGAAATGCACTGGACATTTTTCCCTCCTTGCTTGTTTTTACATGTTTTTTTGCAAAGGAATTTGTTTACTTTCATATCTTGCAAAATGTATGCACTCATTGCCAAAGCCTTTATATGAAGTTTGTCTGTAATTATATTTGTATATTTGTATCTGTGCGTGTATGTAAATACATATCTTTGACCATATTGCATATTCAAAATGCCATTTATTTACAGAATACGGAAAGTTATATGTGCAGTCAGTGAGTGGACAGTGATCTACACTGTGATTATTATGACTTATGTCACATTGCGTATTTAATAAATGTTTGTATTGAAGACTGTGGTGATACGGTATTTGCCCTGTTTCTACATAGCGGTATGTCATGTCAAAGTCACACGCTGAGATGGCGGATTGAAACTCTGGAATATGCTGATACAGCAGGACATCTTGCTGACGTGGCACAATGGCTCTGCAAGTCACTGGAAACGCAGATTAATCGTCTGGCCTCCCCTGTTACGCAGAGTTGTGGAAGCACACTCCTGACCGGAACGGCGTCGTCGTGTTTCACTTCTATGTATGCAACAAGAAATTCGTCGTAGCAAGTTAATGCTCAATAATTAATCACATCTACATCAAGATAATGCAGTGTAGGCCTACTCACGCTAAACCAGGAAACTCAACTTACCAAAATAAACAACAAAGTAGCATCACCTATGTTCCTAACCATTATCTCGTATTTATTCATCATTAACCTTCCCATATATTAACTTCCTAAGCTGTGCACTCATGTATACATGCCCCTGTAATTTAAATCGAGTTCTAGGTAAAAAATATTTTTCCTTTTTCCAAAGTGCTGTACTTGTTAAATGTTTGATAAATGAAAAACAAAGGTCCATATGCGAGCTGGTACATTGAAATACGTCCAGAAAATCTCTGGTACATTTGCATGATTTAAAAAAATAATGTAATGCTTTTACATAATAAAATAGCAGCAAAACCATTAACAGGAGTGATGCTTTATTAACCTCCGTGGGGAAATTCTCTTTTCCCTTTACCCAATCTTGCGCTCCGTGACACACAAAGTTAATAAACCGTGAATATATCACGACAACAACGCAAATTCATAATGGTCACTGATGGCTATCCTTTCGTTACGGATCTAACACAATTTTACGCCCTTTACATAAAGCCCACTTCAGCGGCTGCGTTTTATTTATCCTGAAGGCTTTGTCCACACCCCCTCCCAGTAGAGCCCTTTCACAAATCAGAGTGTAGGTAGGAGGGGCGCTGGGTGGGTGCGACCAATCGGGTATCGCATCGCATACCCACCTCTCAGTCTTTATGATGTCATAAGCGGACACCGAAAGCGGCCACTTCTGCTGCCGATCATCATCGGTTTTGCTGATATTTGGTGAAGCAGAGCGCTGATATGCAGCACAATCACACTTAGGCTGTGTAAATAAATAACTTAGCCGTGGAAAGCGCTTCCGCTGTCTCACAGTGAGAAGTGAGTGGCTCAGAAGGAGCCTACAATTAGACCGTCTAATGTTTAATTGGCACCTCTATCTTATATTCTCCCCTTTTTTATGCTCCTCACACTATATTAGACCCGTGTCGCACATCTCTCGTCTTCTAGTTTAATTACAGTAAAACTGTCCTTATTTATGACTATTTATGATATTGTTAAGCCTACTTTTAAAGTGACTTATTCTGCTTTCATCGTTTATTATGTCGGCGTTATTCACCTTGCATTTCGCTGTCGGTTACGGTCTGACCTTATACCTCGCACGCGACAAATAAAAGCCTGGATCAATTGTAAAACAAAGACATTCATGTGACCGTTTTGTAGTCCGATTCACAAGTCGGCTTAACAACAAATGCGGACTGGTTTTACCAGAATGATTATTAAAATTATTTTTCGATGGAACATACAGGTGTTTGTGTATTTAACGGAACAAATACCATTATTCATATGCATTAAGCTACACAGTTACACACCGAAACCGGGGTGACAACCTTTCAGTAACCCACAGGTATTCAGTTTGAACTCGGCTGATTGGGGGGATGAGACAGACTTTGCTCATCTGTCACATGACTGTGGTCACACGACTACGGTTAATTTAGACTGAGCCTTTATTGCTGCCCCGGAGTTGACCGGGAATTCAGGCCGAAAACCATGCAAAAAATATACGCCAGGAAAGTGTATTACTCACCGACTTTGTAGCACCATCCAAAAGAGTTTCTTCTCTATCTCTATTAAGCACCGACAATAAAAATCATTAAAATGTTGAGTGTCGCAGCTGAGCTCTCAATTAAGTTGCCTCGATTAAGCTGGGATATGAAGAAATGACAGGAGTTGAATTAAAGAGCTTTATAATGACCTGATGGTGGCTTTTCAATTGTTCATCGCCCTGAGCAATTAATTAAATACGTCATTTATTTACGTTCAAAAACTAAATTAGCGCGATTTAGAAATGATCAACTAAATGAAACAATTTAAAGCAAAAAAAAAACACCTTAACGCTTTTGGTATTCAATAACTAGATATCTTTTCAAGTAATCTACATAATGATAATTTCAGGTTATTTTAATGGGGGAAAAATTACATCTTAATTTTCAGGGAATTACGGAAATTCTTCAAGTAAACAGTCGCCAGAAGTGAAGAAACCCTGCTTTACCTGATACAGAAGCTTACCCCCCCCAGACTATTTGCGCAGTGTAACGCCCGAAGTTACCACAAGATGGTAGTATAGACGCGCATTCAGAACAGGGGGAGCCGTGGGATGGTTTCAATGCTAGGCAAGAAGCCACAGAGAACCCAAGTTCAGCGTAAAGGTTCTCTTTCAGGAAGGGGGCGTGCCGCTGGGGAATTCTGGGCAGGAAAAGAGACTTAAATATACAGACATATTTTATAAAACTAGGGAGTAAGCAAGAAAAACATTCCTGTGCCGCCATAATATACATCTGCGCCAAATATAAGAGAGCAGGGGTTGAAATACCCTTTCTCGAGAACAGTGGTTCTCAACCATTTTTGCACCGCGACCCAATTTTTACCGGCTCGGTGGCGACCGTGTATTAAGTATAGGTTTAAGATAACGCTATTATCAAGCGTGCAGCGCACTCTGTAATTTACGCCAATCAACGCTTATTGCACGAATCTGATTGGATGTGCCAGTCAATTTTAAATTCAGCATCTGCGGTTTGGCTTCTTGGATTGGTTTTGTATTCACTAGATTTGCTCTAAGCATTTTAAGACCAAAGACCCGTTTATACGGGCTAATTCTAGGACTCGGCTGGGAAATCTGATCGTGGATCAGCATATGAGCTTGCTGGTTTTAAAATGCTTACATTACCAACTCCGCCTCGCGATCCAATTTTTTTCTGTGTGGTGAATTTAAGGTTAACGTCCTTATAAAAGGCCGGTTTTAGTCGGTTACATAAATTTTATTACAGTATAATCAGACCTCAGTTTTTTAAAAGTGGGTATTATAAAGCCCAGACATTAAAAATACACCATGCCTAAAAAAATCAAACGACCGTGAGCTGAGCATGAGAGCTCACATGGACGTAAGTAATCATTTACAGCAAACAGTGTTAGCAAGAGAGTGCTACCCTCTGGCTCGTTAAATATTCTCAGGGAAACCAGTCACCAAGGAAATGGCGACAGATCGCTGTGGTCTGGTTGGGGTGATCACACATGAGTCACGGGAACCACTGGCCGTTAATATACTCGGTTTCATCATTCATAGGCCTTGATTTTTCGACATTGGGCAGCTGGCAGTGACCTATAAGCTGACACAGTCAAGTCACATGCTGCCAGGGTGTCATCACATTAGGCTTCGACAGATTGGAAATACAGGAATAGGCGATAAATTAGAAGGACTAAATAGGGAAGCTGAATTGCCCGGAACGGCAAAAACTTTTATTTCGAGTCGTGCCATCCAGATTCGGCTGGATCTGTTCATCCAACCATATGGCGATCAAAGCCTGTGTTTCCTTGTTTGACCATCCTTCAGTTTTACTTTTTTATATATATTTTTGTTTTTACTGCTTTTTATTTCGTTTCTCGCTGTTCGCTGTGTGTATTTTGTGTTTCAGCGGCAGGCTATTCGCATAACCAATCGACAGCAAATACGTTTGTAAGTCCCACCCCAAAGTACCAGAAGTACCCCAACTGGTTTGGCACTTTCGGTACTCGAGATTTCGGTACTTGTACTCGACCGGAAGTCAATGGAAAAGCGAAAGTACCGTACGGTGGAAAAGCACCCTAAGAGGCCAAAGCAACGCAGCCGTCTGCAAACCTGCACCAGCACTGTCTCTTAAGTAACGCGCAGTCTAGCAACAACTGTATCCAGTGAGCTAGTTATGGCTGCCCCAAAACAAAGCAGAGATTTTATAATAGTCGTTTAAAGTGACAGAAAAGTTCCTGTAATTCAGCTCTGGGTACCAGAGCTGTGTCACACGACCAAAAACAGCGTCTCTTTTGTGTCAGTGAGCAGCACTGCGGACTCTCCCTGCGGCCATCATCAGCTGAATTCTCTCTCAATTGTCTCCATCAGGTCCTCCTCTGACCTGTTATACCGGATGGATGCAACCTCACAAGTTCCAGGGACCCTGTTCCAGAAACACACCAAGTTAAAGCTGTTTAATAACCAATTAAAATCCATTCGAACTGACCGCAATACTTTAAACACACTGGTTTAATATTTCATTAGATTGTTTATGACACTTGTAAACACTTTCATAAGCAAAAAGAAGTATGCTAATAGATTTCATTATTATTACAATAATTAACCATAAATGTAAAAATGTATTGAAATAATTCCAGAAAGATAGTAATTTTTTGCTCGTTGATAGAAAGGATACCATAAACTTAACACTAAGATTTATCTGTCTCTAAATATAACAGCATATTACGTTTCTAACAGTGGACCCTGTTTTTTTCCTTCTAAAACAGCGCATAACACGCATTATCCATCGTAAAAAGCCTGCTATAAGTATTGAAATATGCATACTGTTAATTTGATATTTTGGGCAGGAAAGCTAAATAATTAAAGGCGTACTTACGAGGCTGTCTCCTTGGTGAGTGAGCGATCCTGGAAACTGTCCTGCGAAGACATTTTACTTTTAAAACAACAGCATGATTAACAGAACTGTGGATAGGCCTATATTGTGTTTAAACATATTTGTTTAACGAGCTATTTGCATTAAAAATCACAAACTGTATTATGAACAAATTAGTAATACGTTGAATCTTCCATTCCGTTTCCTCACACCCATAGGTCTCAAAAGATGCGCGATTTTTCTGTGCTGCTTGTGAATTCATCTCCATTAAGGTGCTTTTACAAACACTACGAAAACATTTTAAAATTTTAATTGCAAAAGACAATTTACAAAGTGCTGGAGTTGCCATGGATGGCGTTAAGGAGTGGGAGGGTTCAAAAACTGCGTAGTCTACAAATGGGAAGTGCAAGTTAATAAGCAGCGAATATCATAAGTGTTTTGTGTTATTTTTCCTACTGAAACCCTTAAGCGTTTTATAATTTCTTTAAATTTGTCGCGATTCGTGCATTTTTTAGTTTCTTCAAGAATTTGAACATCGGCGCCACTTTTAAAGAGTACAAACACCTTTACTCTCCAGTTACAATCACTGTGAGATTTTATGTAGGGCTATATTTGACCTAATTTTACCTGAAAAGAAGACGAAAGAAAAGAATAATGATTAAAAAATTACCTTTTCCCGTAATCCGCCAGGACAAGTAGTTCTATCTGGAAAACTAAGCGCAGGTTTGGTATGTTTACTATAATAATCTTTCTTGAAATCGATCCTGCGATCCACGTCAGAAGGACGCGGAGTTTCTATAGAAAGGTCTGAGTTATAAACGGATCTGAAGCCGCTTCCCTTGAACTGGCGTCCGGGATGACAGAAGCCGCCCTTCCGGGAGATCTCACCGGTACCGGCTGTTGTACCGTCGTACTCCGCCAGCGCGCCGTCCAATTCCGCGTTCATGACGTCATAGTCGTCAGTGGACAGTCCTTCGCTGTGGCAGGCCGGTGGGGCTTCGTCCCGGGACCTGCTCAGCTCACTCACATTCTGCGTTTTGGGCGGCTTTAAGGAGCCGCCGGCCCCGCTACGATCACGCTGCTCCCCGTCGGCTATCGCCTCTTCCGGAGACGCAGGTGCCACCTTTTTCCCGCGGCTACCCACGCTTCCCATGCCGCTGTCCTCGTTAACAAAAAATTACGAGCAAACCATGCTGTCCGTTAACATTCATCAATATCAAAAAGTCTTACATGTGTTCAAGTTCTCCCGTGTCCCACTGTTTACAGTAACAAGGGGAACGAGTCTGGCCGCGAAGCTGCGCTCCTCCATACGCCGCTTTGCATCGCGACAGGCGAATTAGACGCAGAATAACTCTTCACAAGTGCAGGTGTTAGAAATTCCTATTTCCTTAATTGTCTGCTATGCAGTAAAAAAATAACTTTGCGACGGTCGTGCCGGCAGTCGTAGGCAGCTGGAGATCCAGCCAAGGGGGAAAGCGCGTTGTTTGCATGCTTGCATGCTGCATACATCTGCGCCGGACTCGTGGCGAGGGTGCTGGGAATTTCCTGCAGCATTCTGAAGCAAGTCTCCGGATTTCGGACCTTCTAAAGAATCGAGTCACTACAACAGTGTGCAGCTGGAAAAATCCCGTTACATAACCACCGTGCAGCACCTCCCCATGTCAATCGCTCCGGCTCTAATATTACATTTGTAGTCTGTTGTTACCATAATTATAATGCTCCTGTTCGCACATAAAACCCTACCATTAGCCCCCCCGTTATCTGTTTGCAAGGAGTGTTCATTACATTTATTCAATGCGACGAACGGAAAACTAACGCGCCTGGATAATGATTAATAGCCTGGATTGTAAAGTCCGGTCACATTTATTTCTAATAACCTGTGGAATCGCAGTAATGTTTCAGAAAATAGCCGGTAAGTATGGCAAACAAAGGACCGGTATTAAAATGCATGACAGGTAAACACTCACAGATATATTCATTTAGAAGAAGATTACGTCATGCTGCATGTAACATGAATTGAAAACTCAATATAATCATGGGAAAAAAAACGTCCGGTAAACCTACTGGAACACGAAGATCTACAGCAATATTGGCACCCGTTTCTACACAGATAGTGCAATCAATTGAGAAACCTTATCCTAGTAGCAAAGCTGTTTGTCCACCTGTTTCCATCTTAATGGCCTTTGCTGAGGTGGCCGAGGGAGGGGGGTGAGGTCCAGGCACCAAACCAGCATGTATAACCCACCTGCCAGTGAGTGACTGCTCTGTATCCTTTGGGCCATACAAGCGAGGAACATTCCATCCCTCGGGTAGGAGCTTCCAGGACATCCTTGACAATGCCTTTGTTTGACCCGTTCTGGGGCACAAAAAGCCCTCTGGAACAAGCCTTGTTGGGACACCAAGTGCACCCCCCCGTACTGTTTGCTTAATATCTTCTGGGGATGCGATGCACAAAGGCGTTCACATTATCCTCACGACACCAAAGGTCCTGAAGCACCCATCCGGACTGCACATGGCACTCAACCCATGCAGTGCAAACCCAGTTGCTGCCAGTTTTTGACTGATCAGAACTTACAAAGCCTCCTCTGTCCATCTGTTTCATTATTAATGCACAAATTAATAATTACGTATATGAATAAATACATACGTATATACATTTTGTTAATGAAAATGGAATAATTATCTTATTTGTTTATCTATTGTACGTTTCTGTCTCTGTATGTTAATAAGGTGGGCGGGTCTAACCTCACTCAGTGCGGGATTGGTGGGATCGTTTCGCTTGTACTACGCCTACTTTACCTGCTGGGTCATAGGTGTGACGTTAGCTCGTATTACAGGGCGATTTTGTGGTTGCCTTGTATACAGTTAGTATTTTTCATTCGAAAATTATTCCTGTTCCAGTTACAATATATATTCACTAATATTAATAAAATTCAGTTGCTGCCACTTGAATTTGCAGGAATTATTAAGATCACGCACAATTGGGGAGATCCCACTACCAATGTCAGGCCGTTCATGGTGGAAACATGACCTCACCTCAGGCCCACGATGAAGCCCCTGTTACTTGGTACTGATGCATGTTAGATTTAATTTAGAGACAGCAGAAAGGTTTATTTTTCATAGTGAAACTGCATGGTGCTTTTCTGCTGACCAAGTCTTCTCACACACTGTTTTGTACTGTTGGAGGGAACAACTAACTTGTATTTATTACACTTGTACTCTCAACCCTGGATTGGTTTCATATCGTTCAGATGTTTTTATGGTTAAATGTCCCAAGCTGCCAACGATAGCGCAAATGTTCATGAGATTTTTTTTGTCGTCTTCTACTTCAAATGTCAGATCCAAATACAGTATTGAAAAATTCTAAGCAGCACCAAATTCATGCTCCTCGCACTGTTGCACAAGTGCCTCTCCCAGTGATACTGCTGCGTATTCCAGGAGGACTGTGCACATCTGGATATGAAATCGAGCCTTCAGAGCAGCAGCCCAGGGCTACTCCCAAAATCCAGAGATTTAGCAAAACGCCGACGGCTTCAGATTGTTTTCTAATGCTTAAAATAAATCTCTGGGCGGATGGAGTAGACAGCCAGGGCCACATCGCAGTAACATTTTTGTGATCTTCCACGCTTGGCCTTTCACAACCTCCCCATAGCTTGGGCAGCTGTATCGATACGGCAGATCAATTCGGATATGAGTGTAAGACATTTCTTAACAGCTCCCTTGTCTCTTAGTAGATCTTCCAATCAGGGAGAGGGGTGTCTATTCCCACGACCGGAAAACAGACACACACTGAAATTCGCCCCGAAGGCGTGTGAAACAGGAAGCATCTGGGAGAGTCTCCCTCAACGCACAACACAACTTCCAGTGGATTCTTGCAGCCACATGGAATCCAGACAAACATGTGACTTTTCTCAGCAGTTTTTTTACATTCTGAGCAATTTTTTCATGTTCTAAATTTAAACCACCATTACGTTTGGGGGGGTGGGGTGGATATAAGAAACCTGATGGCAAATGAAAAATCATGGCTCTGCCTTCCTTCAGTTCTTTTGAAAGCAACGCTATTCAAATATTCAGAAAATATTCCACTGTTTGCGTGAGTGCATGTTGGTCTGGGGATACAGACAGAATCAATAAGTTATTCAATTATTCAAGGCGACGTTTATATTTGCAGTCCTAAAATTCTCCATCCAGCCAGTGGGAATCATGTATGACCACATCCTGCTTGTGATGAACAGTCTGAGGTGGGACCTTGTCCTGTGGCTGTGGCCAAAATGCACTGCAACCCCAATCTTTTACTGGTTTCTCAGAAAGCAGCTGAATTCAGCCCTGATTTAAACATGGCCTCTGAGCTGTCCGTGTGAGTGGTGGGAGCCTCTCTCCCTCTGTAAACCAATCAGAGCTGTCCCAGTTCAAAAGAGCAGCAGGGAATTCGACCGCCCTTGTAAAAATACCAGCGCGGTGCGTTCACCCCTTTTCGGCAAAACGCCTCTCTTCGCTCCCTGGTCTCCTAGTAAGGAGGAGCACAGCTGCTCAGCAGCCCTCGTCTTTCTTTGCAGATCAACACTTACTTCCTGTTGGGTTGGAAATAGCGTGATAACTCTGTCCAGCATGTTACAGGCGGCCGGGGTCCTTACTCTCCATATAAGGCTATGAGGCGGCTTCGCACATACAGCTGTGGGAAAAATTAAGAGAACACAGCACAATTTTTTGTTTCACTCATTTCTCAATTTATGGGTGTGTGTCTGTGAATAATATGCATATCTTTGCAAACTGCAGCCTGGTACTTCTCTGTTCCTCATTAATGAAGGGTTTCTTCCTTGCTTTATGGGACTTCGGCCCTGCTTCTAGGAGCCTGATATGAACTGTCCTCACAATTGAACTTAATGTTTCCAATTCCTTTTGAAGGTCACTTGATGTCACCTTACGATGCATGAGAAACTTTCAGATAACTTGACGGTCACCTCTGACATTAGAAAGTCGCTTCTCCTCTCTACCTGACTGGTTTCTGCCCATTTTCAGTGTCTCCTGTTCATCTTATTCTTGTGTCCTGCCGTTTTATATGTTTTGAACCTGGAAGCAGCCTGCATCACAGTGTATCCTTCTGTCAGCAGTATTAAACCAGGATCTTTATTTTTTTTAAACAAATCTACACATTGAGTGGTCTCGATTCTTCCAGAGTTGTAGAAAGATCTGTTTCCGTTTCATCTTGGGCAAACAACTAATAACGTGGCTTTTGTGATTCTTATTTTAACAAGAGATTTCCTCCATCGATTAGTCAGCATGAGGTCAGGATGTGGTCGTGGTGGCACTTCGGCAGCTTCAGACCTCAGGCCCGGCTGGGGAACAGGCTTCTGTACTGCACGGCCAAAAACCCGCAGGTAGAGCAGGGGTGAGCACCTGGGCCCAACCAGGGACTGACGCTGGATTGCTATAATTACGGCACACTGGCAAGAGGAGGACAAGAGTCACTCTACGCAGGAGGGGACCAACCAGTTATATCAAGTACGGTGAAATAGCAGCCTGTCTACCTTCCTCACATGGACCAGTAGGGGGCGCAAGATTGTGGAGAAAATAAGGGACACGCATGGAGATTTATGCTCATAAGCTAAAGAGCTTCTCTTCCCGAATACAGCTGTATTCGGGGTTCCTGCTATATGTCTCTATCGTGACAGCATGTAGATACACCCCCCCCCCCGGAGAACAGCAGCCATTCCGTACAACGCCAAACCTGTGGGCAGATCAAGCAATGAGCAAATCCCAGAACTCACGCAGTTGTCCCTGCCAGAGTGTTGCCATAGTTACCTCGCTCACAGCCCCGAGGAGCGCAGCTGGGGGGGGAAGTCAGACGTCGACTTGCAGATAAAATTGCACACACCCCCCCCCCTTTCCCTCCCAAGCTCCTTCACTAGAGTTGGAGGTCAGGGGGTTAAACGTAATCGGACTGCTGGTTGTATTCAGAGCTTTCATACATGTCACAGATGGCACAGAAAGGGGCAGGCAGGGCCCCCGGAGTCGTAGAGACCGTCTCTAGGCTTTTTCTGTCTGTGGAACGATCTATTCTCTGGGAGGGGAGGACAGTGAACCAACAGGTATTAACCTCTTTTATCAATGTTATGCGAATTTGCATAATGATTTGACTGCTCCACTATAACAAACAGGAGCACTTTGCTGAACTGCAATATACGGACACAGTACTGTTAACGGAGCTACCCTGTGGTTCATGTGAATAAGCACAGAAAGGCCAAAAGGTCAACACACCGCACCTATAGTTAACTTGGCACCTCCCCTGTGCCCTGTCCCACACACCCAACACTGGGAGCCCTCATTACATTTTTACAACTCGCATTCATAAAAACCTGAGCCCCCTCTTTTGCATACTTGCATCAAGTTGACTACGATCATTCTGACAGATGAAATCCTGAGCTCCGAGTCCCTGAAGTTCATCTTGCCAATCAAAACATTATTTAATTGGCTAGGAAACGGTGCTTTTTACAAGCAAGGGTCTTACACAAGCATTAAATGAATTTTAGAAACCTTTTCTGGATTTTTGACATTATGAATTTGTTATGCGTGACCTAACGCTCACCACGCCGACCACGTAGAAGTCGCCGATTTCACTATTTTTCAAATAGAGGTGTCCAGGTAAGGTAAGAATGTATGAACGGAAAATGTGACCTTTGTGACAAAAATGCTAAGATACAACTTTAACAGAAACATTTTGTTTTTCCCAGTTAATCTCCCACAATGCTGACTTTGCATGGTTTGGCAATAAAGCAAAGCAAGAACTGGTGACCAGTCTACAGCTGGCAGTAAGTAACAGTCTGGAGGCAATTAAACTGGGTTTACTGGGAAGACCACTGGCCCCAGGAGCTCGTTTTGTCCGTTACATTATAAACACACTCTGGAAAACTTCAAGAATCGATACCCCCATGAAGGGAAAATTTGGGTTTCATTGTCCGACACACTGCAAATCCAACCTTCGTGATACCGCAGAAACAATGGCAAGAACTTCAGTGGGGGTTAGGGTCTCCACTTCCAAAGATGACGGGAAACCTCTGTAATGATGTCAAGCTTGTGTTTACAGTAGCATTTCTGGGAAAAACCCCCAGTGTATACAATGGCATCCACACCAGCGGAGCCATTAGATCGGCGATGAAAGCCAGTTCAGTCAAACAGGTATGGAGTTAGGGTGGAGGGAAGGCCGATTACAGCACAGGACAAACCACCTCAGGGATGAGAACCGGATTGCAGTCTTGCGGCAGGCGCTAGCTCCACACGTCCGAATGGAACTGTGAATTTTTTTCCAGTAGCTTGAGCGTCAAATCCTGCAACCAACCCCCAAATTTTCCCTGTAAGTTAGAGGCCCAGCTTGCAGGATAAAGAAACTGTAGGTTAAGGGTCTTGCCCAAGGGCCCAACAGAGTAGAATCACTCCTAGCATTCATGGGATTCGAACCAGCAACCTTCCAATTGCTGGCACTGATCCCTAGCCTTACATTCATCACTCCACCCACAATTGCAGATATTGTATTAAAAAGTACCCCGAATAATATTATAATTGTATAAAATCACAATGATATATGATCAAATTATAGATGAAGGGCTTACAGCTTAAAACACCAGTTTGTGGGCTTCCCCACGTGGGACTGGGAAGCAGATTTTCTGTACTAGATTTCATTTTGTACAAGTACCTTTGGCCCTCTGCTTCCTGACCTCCTGAAGGCCGACCTACCCCCCCAACGGACTCCGGTCCTGGGATTCCATATGATGCGTCACATGACCTGTGACATGAGTCAACAGGAACGGCACCAGTGGATGCCGCTTCATGCCAAACTCTGCTGCTCACCAGTCGGTCTAATCCTACTTAATGCCGTCGCCATCACTTGTCTGTCACCCTCACGTCTAAGCGCCCCGTGTCACCTCCACAGTTTGGCCTGCATCTCCTTCAGCTTGCCCTCTGCTCCGCTGAAGGTGGCGAGCAGAAAACAAGGGGTTTTCCATAGGCTAAGAGGCGGCTGACAGGAGGATCTTCAAGGTGGACCAGTTCGCCTGTGCTGGAGCTAAACCAAGGTCTCCTCCATGCTCCTATCCGCACCCCACAGAGACTGCGGTCCCAAACAGGTGGACAGACATGATCAGGTTCACTGAGGCAAGTCCACAATGGGACAGAACCATTGCAGTTCTGAGGGATGGCCTTCAAGATTCTACACAACACTCACATATGAGGGGGTCTTACCAATAACCCAGACATGGACACACATTTAAGGTGCAGCTCATGAATTATAGTTGCAAGCCAATTCCTTCAGCACTAAAACTGCATGATACGTTAGTCTTATTCAGCAGAGTTGGTCACCATCTACAGGTGAAGAAAAGCAACTGCAAGCATAAACAGCAACACAAAAGGCACAAGGGCAAGACGACCCGCCGTTGGTCCGTGACCAGATGAATTAATATGAAGTGGTGAGTTAAGCAAAAAAAAGTTTATTTACATAAAATTCAACAAATAAATCGGTATGCAAACTGGGGCTTTTGGTAAAATAAAAACAGCCCTTGGAATTTGTAAAAACATGCTTCTACACTCAAAATTTGGTCAGCCACAGGGAAACCTGACAAAAAGCAGGAGGTTTGCTGACCTGTCTGCTATTGGCCATCTCTCCCTTAAAACTTCCATGCAGTATTAAAAATACCAGGGATCACTCCTGAAGGTGACCCTGCACCTACATCACACACAGACAGACTGTCACCTTTCATTAACTGCAATATAAAAAATCATAACCGATTCAGCACGAGTCGTGACGAAATGTGCGTGGGGTGTTCAATAAATAAATATCATTCAAATGATTTAAATAAAAATTTAAATCGTCATTTAAACAATTATTTATAAAATGTCATTTAAATGATCATTTTCAGTATAAAGTAGGAGATCACCCCTCCATAGAAATGCAACCGGTTTAAAATAATGCATTAGTTTGGCCTGTGGCAGCATTCAACACCACTGAAACCATGCATGTGTGCTGGGCTCCCTACATGTGGGGTGGGGGGGGGTGACATTTTGAGGGGGGTTCCAG
>JABFEA020000032.1:37877-53891 GCA_019775915.2 Cyphomyrus plagiostoma | reverse complement strand
ACCCCCCCCTTCCCCCCCCTCTTGACTCCTGTTCACTTTTAAACCCCCCCCCCCCCCCCCACACTGGGAAAGGCGGAATTCCCCTCTCCCAAAAAAATTATCTTCACTAAACAAACGCAGATGGTTGGATGTGTTGAGACACACGAAAAGAGACACCAAGAGCAGGAGGCTGGAGGCTACAGTTGCAAAAGTATCAAACGATGGTTTATACACGTCTTTGGAAGCCAGTGATTCCCTTCATCTGGATGGTCACCCTACTGGTACACCTCACCTATGTGGTTGTCTTTATCCACTGTGAATGTTGATACACCATTACATTATGTGGAAATACTGTCAAATTTGCGAAAAACTCAATGACGACTGCATTTAAAACACTTTTTAGAGGCTGAGCAGATTCCCAATAGACTTGTTGCTGGGGTCATGTTGACCTAACGTCAATAAAGCAGCGAAATAACGTCACTCTCATAGAAACGCTCAAAAAAAGACAAACATACACACATATTTGACTTACTCAAAAGCAAAGAAGAGCCCACTGGTGACCACGATGAGGACCAGGGTGAGGTAGAAGACACCGGTCTGCCTAGCCATCATAATCCTTCCACTGCAGTAAAATTTATTCCGGCCTGGGAAGACTTGCCACTTCCTCCTTGGGATCCTCTTCTTGTGTGGAGACTCCATTGGCGTTGAGCTGCGAGTGCTTATCTGACTGTACTCGCACTCTCTCATGGGATCGGACACCCCGAGATGCATGAATCAACGTGGCACCCCAACAATGGTCAAAAGAAATCCGAAGAAGTCTCTGCGAGAGAACCAGAGCAGATGGGAATGATGAAGTCACTTTGTGTAATGTCCAAGCTCACCATAGTGTCCACTGCAATTCCAGTGAAACCGAATCTAGACAGTGTGAAGGATTTCCTGCTTGCTGCAAGAAAGCCCCAGTATCTCAAGCTCACCCCTAATATAAAAAACAAGTCTATCCACGTACACATGGGGAGTATTTCAGGCAATAGACTATTACATAACAGGGAGTATTCTTTTCCAGACTTATTGACTGGTACTCAAGAGTCATCAATGTCTTGTGTTAAGAGCAGTATAAAGGATATCGGAAACGTCTTTAAAAGGATAATCGATCGACAAAAACAAACCGCTAGAGTGGTTGGGATCCTTGGTTAAATTACCCTTACCTGGTCTCTTCCCTTCGGAGAACCGGACGTCAAAATACAAATATCCGAGCAAAGCCTGTCGTCTACGCGGGTCGGGCTGCATATACTATTCCTTATCTCCTGAAAACACAAGCGGTCATAAGCAGGAGGACGGCTGCCTAAGACACGGTGGAGAAGTTGGTCTCCTGCCGACAGTTTCCTTTCTACTCTTCGCCGCCCCGCCAGTTCATCGTAAGCAGACGGACATCCAGCTGAAGATCGCAGTGAGAGGCACAGCACAAAAAGCCCTCCAAATTACCCCCTTCCTTTTTTTTTCCACCCTCCACAAAAAATAAAAAAAAAAAAATAAAGAAATAAAGACTGGTTGTCGTCCTCTCTCTCTCGATTATTTGTCCGCCGATTATCCGGGTTTGTTGCGAGCGGCTATTAAAACTATGCGCGACATCTTCATCCCGCAAACACGCGAGGCGTCCGCATAGATGCGCCGGTGCCGCACGCGCTCGACAGCCTGGCCACCTTCGCCGACAGATCTGTCGCTTAGTCGGGCAGCCGCATAAGCTCGGGACGCCCTCACATTCAAGATGATTTTTTTTAATCCACAAACGACGTAGGAATCCCGAGTGATGGACACAGATGAGACGCGGCGGGTCAATATTCAAAAGCGTAAACGCGAAGAGTTGAGGTACACGGCGAGCGCCTTTATTTCTTCCGTGGCCGGCGCCGTGGAAACTTGCAGCATCGACCGAACGAAATGCCGAAACAGAAACAGCCCTTATTTAATTGTTCGGGAGGACACACTCCGCCGCCACCTTCACGACTTCACTGCTCATTGCAACTAATAAACAGTATGCTGAGCTGTCCGGAGAAGAGCGGGTACGGCCGCGCGTGGGACTTCGGGAAGTGTAGTGTTGCGGTCCCACGACACTGAAGGCAGACACAAAAAATATTCTTATAAAAACTACAAATTCCATCTCATGAACGGCATATGAACACGAGTTGCTTAACAATGTGCACAGCCTTCCGGTTAGCTGGTGTCTCCGTAACCCAAGCCGTTCTAAATGAGACGTTTTTTTGTGTTTTGCTCTGGGAATGCTGAAAATAACTCTTAAGCTTCATGGTGATGTCCTTTGGAATTCAGAGCTGGAGTTCGTTCAAAAGATCACAAGTAATATAGTAATGTAATGAAATCCGAACTTAAATTGAACTATATTTCGTGTGAGCAGCATAATGTGGAATTTCTTAAATTATAATATATCACGGTGTCTAAAGAGACAACAGCAGAATGCTTGAAAAATTATTGAAGAGACCTATATGCCGTTGTTACTCGGTTAGGGGCGTTTTAAGTGAGGGGATTCGGCGTAACTTCAAAATAATTAAGTTCGGTTTAATGTCGGTCGAATTAAGATTGTGATAAGACAAAGGTGATGACTCTTACTACTATACAGTAAGTGTCCGGTCATGATTCGGGAATTTCTAATTAAAAGAAATACTTTTAAATACTGTATGAAAGTATAGCGTTATGTGGTTTTTACGAGAATTTTCACACCGGATTCTCTACGTAATGCCATTTCTGTATTCAAATGTCGAAACGGCATGAAATGCGATGTATTGACAGGAAAACGACGTATATGTGGAAACCCCCTCCATTTCCCACGAAGATATTATTTTGCATTATTTCACTAACCATTAAATGGGTCGGAACACTCATACAATTTGTAAAATTAATAATAAATCAGTAGAAAGATCATCGCAAATGTGATGACAGCTTGCAGCTGGATGCCCGGTCACGTGACGCGGGCCCCTGCCTTTTACGGGAGCGCCGTATTCGCCGCTTCGTGACGCAGACTGTCTCCCAGGTGATCCCCCGCACTTCCTCCACGCGGTGGCTGCCCACCATACTCAACGGGCCTCCTCGTCTCCGTTGATCGCCGTTCAGTCAGGCATCACTGCTTCGGTGACTCACAGAGCTCTACCTCGGCACAGCTCCAGATAAGTAAGAAAGGAGTCCGAAGCGTTGCTTGCAGTTTTACACGTCATTAATGACGGGTGACGATAAAAAACATGGGAATTAAAATTAAGATCCAAATAACCTTCTGAGATTTTGAGTCACCTAGCGGGCACAACAATCCAATTGCATTGCTTATTTGGAGGAAAAAGAATAGGAATTACTATAAATGAGGGCCACCCCCCCCCCCCAAAAAAAAAAAAGAAAAAAACCTCCTAACCCAGATAAATTGTTCTGCTGGCTGCTCAGGCATCTGTGAGTAACCTGTTTTTTTGCACTTTAGTCCTCAAGCATTCCCAGGATACATCAGCAGTGAAGGAGCCTCATCAGATAATGGCAACATACTCTTGGGCTTGGATGAGTTTAACCAGTGTTTCTCAAACCAGGCCTCGGCAACCCCCAGATGTTTTTGCTCTCTCCCAATTCCCTGAGGGAGTAAAAACATGGACTGTCTGGGGCTCCCTGAGCACTGGTTTGAGAATCACTGAGTTAAAGCACCTGCAGTCTCATCTTGATCAGAAGTGGTATAGGACAGCTTACTGCCTAGCAACGGATCTCGACATGCGATGGCCAAATGATGGTGAGACGTATGAAGATATCTCCCCAGCAGCTAATTCATCCAATTTAACACACATGAAAGGCTTATATACAATTGGAGGAAAGTCCACCCCACCCCCCTCAGACCAATGGCATAGTGTTACATTGAGCCCTTTGGAATTTGTGGAATTTGAGATTCATTCCTGTTCAACACCAGGTTATGTCTTGAGCGTCTGCATGGTTGCTGGCTCAATCACTAAGACAAATGCTTCATCTTACCAACCACAAATGGACACATCTGCGGTTCACTGTTTACACACCTAATGAATAATAGCTTTCCATCATTTATTACAGAGTTGTACTCGTAAAGAATTATTAGCCACTCAAAAAGTGCATGTGTGGCTTTTGCTTGTTTTGAATTGCTTAGGAATTCAGATCGTAGTGTCAGCCAGTTTCTGAAAGGGGTTAACTCAGCACTTCCAAAAGGAAATTGTTTTCCATGATATTCTTTTTATAATCCATAAATAACATGAAACCATGCCAAAAATGAGACCTGGCCATTTTCCAGAATAAACTGCACTGAGAACAAGGTCTCAGTTGGATATGTTGATTTCGCAGGAAGCCATTTCTCAACCAGCCGTTTACTTGAAATGCTCCAGAATGGACCACAAAGTGAAAGCAGAAGATATACAAAGACTGACGCAGCGGTACGATCTTGAAACTGAAAGTTCAGGTGATATGGGAGGCTGTGCCAGAACAGACATTGTGCACCAAGCTTAGCTGGTTGTGACATGGGAGTTACAGACCTGGATTGTAGAGGGTCATGTCCTTGATGCGGGACTGAAGGAAACAGGACGACATCATTCATGTCAGTGAACATGGCCGTTTTGCTTTCCTTCGCACAATACCAGCCCTGTAGTCATGGTTCCCCCTAACCCTTTCTCAAGCTCTCCATACATACACTCACAATTCAACATAAATGGTATACACTCATCCTCAGACCCGAACTGTGTGGAAGTCCTGTGGCAATCATCTACCTTCCTGCCGCGCTGTGTGACGTAGGCGTGGCGGGGGCTGGTGTAACCGACTGCCCACACATCACACTTTGTACTGGTGGTTCCTGTGACTCACCACAGCACAGAGGCAGTGCTGGCTCCGGTAGCATACCGAGTGGGAGGTTACGTCAGAAACCAGCCGATTTAGATAACTGCCCTGTGCTGTACAACAGCTCTGCCTAAGAAATCATTTGAGAGCCTGTCTATTCTTATACTCAACTTCCACTAGTTTTTGTTTAATTATCGCAGTATTTCCCAATCCAGTCCACTTGGACTCATAAACAGGGACTGGATTGGGATAATAAAAACAAGGCTAAAAGCTGTAATGGGAATCAATTTAGTCAATATCAATTTGTACTCAATAGCTTGGAGGCTTAATGGGAAGGACAGTACAGAATCTGGTGGTGCAGGGGAGGATTCAACACCCAAACCAGTTAGCAAGGGTCGGTCCACTTCCTCTGCACCCAGGCCACAGATACTGGGGCTTTGGTTTGCCAGAGACCAGGTGATCAGAGTTCACACCCACAGACCCCTTGGGCTCCAGCACTAAACGGCTTTCCAGTCCCGGAATATCAGAATCCACCAACTGCTAGCCCAACAATCACTTAAATCCCCATAAAGGAACCTGCATACAGCGAACTTCAGAGAAAGCTCTATCTGAATGGTGACATCACCAGTATACAGATGCCTTAGTTTAGCCTGAAGTTCCCCATGAGGACTGTTCCAAGTGAAGCTAAAAATGTGCTTTTGGGGGTTGTGGGGGCTTTGATCAGGATGTGGAATTTTCCTTAAAGTTCTTAGGTGTCCCAGTCCCATAATGCACTCTGGCCTGAGTTTGGTGACTGGTGGGGGTTGGGAATCACAGCAGGAACAAGTTATTCCAGATGAACAATTTTGAAAAGCTGAATGTGTCAAGGTGGAAGAAAACAGAGAAGCAGGCCATCAGACAGCAAGGGACACGCATCCAGCATGGGACACGCATCCAGCAAGGGACACGCATCCAGCAAGGGACACGCATCCAGCAAGGGACACGCATCCAGCAAGGGACACGCATCCAGCATGGGACACACGGCGCATTGGTACAGCAGGTGTTCATTAGCGTGGATTTACAGAATTTCTGCGGGTCGCTGGGACAAACAGCAACAGACATATAAAGCAATAAAAAACAGCCATGAAAGTGCTTAACAAGATTTAATGTACATTTATTCTTAACATGTGGAACATATAGTATAAAGATTTATACTGAATAAATGATATTGAGTCAGAGGAAAAAGGTGTCATTTACATCCTTTGTTGGCATTGTCTGCTGTTTTTGTCATTCTTTTTAACTACATTATTCTGGAGTACAAATATGACCATTTGCATCACTGGAGGGGAGAAAAAAAACGATAAAATCTGTTCCTCGTTCTTCTGTGACCTTTTCTAGTAACCATCTGAATGTAATCACTTCCACATCTGGTTAATGAAGCAACTGGTGTGAACAGCTGTCTGCTACAGAACAAAACATACAAACAAGATTTTTTATTATTTTTAAAACAGATAGGAACCTTTACATGAACCTTGCTTGAAGATATGACCCAGATAACAAAATATTTATAATATTAAATAACAACATTAACAATAATTATAATAATGATTAAAAACTACCATCACTTAGTAGGTACCACATCTCTGAAAAAGAAGAACTGGGAAAAAAATTCAAGGGGTAAAAATGTGGGGGTGTCCAATGTACAACATTATATACATATTGGCCAACCGGCAAAATAGAAAAAAAAAATGCAACAGAAGTACAAAAACAAAATTGTTCCTTTGTGGAAGTGTACTCAAGATGTAGCCGTGACAATAATAAGGAAGCAAGCCAGATTTTGTCACTGTTGACGGAAGCAAAAAATGAGGACAATTTTCTCCAAGACAGGCTGATGCAACACTGTCCTCTTGTGGTCTAATGCATGTATTGCATGATAAAAGACGCTTCTCTTACTTATCAAGCTGACTTACATTAAATCCTATTGCACAACTCATTTTCTCAGAGATGGATATATTTACTTTTTTAAAAAAGTAAGATCAAGGTTCCTTTTGTTCGCATTGTCCTCCATTCTCCTCGGCACGTGGCAAGATAA
This sequence comes from Cyphomyrus plagiostoma, assembly GCA_019775915.2. NCBI lineage: Eukaryota > Metazoa > Chordata > Actinopteri > Osteoglossiformes > Mormyridae > Cyphomyrus > Cyphomyrus plagiostoma. Next base: position 47,011 of record JABFEA020000032.1, on the reverse strand, counting down.
GTTATCTACAATATTTCTCACAATTTAAATAAATCTGCTTCCCAAAAATAAAACAAAACAGATATAGGTATGAACATTCAGAAAACTAATTTCAAATTAAGAAAAATAAAGATACCCTCTCCAAAATCTGGCAGCAACTTTGGTTAAACAAAAGAAAAAAAAAAAAAACATATAAAAGAAGCAAAGAAATACACTTAAAACACAGGAAGGGCAGGTATTAAATATCTGTATTAAAATTATTTTTTAAATTCCAAAACGAAAATGTTAATGAGCCAGAGGAACTATATATATATTTATATATATAAAAAAACAAACTTTATTTGATTTCATTTAAATAAAAATATAAAACCACCGATCACATGTGATTTCTGCGTCTCTTGTCATAAGTGGCCAATCTGAAAGAGCACTTCACATATAAGGGCGGCCACGGCAGAGTTCAGCACAGACGAGATGGAGATGTCCAGCAGCCGACCCTCGTACAACACGAACTCAGGCCGGTTCTCCTCCACCTTAGCCATGGCCAGCAGGGCCTTGCCAGCCCGGCACATCATGTTGGTGCTGGGCGGCTCCATGGGTGGGTGGCCCATGTGCAGTAGACTGTGCTGGTTCTGCTGGTACTGTGCCATGGCCACGCCGTCCTCCAAGAAGCCCACCAGGTTACCGATACTGCCCCTCTGCACGGCGATGGCGCGCGCTGCCAGCATGTCCCCCTGCGCCAGGTTGGAGAGGATGGCCACTGCCATCTCCCGGTACACCTGGTACTTGCGCTCGCCCACATAACGCACCAGGGTGGCAAACAGCTTTTCCTGCCGGCTGAAGGGCGGCGTGGCCAGCATGAGATCCACGTTGTTGTCCTGGATGCTCAGCTTGCACAGGGTCTCCAGGACGAGGCGCTGTGGCGTCAGGGCGGAGTGCTGCCCCGCGGCGGGAAACGGGTCCTGGGCCTGAGCCGAGGGGCACACCATCCAGTGCAGTAAGCCATCCAGGATAGGCAGGCAGATGCTCTCTGGGTAGAGGGACAGGTCGAGCTGCCCGGCGATGTTAGCCAGTGTCACCATGGTGTTCTCCCGCAGCGAGGCCAGGCAGTCCCAGCGCCATTCGTCGCGGGCGCATGCCAGGCCGCCCTCGGGCTCCTCCCGCTCGTAGGTCTGGGGGGGCCTCTTGCGTTCGGGATGCTCGTGGTGCAGCAGTACCAGCTCGCCCAGAATCAGCACCAGGCCCGGATGCCGGGACATGTCGGCGTCGTTGCCGGGCACAAACGAGAGGCTGCGCACGATGTTGGAGATGCAGATGCAGCGGCGGGCCAGGGAATCTTGCCAGGTGGCGGCGGTAGACAGCGGCGCCTCATCCAGGGTGCGCGGCTCGTCCTCCAGCACCGTGATGCGACGACGACCCTCGGCCTCATCCAGGCGGAAGGGGTATGAGCCACCATGGGCCCCCAGGGAGGAGCCGCCCTCGGAGAGGCTGCCATGCCTGGCACAGAGCACATCGTCGATGGTGGCGGTGATGCTCCTCTCTGCTGCCTCTTCGCCGCACTCCTCCTCGTCGGCTGCCCTCTTCGGTGAGCCAGGCCCCGCCTCCCTTCCACACGCCGCCCGCTGAGCAGGCCCCTCGCTCTTGCTCTCGAAGTGGATCTGGATGTGGGCTGTGGAGTCCCCTCCGCCCGCCTGCCAGTGCAGCAGCCCGCTGGCGAACTCCTGCACCTGGCCAAGATGGTCGGAGCAGTCCTCCGCAAAGTCGTCCTCCTTCTTCAACACCTTTACCGGGAACCTGTCGTACTTGCTGGCCTGCTTGGGCCGTGGCTCTGGCTCCGGTTCCGGCTCCAGGATGGGCTGCTCCGAAGGCCACTCACCCTCCAGTTGCGGCTTGCCGTCCGGATCCTTGGCCGCCCCATCCACCATCGCCTCTTTCTCCAGTTCTGGGGCGGCTTCCTCATTATTAGCCGGGGCTTCTTCTGATTGGCTGGGCTGCTGCTCCTCCCTCAGCCCCTCCCCTTCCTCCATCTTGGGCTGGAGTTCGCCCTCAGAGTCAGGAGGCCCTTCAGACTTCTCGTCGGTGCCGGGTCCCGGAAGTGTCTTCTGGCCCGTGGCACCGACCTCATACTCTCTAAGTATCCCGAAGATCTCGATGAGACACCTCCGGAAGTTCTCCACCACGAGCTCCAGGAAGCCGGGCAGCTGCAATCAGACACGGTTACACACATTTTCAGTTTCTGTTCCTTTTTTGGGAAACGCTCCTGTTCCTCCTACAGCTGGCTGTATCCATTAACCCAACTCGGTCTCTCTGCGATCGACATCTGTCTAAAACCTTTTGAACAAACAATTAAAGGCTTAAATACCCTTGCTCCCCAGCACTTGCGTTCGTGTGCCCCCGCGTTCGTGTGCCCCCACGCCTCCCGCCCTCCATGCACCCCATACCTGTGAGAGCATGAAGGATCCCACAGTGCTGTCGTCGTAGAGCAGCACGTTGATGGTGTCCAGAGCCCAGGTGCTCTCTGCCAGCAGGCCTGACTTTAGCGACATCATGACCCGCCATGCCTCTGGAGTTCCTGGGGGGGGGTCAAAACACGGTTCCTGACATGGCAACCTGCACTGCGTGCTGAAGCTGGCTAGCACACCGGCTATGTGCCTGTCACTGTTGCTGTTCCCCTCAGGAAATGTACTTCACTGTTGTTTAATTGCTACAACACTATGAGAACAACTTTGCGTAGAAACAAATGGCAACATATTTAGGCTTTATTCTAAAACCCAACCCAAACTCAATAGCACTTCATAAATTGGGATGACAGGTTTGAGCAGGACTTACCAGTGTCCTTTGAGGTAAGTTTTCGGCGTGGCTTGAGAACAGGCATAGTGCCCTCTATGGACCCTGAAGGGAAGTGAAGCTCGCGCCTGGTGTGTGGAGGGCCCTGGCCTGGGGGGGGGCCGCCCTGCTGGCCAGGCATGGGCATGCCCACTTTGGGCATCTTCATGGAGGACATGTAGGCTGCTTTGTTGGGTGACATATGGGCCTCCAGGGAGCGCTGGAAGGAAGCAGGGCTGGGTGCCCGGGAGACATGGTTGGGCATGGCCGGGCTGGATGGCGGGGGCCTGCCGCTCATGGGGGGCATGGACCCCGTGGAGGGCGGTAAGAAGGAGGACTGCCGTTGGCCCCCGTGACCCGGCCATGGTCCATCCTGCCCGGGCCGACTGTCCATGTCGTCTCCCCGCCCCATGCCAGGGTATGGGGGTACCTGGGAAGGTGGCCCCTGGCTGGGCCGGTTGGGGTACGGGTAGGGCATGTCTGTCCGGGGGGGCCACATGTTGGGCTGGGGTCCCTCGGCCGAGCCGCCCCCGCCCATCATCTGAGGGGACATTCCGTGCTGGGGGGGCTGCTGTGGGGGGCCCTGGGCTGGACCGGCCATGCGCTCACGGCCGTATGAGTATGGGAACTGGGCCTGTGGGGGGCGGCGCTCAGGGCCCGCGTAGCCACCTCCGTACTGCCCGTAGATGTCGGGCTGCTGGCTGCCGTAGGGCACCCCATACACGTCGCTCTCGTGTCGCTTGGCCGGTGGGCCGCTGTACATCCTCTCCATCGGCCGCTTGTAGCCCTGCAGAGGGAGGAAGCGTCAGCGCTAGCTAGCTAGCCTGGGCCCACGTTCAGACGGATGTCCCTCCGACACGTGGGGGCCACCTCACCTGCTGCTGGGGGAACATTCCAGGAGGGTGCCCACCGTAGGGCATGCCGCCGTACTGCTGGCCGTAGCCTTCGTGCCTGGCGTAGGCGGGACACGGCAGCGTGAGCGCAAACTTCACACACACACACACACACACACGCTATGCACATGTTGTTACCTTACATAGAAGATTCACAGAGGGGTTTAAAGCATGCCAGATAGCTGGGTGGAGGTGGGGGGATGCTGGATGCCGTACCTCGGCTGAGAGGGGTATCGGTTCGGAGAATACATGCTGGGGTCACTGTTGGAAGGTACCATGTTGCCTTGGTTCCCGGGGGGTCCCATGTTACCCTCCATGCCCATCACATGGTCTGATCTATCGGACAGGATGTTCACCCCAGTCAGATATACTCCTCACATTACTATGGGGCAATAATAACAGACGTGCAAACTGCAAGCTCCATACTCATTAATTATGGTATTTTACCAATGTAACAGACATATATTCACAGATATATGATAAGATTGATAAGCAAAAATGTTAAGTAATACTTAATGCTCCCCTATTTCCCTCATGTTAATAAAAGTGATTGAAGATATTAACGTTAAAGGAAGCTGGGATCACATTGACTGACCAAATCCAAGAGGCCCAATCAGACATGGGTTACACCACATGATAACCCAGCAAGCCAGGATTTCCCCTTTACTGGCAGAGAGGTACGACAGAGCTCACATGCACGCTCGTATCCGGGCCTGGCTCACCTCCGCTCGTATCCGGGCCCGTAAGGGTACTGCGGACGCTGGCCCATGCCAAGGCCGGCCATGGCACTGGATGGCGCTCGGCTGTACATGTCCTGCATGCCGCTACCGGGCATCTGTGCCGACATGAAAGGTTCGGCGCCCGCTACTGTTGAAAAATATAGGGTCGCATCAGCCAATAAGGCGCGTGCATCCTGTATGCACACCCTCAGCTACATTTTCTAGCCTATCCACTCCCACCAGCGGAAAAACTTCCCCGATTTGCTTATTAATACATGCAAAACAAATACAGAAATTAATAACTGAACATACAGGCCTACACCTGTAGCTGTGGGTGAGCAGAACATTATAGAACAGTGTCAGAGCATCTCTACTCTCACACAAGCGAAACGTGATTTTACACACACCACAGTCTTGCTCAGAAAACCCTGCAAGGACGCCGGTCTTCACTAGGGGGCACCACTGCCACACAGGTAAATCAGCAAGGACCAGGAGAGACTGATGATGCCGCAGAGAGCGACCGTGACTACAGATCAGCGTGAGCTGTTCCCAGTTAGCGCTTCTACGTTTTGCCAAAACGTAATAAAAGCCGGCATTCCTACTGAGGCTGTAACGTTCCCGGCAAAAGCTAATTCCAAACAGAAAGAGTAGGGCGAGATAATGCTTAAGGTTTGTCCGACCCGCTGTGACCCAGTGTTCTTGGAAAGGAAGGGGAGGATAAAGGAGGATGAAGGTCATACAGCAGACTGCCAGCGATCAGCCCGGCTGATAGTCGGAGCGCTGCAGGAAGTGGGGGCGTCGCATCTGCCCTTGGGTGCCACCTCCCCCCCGATCTATCGCACGCTGCACGCAGAGCACCCCCCCCGCCAGCTCACTCCCCCGCCAGCTCACCCTTCCTCATGCCCGTGAACGGGTCCTTGTTGGCCTCGAACTGCATCCGCATCACAACGTCCGACATGTTGGCACCCTGTGGGTAGGGGGTGCCGGGGTTCGAGGAGTTGCGCTTCTGGAAGGCGGGGTCGCTGACCTCTGAGAAGGGGTCCTGCACGCTGACAGTGCTGTTCCTGTGACATGTGGGGCGGGGGAAGGGATGCAGCCGAGTCAGGGACGATGCAGACGTGACACCCAGAGCAAATCACCACACTGACCACAAGCACACAGCGCCCAAAGGCCAGGCTTAAGCATCTCTCTCTCGCGGTCTCTTGCTGACAGTCATTTCCTTTTTTGTTAAGACTTCCAACTGATTCCCAAATAAATACTATTAATTCTCAATCACTCCCCCAAAAAGATTAAAACAGTTTAATAAAACATTATTAATAGTAGTACAACTGGCAATGGTTACATAACTAAAATAAAGGTTTGTTTCAATATCTGACCACTATACAGAATGTCTTCATGCATGATATTATTTTTGCTTTGTAGCAATGATCGGTAACTCATTTAATTGTGAGCTAAACCGCACCTAAATCACGACAGGGGGCTACGTCTAGGCCTATTATTAAAGCACATATTAATTTCAGTGATTAACGCAGCAAGCATCCTAACAATATCTAATCTAAACTGCATTTTCGTCAGTTATCACAACTGTAGAAGAAAATCCACTTACCATATTTATAATTCGAATTCAAATACATATACAGGTACGCACACAACGACTGTTAACGGGCAAATCATGGAACGTTTATTTTAAGAATAAGGGTATTTATAAATACGAGCGATAATATGTCTAACGGGACTTAAAAGGCTTATCTGTGATTTTGAACACTGAATATCGCTGTACCCACTAAGAAATACCGGGCAATATCCTCCGTGCTCCGCGTTGGTATTGGAATGGGCAGCTCACAAACACAGCAGGACACTCCCACGTGCACAAAGTCGGCAACAGAACACGAGCATAAATAATTGCTCGCGAGCAGTCGTCACAATAAAATACCGAGGTCATGTAACTCAGTCTAAATGAATTCTTCATTACATTCTTTTAAAATAGGTTGTTTAATCAACTGTGGGCACTTACGTTTCCTAAATTGCTTTATTTACGTAGTGCTCTGCCAACATTCTAATTTGTGTCCTCAGAGCCGCAAACAGGCCACAAGTTATTTATCAGTAATGTTTACGTGCCGAGCAATCGTGACAATTAAAAGAGCGGCAAGTAATATTAATATTTGTTTGCTCGCAAATGCAGATTTCTGCAGGAGCAGGTTTGGGGGAGGATGCCTTTTGAAATAACGGGCTGCCAGGTTGTAAATGACAGCAGCCCTTTGGTTCTGCCTCTGGGTCTGAGCGGGACGCAGGTCCAGATGTGCTGCTGCAACTGCAGCGTCCCACCTACCTGCTGCCCTGCAGCGGGGTGATCTGACTGTGGGGTGTGGCTGCGGGGGTGGGGGGCTTCAGGTCCCCCGGCATGTCGGCGACGGAGCTGCTCCCTGTCGACTGGGGAGTCTGGGGGCCCTGCAGGGAGCCAGAGTTGGCTGGAGAGATGGAGGAGGAGGAGCGGAGAGAAGGAGCAAGCGAAGAGGAGAAGAGGGAGCATTGAAAGAGGCGCCCTGCAGGCAGACGGCTGAACAGCACCGATTTTCAAGGTGGCCAGCAAATTCTCATTCCAGGTTTGAAGAATTGACATGAACCTTGATTTAATAAAACACACTGGACAGCAAACCGCACTTCACATCCCCTCCAGAACATCACAAGTTATTTACATATTCATTATTTACTTACATATTCATTGTCAGTCACCATTTTAATCCCATCGGTTACGCTGCTGCTCTTTCGCTTATTGTTTACATGGCACATGGCACTATGTACACAAACCCCTGGTGTCCAGGCCGCTCCCCCGTCACTCGCCGTTTGTATGATGCACCCAGGTTCTGGGGGACACTATTTCGTGCCACGCCATACCTGGATATGGATCGTATGATAATAAAGCACACTGGACTTGGCCACTGGAGGGTGTGGGTGAGTGGAAGAGCTGTGTGCCCAGCTCTGACTCAATGTGCTATTCCTTGTGTGCTGTCAGTGGGGAGTTCGCCCACTGAACACACGACACACACAAGATGATCTACGGTCTCTGCCCAGAATAGAGAAGCCAGACCCTTTACAAAGATACATAATCAAAAGCCCCGACTTCAACACAACGGCACATGTACAAACTCATAAAAACACAAGTTGATATCCTGGTGATCTACGCTAGTGAGGAAAAAATCTCTGGCAGAGATGGGACAGAGACTGACTTTAAAAATTCATATCGACGCTGAATAATTGACAGCATACTGGGTCCTCGGCAGAGGGGACGGAAAAAGACCTTCGCGACCAAGGCTGCCTGCGGGGGGCGCCGTGGGGAAGGGTTTGTTTCGGGAATTGTGGGATTATTCTGGCAGGCAGATAACAGGTGGTAGTATCACCACTGCAAAAAGCAAAACACTGGAAACGAGCCCCCCCCCCCAGCAAAGAAAAAAACAACAAAGAGGTTGTTGATGTGGGGTGGATGGACATTATTCAAAGGCCAGGGGGGCTCAGACAGAGCAGGCAGGGAGGGGCGCCTTGCACTTAGGGGCCCTCAGTTTTATATTTCAAAGGAGAAAGTGTGTGTGGGGAGGTGGGGGGGGAGGTGAGGCGAGCTAATAAAAAAATGAATAAAAAAAGCTGCTGCCTCACTGCTAAGGCTGCAAACGCTGGGTTCACCAAAGGTCACTTCAGTGTATATACTGGCTCCACCCCCATTAATCATCAGGAGGGGGAATCCCCCTCTTGGCTGTCCGACGGCTCTCCCGGTGACATCACGTCAGCTATTTATAGTCACTCGTTACCCCCCCCTCCCCCCCCTTTCTGCCCAAGCAGGGGAGGCACCACCTGCAGACTGGGGGGACAGGCGTGATACGCGCTCGCTGACTGTAGGACCACGAGGCACCGGCACGTAGCATTCTCGTCCGTTATGCCATCTCCAGCGGCCCATTTCGGGGGGGGCGGGGGTCGTGGGATACACCCCGGCGACAGGCACCCAGCTGCCACGTTGATATAATTGCCGCTTCCTACCCAGGAAAGGTTTTTTTCTCCCCTCTTCAGTAGGTTTTTATGCTATCGAGAATTCTTGGATTTCAGAAAATAAAAAAAAAAACCTTAAATACAAACCCCCTCCTCACTGATTCTGGTGGGGGGGGGGGGGGGGGCGAAAAAAAAATTGTGGCACCCAGAATGCGAGCCGTGCTAAAATGATACAGATTAACCCGAATGAGTGGGAGACGCGTGACGCATGTTGAGGGAGGTTCCCTGAGACGCCCCAAGACCTCCTCACCGGGCGACGGCGGCTGGATCTTGGTTTGCTTCTTGCCATCGGCCATGGCGAAGACCTCTGGTGGGGGCTCCTCACCGCGCTCCACCTTGCACTCGAAGGCGAACAGGTACTGGATGTACTGCTTCTTCAGGGAGCTGGCAGCACTGCTGGACGTCCCCATACTCAGCCCCCCCGCCAGCTCCCTCCACTTCTTATTTTTGTTCACCTGTTTGGGGGAAGGGGGTTAGCACCCAGAGGACACCGGAGCTCTCCCCTTTCTGGATTGCCCCCTTTGTGCATCCTGCTAAATTTAGCGCGCCCCTTCTATACCCTTTAGCGCGCCCCCTCTATGCCCTTTAGCACGCCCCCTCTATGCCCTTTAGCGCGCGCCCTCTAGGGCCGTGTGCGGGCCCCCTGGATGCCGGGGTGGGGGGGCGGGGTAGGGGGGGGTGG
>JABFEA020000032.1:0-14226 GCA_019775915.2 Cyphomyrus plagiostoma | reverse complement strand
CCCCCCCCCCCCCCCCCCCCCCCCCCCCCCCCCCCCCCCCCCCCCCCCCCCCCCCCCCCCCCCCCCCCCCCGGCTGGCAGGAGAAGATTGACAGATGGTGTGGAGGGGAGCGACGCTGACTCCGCGCACGGGTCAACCAGACGGGAGCAATGACGTGTCGACAATCAGGGAAGGCAGGAGGAAAAAACGGCAGCACGCATGCGAGACGTGATCGGCCTTCACGTGAGACGGTTACATTCAGTCACGCTGCCACATCTGCGCAGAGTGGGCAAGTGATTCTGACCGGTAACCGCTGGTGCCCCTCATGCCATGATCACGGCACCATAGGCACCAGGATGCCACAGGCCTGTGGCGCAGCCCGACCATGCCGGAACCCCAAGGCGCACGGTGACGCCCGGCTCAGACTCCACCATGGCAAATACTTAAGTCTAAGAAAAGACGGAGAGGCTCACTGAGAGGACGGAAATCCTTCTAAAATCCTTCATCGGATGCTTTTTGAGCTGGAATATTCTTAAAGGGATTCAATCAATCACATCCGTCCACGTTTTTTTTTTTTCTTGCTCACTAATATAACTTGTCCGTTTCCCCCACCGAATTTGCCAGTGTTTACAGCCGGAGCTGTGGTCAAGCGTTTCATTAATGTCAATCACAGTCACGCGCATGCGGCCTTCAGGAATTCACTCAAGCGTTTGACCCGCCTCATCGCTGTGATTGACAGCCCCGGGGTGTGTGTGTGTGTGTGTGTGTGTGTGTGTGTGTGTGTGTATACACGTCTCTGTCAGGCCTCAATCAGAGACGAAGTCCGCTCAGTGGGGCTGAGAGACCCTGGCTGTCCATGCCTCGAATTGAAAACCTACCCAGAGTTCATTAATCTGAAATTCAGTTTGTTTACTTAATAAACGAGTCGTCGTTCAAATACTGCTGATGAGCACGCCAAACGAGTTCGCCGAAAAGCCAAGACAGATACCGGCAGAGATCGAATGAGACTGGCAGCTATCCTCGGAAAAACTGCCAGCGGGGCTCCACCATATTCCGGCGTAAATGAAAGACGACACCCCCGAAACAACACTCAACCATCAATGGGAGCCAAACGATTCAGCATGAAACTATAACAACACTTATTAAGCTAAACAAACACAAATATGAAATGTACCACTCTCGTTTACACTATTTGTCTTCCCTTATAGTGGCTGAAAAATCGGGACATGGTGGCTGGCCCCATTTGCCCCCCTCCCAGAAAAATAAATAGGACAATCAAAAACTGAACACAGGCTACTGGGACAGCTGCCCAGGCCATGGGATGAATCATAAATAACGCCCAACCCCCCAAGCTGTCATACTTATTCGAAGAAGTCTGCTGAGATTCATTCATCTCATATGTCGGGGCATTAGAACAATGCATAGGCGACGTTATCAAAACATTCACGCAAGTAAACACACTGGCAGGTAGGAGTCAAACATGTGGATGAAATTTGTGGAATAAGTGTTTAGAATAGAACTCAACATCTACCGAGTCTACAAATCCTACTCCCCGCACATATCTAATACACCAGGCCAAGAAATCTCTCCTGGTGACACCAGAGGAGAGAAAGACTTTCCTTAAATCAAGGCGGCAGCTCTCAGTCCAAGGGGCATGTAACAGGATTCCTGAGACTCTCAAAGCACAGTACGACTATAAAGAAAACCTACCGTGACCCTGATTGGTGGACGGAGACCAAATAAAGGGAACTGCTGGAGCACAGGCTGCCAAAAGGGGACGCCATGGAGCCATACCTGGGACACTGGCAGGGGAGATCGGCCCCGAGCGGGATTGGTTTGAGCCGACGGGGGATCCCACCGGAGAGGGCGAGGGCGGGCCGCGTGCTCCGGGAAGGTGTGGCGAGGAGGTGCGGGGGGAGAACGGCGACGGGGCTGGATTGCTCTGCTCGCCCTGGCTGCTGGAGGAGCCCGAGGCACTGGCTGCGGAGCCCAGGCCGGCCTCCGTCCCTGTGGGCAGGTCGTCGATGGAGCCCGACAGGTCCTGCAACAGAGGGGGGGCGGGCACAGAGATGAGCGCTGACCTTTAACCCCGGACTGCCGGTGAAGCACATTAGCCTGGACCTTTAACACGGACGCCGGCTGGGCACAGGAAGTACATCTCACTAGCTGTTTAGCCTTCCTTGGTTTGGTTACCGCACCGAGCTAAACAGCAAGATGGGGACTGACAGAAAGCAGACACCACTGCGCCCCCTGTTGTTCCACAGATGAACTGCACGGCCACTCAGCACTTTCATGTTCAGAATCAGTATTGTTGGCCCAGTAAGGTGACACTTAAATTTCACTCAAATACAAATAAGACAAACAAATAAATAGAGTATAAAAAAAATACTGGGCAGCTTGCGCTCTCAAATCGTTTCACATCTTTCCAACCAGCAATAACTTATTTTACTGCAGTTTTAGAGTCGCCCAAACTCACGGCACAACCCCAGTCAGAGGTGTGTGTGTAATTCTGGGCTAAAGCTTGTTCAGTCGTCTCTCTGCCCTGCTTTTAAATAAATCACAGTGACATCATATCCCGGTGTAATTTCTCGGCCGCAGCAGCCACTGCCGGCAGGGTGGCCGGGGGTCGCCGTGGGCTCGCTGGGGGGGGTCCGGCGAACCCCAGCGATGTCGCCGCTGGGTCTTCCGACGCCTTAATCAAACCGCGGCGGGTTATTCATGAGTCGCCTCCTTAATATGCATCTGCGCCTTCATTAGGGAAGTTTTTTAATCGCTCGTTGAAGTTGATTTACTCACTAAACAATCAGTCATTTGTCATCAGCAGGTGATGAAGGGGGCTCACGTTCTGGCAGGGGGGGGGGGGGGGGGGCGAGGCACAGAAAACAGGGTCTTTGGGGGCCCCAGGCTTTTAACTGGCTACTTTTTAATTTAAGAGGCAGTGCTATAGTCTCACTCCCCCAGTTGTGGGTTTGCTTCCTGCCCCCAGCACAGTGTGTGTTGCTTGATCTCCCCAAAGCCCATGAACAGGTACCAAAGCAGACTGATGTCTCTAAATGGCCACACTGTACAAAATGAGTGCTGCGTTGGACTGGCTCCCCCTGCAGGGCATCCCCTGCAATAGGTCCCAGTATCACAGTAACCCTTTACTGGGTCTTACACAAAACAAATGGATGAACTTCAAATAAGCCCAAGGTTAAGAGTGAACAGGCTTCAGTCAGGGATGCCATTAGACCATAAAACGGTGGTTCGCCACTTGCTTACAGGGAGAGGAAACATCTCGTATTGCCCAGCGGTGGCGAGACCCGGAGGAGCCTTCGGGAGCGTCTAGTGAGGCAAACTAAGGCCCTGTCCAAATTTTCAGTGCTCTGGTCCCTTTCCAATGTGGCCCAGATCCAATTTCTCAGCCTCAGCACTGCAAATTGTTCTGTGCATTGAGTCTCCAAATAGCTGTCAACTGTTCCCAGTCGGTGCCGCGTATCGCTTAATCCACTCCTGAAGCGTGTAATTGTCATAATAATAAAAATAGCCAGGTGATAATAGCCGCTTCACTGGGAAACGCCCTCCCCGAGCCTGCGGGGTCCTCGCTATGCGCTCTTTACTGCACACCGCGGCCTGCCACCGCACTTCCTGTTGTGCCGGAGGGGGGCGTCGCAGTGTGTGTGGGGAGGGGGGCGCTTTCACACAGCCCACTCTCTCTCTCTCAGTACGGTTCACAGCATTTTACATTTTTTTCCCGCAGATATTGTTCTTACTTATTTTACGTTTACATTTTAGCAGATGCTTTTGTCCGAAACGACAAACCGTGAAGCAAACGGCACATTGCAAATATTCACGCTGTTGAGGAGTCAGCAAGACATAAGTGTAGTTAGGCGGAGCTTACAATGAGTGCCCAGGTACAAGGTATAAGCGTTAAAGCAGGGCCATAATACGACTAGGCGAGGGTGTCCAAGCATCAATCAGGTTAGGACAGGGACAAATGGAACAGATGGGGAGATTTTTGAAGGTCTGATGACTGAACGTGGAGCAGGAACTCATTCCACCACCGAGAAGCTTCATGAGGGAAGTGTCTGGATTGACACTCATGTGGTGGGGGGGGGGGCAGAGGGGGCACCAAGTGGCAAGGAACCTTTAAGGTCCAGAGAAGCTGGTGGGAAGGCTTGTGGTTTATTTCTTTTTTTCCCCTCAGTGGGACTGTTAGCAGCGTCTCCAAACAGGCGGCTAGGTGAACTGGCATCTCCAAAATTCCTCGACATGCTTGGCAGTGGTTTTGAGTACTTGTGTGTGTGTGTGTGTGTGTGTGTGTGTGTGTGTGTGTGTGTGAGATGCTGCACTGCCTGGGATGACCCTCCCACATGCCGACTGGTATTTGCGGTGGTTAGATTATCATCAGCGCCGCCCACATAAAATGCCCCTGGAAGTCTGACCCACTCTGGAGTAGAAGTGTTAGCTCTGGTAAGGACAGTATAAAGCCTGTTTTTATTAAACCTGCACACACTTTGGGAGTCGTCTCAAGCTCCCGGTGGGGATGCATCATCTAGACGCAGGGGGGGGGGGGTCCCGGCTATGCCTGGGGAGGCCACTGGGCCCCTGCTCCCGTCGCATCTCAGCGCTGCATTTAATTACTTAAAGTAGCCGCTCACCCAGAATCCATCAGCGCCTGCAGGAATCCGTCAGGCCCCGCGACCCCCCCCCCCCAGAGGCAGGACCAGATATGGCCGGTCTGGAGGAAGGGGAGCAGGAAGGGATCAGTGGTGTGGGGAAGCGGACGGCCTGTCTGCTCACGCACCAAGCGCTTACACCTAGACCGGCGAGCTGGAGGGAAGCGCTGCACTGACTTATCTGCAACTATTTGCCCCCTGTTGAATTTCGCCCCCCCCCCACACAGGCCTGTAGAGCAGCAAAGAAAATACGACGACACCCGCCGTTATTAACAAGCACATTCCCGCGACAAAAATATAACACCTCAACCTAACTCAGACACGTAGCACTATAGGTATCCAGCTGAACTGCTGCTGCGCTAATGCAAGGGCTAATTAGCAATACAAAAACGTCACAACCTAATGCTAGCAAACAGCACTTATAGCTACTGTGACTATTTGGCTAACTGCCGCTACGCCAATGCAAGGGCTAATAATCAAAATGAAACAAACATCATTACCCAACTCTGGCATATAGCACTATAGCTACTGTGTCTATTGGGCTAATTAGCAATATGCATTAATAATCAGCAAAGTGTAACAGGCGGTGGGTACAGGGTTGGGTACAGATTGAGGACGGCTAATGAGCTTGTATGGCGAGGCCACCCGTTAAGCACACGGGCACGAGAGGCCACCAGAGTCCATGCCAGGGGATCAGTGGGACCCGCGCTGTAATTATCATCCCCGCTTTAGTCTTCGGCCCCCATGGGATAGCCTGGCATGACCCTTCTTCGGGAGCCTCCTGATGCCCCCATTCCATGTGTGGGGAGGGGGCAGAAGGCAGTACGGCACTGGGTTTGACCAGTGACATGCGAAGAGCTTACTGCCACTAGACCAAGACAGTGAGCGCGAGGCATAGGGCTTTGCAGTGCTGTACAAAAACTTTTGCAGGCCCGCCTGGAATTCTGGGTAGCTCTGCTGGTAAATCTGAGGCAGCAGCTCAGAATCGGCGCAAAGGCGGAACGCTGGTGCTCCTTCGGAGGCGATCGCGGCTGACAGCTTCCCGCAGGTTTCGGGTCACCTGTCTGACAAGCGGGCAAAGAGTCTCGCGGAATTACAGGATATTTTCGGCCCGCAGAAACCGGAGCGTCGAATCCCGGGCCGACGTCGGGGCCGAGTGGCGTCACTGTCTCGGCGCCCTGGCGGCCGTTAGACGCAAAGCGGGGGCCCAGTGGGGAGAGGTCACGTGCTTGTAAGCCCACGGTGACGTCAAGCTCGGAAGCCCGGCCGCACGGCTAATTAGCGTGTCCATTCCCGGTGGCAGGTAATTAGTTCTTTGTCTCAAGTTTCATGACAAGTGCTTGTTTGATGTAAAGCCTGCAATCATGTGACCCCAGTCTGAGGGCCTCTGCATACCCTCTCCAAAGGAAGAGGGACAGGAATAAGAGAGACTGTCAGAAACACTCCGGATTTTTATTTACTCGTTGTGTCTGAACATACCATCACTGCTAAATGCTACCCGTCTGTCAGCACCTATCACCCACTTAACTCCATGTTTAATTTGAGTCTGGGGACTACTAAGCTGGGGCCTGGAGACTGGTTTCTTGAAGGGGCAACCATTCCGCCCGTTATAAAAACCCTGCCCTCCTCACGCAATGGCGAGGCTAAGGGGGGAGGGGGGGGGGGCAGGATTGAGAGGGTCGTCTCACTGGCAAAGAGCTGAATGAAGCTGGGATTAAACATCAGCAAACAGGACACAGCGGGATAAGTAATTCAGAGTTATAAACAGAACTTCTGCACGCTTAATTAAGAGTACAGACTGTCTGCGGTGTGCCCAAGAGAGGGGGTCTCTGCTTCCTGGCATGCCTGAGTGACAGTGTCACACTGCTGTCATCGACAATTGCGGCTTCAGATCAGGAATCTCCTGACACAAAAACTGGTGCAACGTCACGCCCAAGACACAAGGGGCGCGAGGGACATTCCCTGGACCCTGGGAAGGGCCCAAAAGAGTCACCCCCCCCCAGCAATTCTTGAAAACAAATCAGTCCAAGCTAATAACTTATGCAAACGAGGATAGGAAACAAATTCAACGCAGGCGCCATCTTTCAGATAAGGGTCAATGGCTACAGAAAAAAAAGCCCTAATGAACGTCTCAATGAGTCACCTGTAATAGGCAACAGCACCGAGACGCAGATAGGCCTTCAGCGGCGTCACACTGCATGCAGACGCAGATAGGCCTTCAGCGGCGTCACACCGCAAGCGGATGCAAATAGGCCTTCAGCGGCGTCACACCGCAAGCGGACGCAGATAGGCCTTCAGCGGCGTCACACCGCAAGCGGACGCAGATAGGCCTTCAGCGGCGTCACACGGCAAGCGGACGCAGATAGGCCTTCAGCGGCGTCACACGGCAAGCGGACGCAGATAGGCCTTCAGCGGCATCACACCGCAAGCGGACGCAGATAGGCCTTCAGCGGCGTCACACCGCAGGCAAACGCAGATAGACCTTCAGCGACGTCACACTGCTCATGTCTGTTACGCCATAAGTACAATGTGGGGTAAAGGCTCCTCTGGCCGAAGCCTAGAAGAGCTCCACACGGAGACCAAAGTCCCATCCGCTCCAGCTTCCCCCACACGGGGATCTCTTCACTCCCCAGCCTTCCTGCTCAGAGGCACCAGTCAGAATGCACTTCCTCGGCCCCCCAGGCCCCGCCGAGGTCGCACCCCAAATGTAAAACCCTCATCATCGTGTCAAAGACCACAAAGCGCCATGCATTCTCTGAAGGTGATGTTGCATGCAATTGGGCTGCCCCATCTCCCCCCCCACCCCCGTCACCGTATTCTTGCTTATTAAATGCACCTGAAAACTTTCATAACGCCATAACTGCTCCCCCCTGCCCCGCCCTCCCTCACCCCCCCAGAGCGGCGCTGTAAACATGGCACACTTCCTGAGAGCATCCACCACACTGCCTCTCGATTCAGAACCCCAATTAGCGCTAATTACCGACTGCTGGCCGAAAGCCCATCTAATTTAGTTTGACAGAGGCATCGGGATACCAGGAGAGATTGCATGACTAGTCATGGTGGTAAGAGTGTAATACGGCAGACACCCGGCCTGCTTCCTCCCTCTGTGGAGGACATCGCCCACCCATCCGGTAATAGTGTACGTCTAACGGGGGGGCTGAGCCTCAAACCACCAGCTTTATCTGGGAGGGGAAACAGCTCGAGAAAAAGTGATCGACGGGTTCCAAACTCGACGGGTTAGAACCAGCAAAGCTCTGCGAGGATGTGCAGCCGCCTGCAGATCAGGATGAGGCCGCCGCCTATTCTGGACCTAAGAGACATCATTATATCTAAACTCAAACAAGACATTCCTCTTTATTTAAAAGAAAAGAGGAGAGAGAGCAGCCCGGCCGCTCAGCTGCCTTTTGTTTGTCGTTTCAAAGCCCCGGACTCAAAGCGAGCGGACTGGGCCGCGCCTCCTGACCCCCTGGTAAGGGCGAGTGGGCCCCAGGGCCCCTGCCGCACCACCTCTGGGGGGGGGGGGGGCTGTTGCCTCCTGATGACAGGCAACCCATAAACGACAAAAAGAGTGAAAGAAGAAAAGCACCAGCCACGGCGGCGGCACAGAAACGGGGCAGGAAGAACCTCCGCGCCGTTAAAGCGGTTTATGGTTAGAAAAGAGGGGCAATGAAACGGCAACAAACCACGGCCTGCAATGCTGACTGACAAGGTGCCAAGGCAGAAACTAAAAGGAAAGGGAAAACGCGCGCGCGCGCACGCACACACACACACACACACACACACACACACACACACACACACACACACACACACACGTTTCTATTCAAATCTGTTACCATAATTTATTTCTATGGGGAAAAACCCTAATTCCAACAATGACACCCTAAACCAGAGCGAACCTTAACCATAAGTAACCAAACAAAATACAAGACTGTTGGCATTTTTTCTTTTTTGATTACAGTCATGGAACTGCGACGTATCTCAGTTTAACCTCTGTGAAAAGGTCACCATTTGCAAAAGAAAAAGAGGGGAGAAAATGGGAGTGGGGGGGGCACAAATCACATTTCAAGGTTTCTAAAGATTTGAAAAAAATACTTGAATAATTGTCGCGTGAGATTCTCGCCCGCCTTTGTAAACATCTCCACCTCAACTGCTCTCCTATGAAGGTGAGGGATCAGATTCTGTCTGAAGTGCAGATCGCTGTCAAGCGTCATCGCAAGAAATAAAAATCATACATACAAAAATAGACAGAGACAACGATTTGATTGGTGCCTTGCAAGCTCATCCGCCAATCCCATCCTGTCAAAACGTTTGCCAGAGAGATGCATCAGGAGAGGGCGGCGGGATGGATGGCGGGGCGGCGGGACGGATAGGAGTGTGGGACGGATAGGAGTGCGGGATGGCGGGACGGATAGAGGGGCGGCGGGGACGGATAGAGGGGCGGCGGGGACGGATAGAGGGGCGGGACGGAGGGACGGATAGAGGGGCGGGACGGAGGGACGGGACGGCCTGGTTAGAGAGCAGAGCTCGGCCCAACAGCCGAGAACCATCACCCGCGGGTGTCCTGCACGCCCAGGGTCACGCGTTTACGGACAAGAACATGGGAGCCGCTTTTCAGCACCGTGACGTTTCGTCTTCGTCCCACCAGTGCATCCGTTCGCCTCCTTCAAACTACCCTGAGCAAACTGGGGCAGACAAAGCTTCTGAAGCGTCTGGCGGTGAGAGACACGGACCCAGCTAGTCACCGCAGCCCAAAAGATAAGGGAAGGTGGACAGGAAGACAGGAGGAGCAAAAACAGTAAAAGGCAGAGACAGCAAAGGGCTCCAAATCAGACAAGTCGTGTTTTCATCTTCACCACTCCGCGCCCGTCTCCCTCCTCCACCGGCCCCCCACCCTGAATTCTGCTCCATAAATACAGGGGGTATGCAGAGTCTGTCCTGTTTGAATGAGGAGACCTTGCTCCATGGTGCATCCATCTGGGGGGGGGGGGGTAATTCATCAGAATTCTGTTAACATAAGGCATGGAGGCCTCAACACACACACACACCCCCCCCATCCCCTTTATTATGTATGCAGGAGACAAAGTGCTGACATGAAGCCACGGCTCACAGCGGGGCCAGGGGGCCAGGAGGCCAGGATGGTGACCGTACAAGGGGGGGGGGGGGGGACACACCTGATGGCCCCCCCGGTAGGAAAACGCTCACCTGACCACCAGGATGGGTTTGGCTGAAGGATCAGCAGAGACATACTTCCAGTTGGGGGAGTACCTAGAAATTATGGGCCCCCTGACAAAATCTCACTTTAGCCCCACCCCCAGCTGCACACAGTCCATTATACCCATCAGCCAAATCCCTCAGCCCTCCAAATCCAATACCCCCCCCCCCCAAAAAAAAAAAAGTAATCAGAAAAACAGTGAATGAACGAACGAACGAACGAACAAACAAAACAAACAAACAAACAAAGGAGGCTGTGTCACGGAGCCACCGCGCAGTCTCATGCCCCCGTCAGGAGCGAGCTGCGATAAACACGGGATGACAGCCTCGCAGCGCACATCAAAGCCGCCAGACAATAAACGAAACGGCAGTCGCAATTCAAAAACCACAACGGGAGCGTAAAAAGCAGGAACTGGCAACATTTAATATGGCACGTACTCATAGCAACGGACCCACGTTTTATCTCGATTATGGACTGGCGATGCTGCTAGCCAGTCGAAACGCAGCACTCTGATGTCACACCTTACACAACACGTGGTGTTTGCTTATAAAATAAATACGCGCTATAAATGTATCAAATGATTTCGTTTCCATAGTTACTGCGGAACACATACTATAATTGTTAAGGGAAAACTCAGCATCAAGTAGCCCTCCGTGACATAAATCATGTCGTCAAAGCGGAGAGGCTGATCGCTCGCTAGCCGGCTCGCACACGCCGATTTTATCCCTACACACGACGACTATTTATCATCTCGTGCAAATACAACTTCACTGGTGACCTGCACGGGGGGAAAAAACTGAAAACCTTCATCTTATTATTCTACGGCATCGTCGGTGGCGAACAGCAGGATACTATTCGCCCCCCACCGCCCAGCGTTTCAGAAAATAATGTAAAATGAGAGACCAGAGACAGCTAATGGCAGGTAAACAGGGAGTCGCGTGCCGTTTTGCAAGCTGTTTACATCACGCACGAGCGTGTCACACAGCCTTAACCCCCGCGCGATTCTAACTGAATGTGAAAACAGGCAAAGCAGGTCGACAGGCTCCACTTACAGCCCCAAACCCAGAGCCTCGTTTAAGCATTTTGCACCGATCACCCGGTTAAAAAAAAAAAGTCACCAGAGACAGCATTGAAAAAAGACGACGGTCGTTTGGAGGAACGTAGAACAGGTTATAGTGACGATACAAATAGGACTGAGATTCAGTAGGGGAGGGGGGACGCAGTCTGTTGTGCTGAATGCTTAAATTAGTTCCTAGTGAATATTTTTTTTTAATCCGTGATAAATAAGTGTGTACACAGAGCCTGCCTGACACGATTACTGAAGACAGAGCCTATTAAAGGTGAATCTAATACAGTTTTATGCCTATTTTAATTGAAAGCAGTTACTGGGCCTGACTTTTTTTTTTTTTACTTTACACTGCTGGGGGCAGTGCTGGTAATGTACAAGACAATGGGGCCTTTTCAACAAAAAAGCCTTCACATCATTATGAAGCACATCAAGGGTGAAAAAACCCACACACCATAAAGGCTGTTTTACAAACAACACGTTACAGACACTTATACCAATAAATAAATATGGCATTTTATATTTCACCAGTGATAAATGAGAATTATTCATGATAGTCCTGATGCAACTTGCTATGATATTAGCCTGCCCTTCTATCCATCCATCCATGTTCTGCCACTTATTCAGGGTCAGGTCCACAGGGGTAGCAGTCTAAACAGGGATGCCCAGACCTCCCTCTCACCAGCCACCTCCTCCGGCTCCTCTGAAGGGACACCAAGGTGCTCCCAGGCCAGCCGAGAGATATAATCTCTCCAGCGTCTCCTGGGTCTGCCCCGGGCTTTCCTCCTGGTCGGACATGCCAGGAACACCTCCCCAGGGAGCCGTCAAGGGGCATGCTAGATAGAACGGCCTTGAAAACAATGTGCTTTATCTCACAATGAATGTTCAATTATGGGCATTCTCAAAAAGCAAAAAAGACAGACAAAAATTAGTATCATTCAAAGATAATGCCGCTAAACTGCACTCCATGGCAATTGCAGAAACGGCCAGCAGATGGCGCAGCGACGGCTGCGAGTCCCTTGAAAGCAGATCTGACCGCTAATTCTACTGCACGCAGGCTGTCTGATTAAACCCCCACCAAAAAGGTCCTCTTCACACGGGACGAACCAGCGAGGGTGATTAGCCTTGAAATACCACTGACAGGCATCCATATTATTTTAGGATAATCAAAAAAAAAGAAAGATAAAAAAGAACGTGCCACTTAAGACTTGAAAACAGCACACAGGATGTAAGTGATCGGCTCACTTATACTCTGCAGCTGGGGGGGGGTAAACTGGAAAGGCCACCAGGCTGTTCTGGTTTTTGTCCTGCGACGGCCCATAATCAGCCCCCTGGACAGGAAGTGAGGTCGCTTAGCACTCCAAACCGGGGCAGGGTGTTCAGACGTCTGACAGGGGTCTGGAAGCCGCCTGGTTTTGGATGCACTCCTCTGGGCTGCCCCCCCACCCGACGCAGGATCAGGCCTAGACACTTTGTGGCAGAATGGCCCTTGTTGGCATACAGGAGGAGAGGAGAACTCTCTCCACATCCCCCTTATGTTCACCTGGGGATCGTTTGACAGACATTGTCCTTGAAGAGGCAGCACCCTTTGTTCAGGAGAAACGACGGATGGTAGTAGAGGAGAGGGGAGAGTGTTGGTAGCGATTGGGGGGGGGGGGGGTTATTTAGCAGATGGGAGACAGTGTGAAAACAAAAACAGGTTCAATGTGGACTGAGAATTTAAAACTTGCACAGCGCCCCCCCCCGCATGATGGAACAGGAAGCGAGGACGGACAGGGGCTGCGTTTCCTGTTTCCACCCGAGTCGCCCAGCGGGTACTTTTAAGCGGAGCGACTCCCAGCTGTCACCTATTCACACGCCTAGCCGCTTCGCTGTGGCTTTTCACTTCTCTGGGGGGGGGGGGGGCATGTGGGACCTATCCTGGGGTGCAGAGGCGACGCTGAAGCCCATGTCCTTAACTGCCACGCCACCTGCTGCCCTGTCATTATTTTGCTCCACCACATAGAAGGTAAGGGCAGCACCAAACCCACTAACGCGCCAGGACTTTTATTTTGCTAGAGTGGCCAGTGTTTCCCAATCTGGTTCTCAGGGAGCAAAAACATGGGACCGTCTGTCGGATTTGGGAGACGCTGCACCCCGAACTCAGCGCCCGCACGCAGTGTGGGGAATGAAAGGCGGCAGAGACGAGCCTCGCGGGCCCTTCAGCGCGTGAACCGTTTACGCCGTTTTATCAAGATACTCTGAGCAAACTGAACAAACAGAGGCAATAACGGAACCCAAGATCCTGAATACATGAATACTTTTCTCACTAATGGCAATAAAAAAAAAATATATATATATATATATATATATAAAAACACTCCCAGCCAAAGCTAATAACAGCTGGAGCTATGAAAATGCAAACTCAATTTAAAACTGCGGTGCATCTCCGCATGTGGAATCCCACACAAATATTAAATATAAAAATATATATTGCTCAGGCAGCCAGCTGTTCGGTGAACAAGTCTAACGGAGCGATTTAGTTGGCGGCAGCATGGGCCGGGAACGAGTGCAGAGCCCCCACACTGACCATCAGCAGCTGGCTGTTATTACCACCAGTCAGACATTAAACTCCTGCCTCCTAAAGTGAAAGCAGCGGCTACAAACATGGACAAGAACGGAACAAAAACATGGCAGATTTGCTGCCCCCCCATGCATGTCTGGAAAGTTCGCCGGCGTTCGCAAAACTGTCACATTCTGCAGCAAATGCCCCCCCCCCAAACAGGGATAATAACCTTTCCTCTCTGAGGATCTAGATATGGGGAAAAAGCCATCTCCCGACTCCCCCACCCCCAGCGAGGGGAGCTGGGGGGTGGTTCTGGCAGGGACTGCGAGCCCCTTTATTCCAGATTATGAAAATGACCCCTCAGCAGTGAGCTGCACATTAGGGGGTGTCTGTGTACGCAGGCTGCAAGTTAATAAATAAAAGGGTGATGGTGGGGGGGGGTAATAAAATGAAGGGAATATTTCTCCAGCCTCCACGGAAAACAGCTCAGCAGTGCTGCAGCTCTAAGCAGAGTCTCATCCTGCTGCCTAAATTTCTGGAGGGAGGGGCTAGAAAATTAAACGACGCTGAATGACATTTAACTCTTACAAGAACATAGCCTTCCTTCTAGCTCATGTTGATTAAAATATAATAAAGTTATGAGTACAACTACTGTGCAAATGCTGTTACTGTAATAACAGACAAACTCATTATTGCTGGGCAAATTTTTTTTTTTAAAAAACAGATGTGTGACCCCCACAGGGCCCACCGGCGATGATGATGA
>JABFEA020000030.1:348179-363491 GCA_019775915.2 Cyphomyrus plagiostoma | reverse complement strand
CCGTCCCCCCTCCCCGATCCTGCCCCTCCTCCCCCTCCTCCCCAGGATGATGCGAATAAGAGTGGGGGCAAGTGGATCATTCGCCTGCGGAAGGGCCTGGCTTCCCGCTGCTGGGAGAACCTGATCCTGGCCATGTTGGGGGAGCAGTTCATGGTGGGGGAGGAGATCTGTGGTGCCGTGGTGTCTGTACGTTTTCAGGTAAGCCCCCCCCACCCATGCTGCGCCTCCCCCTAAGATCGGGGCCCTAGTCGCTGTCAGCTTAGCCTCCCCTTTGCATGTCCCCTTACAGGAGGATATTATCTCCATCTGGAACAAGACGGCCAGTGACCAGGCCACCACCAGCCGTATCAGAGACACCCTTCGTCGGGTCCTGAACCTGCCACCCAACACCATCATGGAGTACAAGACCCACACAGACAGCATCAAGTAGGTACACACACTCACACACACACACACACAAACACACACTCACACAGACACACACACACATAATCACACACACACAGACACACACTCACATACACTCACACACACACAGACACACACTCACACACACACACATAATCACACACACAGACGCACACACATAATCACACATACACGCACACACAAATACCCACAGTGCCTGCTTGTTTTCATTCCCCTAAGCTTTGTTAATTCAATCACTTACCAATTTTTGGGGGGACAGTGTGTGGCTCAGTGGGCTAAGCCTCTGTACCTGTGAATGGAAGGTTGCTGGTTTGAGCCCAACCTCTGCAGAATAGTCACAATTGGTATTAGATGGGGTGGGTGAAAAGCATTATTGTTATTAACAGATAACATTAATAATTAATCATTAATATTATCCATATTAATAATAATGACCGTTAAATTATTAATAGCATTGAATAATTAATGAGTGTCTTACTTTGACTTGCCATTAAGGAATTTAATTGCTGAATATACTTCAAAACAGATGCAGTCTTTAAACATCAATTCTGATGTAGTACAGTGGTACCTCGGTTCTCAAACTTAATCCTTTCCGGACTCTGGATCGAATCTTAAAAATTTTGAATTCTGATCGAATTTTTCCCATAACAAAATAATGGAAAACCAATTAATTGGTTCTTGGCCACCCAGAATTACATCTAAATATGCTTTTTTTAGCATTTAAACACAAAATGAACAGGGTAAAAAAGAAGAGCATTTTTTCCTTAATGGCTTCCAAAACGATAAAGATCTTATGCCAACATTACCCCTGTCCTGCTCCGATCATCCGCTCCTTCCGTGTGCCACGCCCCCTTGTTAACCTCGTGTGGGAGAGTCATTAGTCCTCTGTATTAAGTCCGCGTTTCAGTTTGTTTCCCCAGTCCGGGCATTGGGTGTGTTCGACTTGCTTACAGCGCTGGCTTAAAACAATGCATTCTGATCCTGACGCAATGCATTATGGTTACATACATTGCAACCTCTCACCCAGCTGCACAAACTGGAAGCACCTCATTGACGACACACCTTTGCTCTTATTGGCTGAAGAGTTTAGTTACACGCATGACGTTTGTATCTCAGGCAGTTCCGATGTGTAATCTGTTATTTTGCTGTCACGTAAAGCAGTGAGAACTGGTTTTCAATTAGTTTTCCTGGTAAAATAAACTTTCAATAAATGGCATACTGTAAATGCTCTAATAGTACACCTAAGTTAGTGGTTTATTTATTGTTAGTTACTGTAATGTTACACTGCTTTATTTGGTTAATCATCCAGTCTGTGAAGAAGGCATTCAAGTAAGAATTATATTGTAGTATGACTCATTTCCTGGCGCGTACAATTTATGTTAGGTCAGCGTTCACGGTTCGACTTCTGATATTCAGATCGAGTTCTAGGTCAAACTGGTTTGTTCGACTTTCAAGAAATTTGAGTTCTAGTGAGTTCGAGAACCGAGGTACCACTGTATTTACATTTTATTGAATGTTTTAATGACAATATGTAGACGTGCCATTTACAGGACGTCCGGCCCCTGCCTGGATTTGTAAACAAGGAGCAGAGGGAGAGGCGGAGCTCCAGATGTCTGTCCCATCATTGTCTAATCTCATGTTTCTGATTGGTCAGGGCGTGGGAAGATTTTCATGGGCTCGTCAACGCCAGTGGGGGGCGCTAAAATTCCTGTGAGCATCTGCCAAGGGTAGGAATTCTTCTCTTTTTGCCTCTGTTTTTAAATTGCCCTTCCATTTGCACGAGAAGCATGTTATTTCCCTCTGGAGTATTTGACGTTTATAAATGGTTAATTAAAAATTCAAAAAGAGAGGAGGCCTTAGATGGCTGGAAAGCAAAAACAGATACTGGCCTTTGAGGCAGGTTGTAATGCAGCAATGTTGAAAGTTCGCTCGGCAAACTCTAACCAGACCAGGCCAGCTCTGTGATCATGCATGTTCTCTCTCACTCTCCCTCCAACCCCCTCCCCGGGTCAGCAGAAGCGAGACCATGCGATGTGATCGTCTCGGCCGCTGTGATTTGGGCAATGACTGTTCCGGAGCCTTTAGGGGGAAGCAGAAGAGCCAAGCAGCCCGCCTCTCAGTGTGTAATGTGTTTGTCCCACGTGCTCCCAGCCCACCGTCATTGTAAATATAGTGGTACACTACACATCTGGAAAGTGTCCCCCATGCCGCACCAAACCTTTCTCCTCGGCCATGACTCAACTTGGCTTCAGATGGGAAGCCCCCTTTCACTTTAGTGCTGTGTTTTTAATGTGTCAGTGTTGTTTGAGCTAGAATTGTTTTATAAAAAAACAGATTTATATTTCTAAGTGGAACTTTTCAAGGGATCATTGGAGGACTTGCTCAGCCCTAGTTTTTGACCTTTGACCTGGAAGTGTAAACCCACAGGAAGTGAGTAATCCTAATGGTGCACTTAGAAGCCCTGCCCCCCTCCCCCCCCAAGCAACCTCTTTAGGATGAGGATGAACTGCCGTGTTGCCTGTATCACTGTGCCTGGACTTCAGCCCGATTCTCCTCAAATTCGAAAGCTGAAGGTTTTTATTAATACTATTATTATTTTTATTTTTCCTTCAAAGCAAATTTTATCAAAGGATCACCCCAAGGTGCAGAGAGGGGCCACAAAGAGCAACACAGAAACCAGGCCTGGGATCAGATTTAGCATTTTTCTAAAGTAGAAAAATAGGTAACCTATGGCCCGGTGGACTGGCTCTCTACACCTTGCAATTCTGCTCGGAATCCAGTGGGTGGCACTGTTTCGCAAGCTGTAACTGTTGAATGAACCTGTGGGCGGATTTCACCTACTGATTATAGCAATAAATGGGAATATGCATCTGCTGCTGAAGAACGTGTGCTGTGCTCCTTTCTGATGGCCGCCAATGTGTATGAAGAAGAATGAATATACAGTGGTACCTCAGAACTCGAACTTAATCCGTTCAGGACTCCGGATCGAATCCTAAAAACTTCAAGTTCTGATCGAATTTTCCCCATAAGAAACAATGGAAAACCAATTAATTGTTTCCCGGCCCCAAAAAATTACACCTAAATATGTTTTTTTAGCATTTAAACACAAAATGAACAGGATAAAACAAGAAGAGCATATACTGTACGAAACACATCTAAGCATATTTATCAAAACAGTAATTTACAAAGTAAGAAAATAAATGTATCCAAACAATGTGTAAAGTTAAAAAAACAATGTGTCCTGCCCCAGTCGTCCGCAACTTCCGTGTGCCACATCCCCTTGTTAACCTCGTGTGGAATCCCCGTGTGATCAGCTGTTTCCGGCTGTTTTCATTTGGTCTCTGTAATTAGTCCGCGTTTCAGTTTGTTTCCCCAGTCCGGTCATTATATTGTCCGTCTGCAGTTTACCTGCCTTACCTGTAATTAAACCCCTTATTCCCCTGATGTCTGTGCCTTTGTTTCCGTTCCGTCCCCACTGGGCACGGCAATATTATTATAATTAAATATATTAATGGTTTATATGTAATAATGAATAAGAAATCTTAATTTTTAAATGTATTTTATTATATAATAATAATTACTGTTACTATCATTGTCTAAATGTATTTTTACTGTATAAATACATGTATTCAGCTACTGTAAACACGCACGATGCCATCACAGCGAATGCTCTATAATGAGTTTGAGAACCGAGGTACCACTGTACAGTGGATTTTGTCACGGGAAGTGCCATAAACTTTAAGTTCAGCCAAAGTTGAAGAGTATTAACTTGCGCAGCACCAGATTTGTACAGACTAAACTCAGAAAGTCAAAGGGTACTGTTACTTACAATTAGCATAATCTAGTCTGATACCGGAAGTCTTTGGAGACATAAGTTAGAACTGACACGAGTACTGAGTCACAGGTTTGAAGTATACATTTATTAATCTGTACTGAAGCGTGACAAAAAGTAAGAAACACAATGAAAAGCTAACTAGCTAAAAAAAGTGTAAATGTCAAGAAACAGGTCTTACACATATAGGACAGGAATTTCCCCACAATATCCACATCCCCCCCCCAACCACCCGCCTGTAAAAGGTGGGATCCTATTCATAATTTACACATGCTGAGACTGACCGTCTGGCCATTTTCCAGCAGGCACATCCCAGGTCAGCCCCTAAATGAGGCCAGTACGTCTGACTGTCTGGGGCACAATGATACCGGCAAGAGGATTCAGCCGATGGGCGTTTATAGAGGTGATGACCTTCATTTGACGGGGGGGGGGGGGGCTGTGCAAATCCCGGATTCCCAGGGACGATTACTCTTTGAAGTGTTAATCCGGCGCTGACTTCTGGTCAGTGTAAATGAGAAATACTGCGAGTAGGAGGGCTTTGTCTGGAATAGTAACCGGCGTTCAGGTATTTTGTTCGAGTTTGTGGAGCCCTGGATCATTCTGTGGGATTTTAACAGCAGGGCGCACTCAGGCGGTAGGCTGAAACTGGGGGCTTGTTCAAACAGAAGGAAGGTCACTGAAGCACTGGTTCTTATCGTTCTTCTCCGCTAGGTGAAGGCGTGAGTAAGTGAAGTCTGATTTTCCCCGCTTTGGTGTATTTTTTTAATGGTTGTCGTTCAACCCTTAATTGCCATCTTCTGCAGACCAAGGATCTCCATCATCAGTTTTCCTCTATGAAACTTATCAGTGACCCCAGATCCTGCAGCTCGCCCCATCAGTTCTGGGGTTTCTAGATGGCTCAGCTCATCTCGAAGAACATGTGATTCTTGCAAAGGAGAATATGAGAAAAAAGAATCATGGAACTGCAGAATTATTACAAAGGCCAGTTTTAATGACCCATACAGGGAATCTTCTTTCAATTTACAAATTTTTTTTATGTTTTATGCTTAATGTACATCACCAAGTAGGGATTAAAATTTGTTACTCACCAGAAGGAAGGTAGCAGCGAGTAAAAGTAGTTTGTTCCTGGGACTCATTTCTTGAAGTACTGCGAAGGAAACAAACAATCTTCTTTAACAGCCGTTCTGAGTCACCTCGCGCTCGCTACATGGAAGAGGAGGCCGGGTTCAGAAAGCCATTTCACCGTCCAGCCCGAAGTATTCATGGTCCATGTTGTATTCCTTGTTGAATCCGGGCCATTTCTTCCAGATCCTCCCTAGTGACTCTCCAAGCATCGAAACCACCTGATGCATATGCAGGGTGAGAAGCATCACGCTAAAATGTCACTTGGTGTTCTTGCGGTTTCTCTACACATTTTAACTGCAGTGTCACTCTGTCAACGTCAAGACACACTCATGCAAGACTTTGAAATTTGGTAAGAATGCCAGTTCAAGGGGTGGCACTTTTGTCTCACACCTCTGGGACCTGGGTTTGAGTCTCCGCCTGGGTTCCGTGTGTGGAGTTTGCATGTTCTCCCCATGTCGTTGTGGGGTTTCCTCTGGGTATTCCAGTTTCCCCCCACAGTCCAAAAACATACTGAGGCTAATTGGAGTTACTAAAATTGCCCATAGGAGTGTGTGAGTGTGCCCTGCGATGGGCTGGCCCCCTATCCTGTGTTGTTCCCTGCCTCGTGCCCGTAGTTTCCAGGATGGGCTCCAGACCCGCCGCGACCCAGATGGATAAGCGGGTTGGAAAATGGATGGATGACAGTTTAATGGATAGAGGGACAAAAGCCTATTGGCATAGGTTTTAGAGGTTAACTGTTGAGTGGCGTGTGGCGCATCAGGTTTGGATGTTGTGCCTGTGTTCAGTTGGGTGCTGGGTCAAATCCCAGGTCCTGTTCCCATCGGGCCCTTAACCCCAGCTGCTCCAAAGACTAGTTGACCCTGTTTTCTCAAAAAAATGTATCACCTCCTCCTAGGTAAAATCCTTGGAAATTGGGATTAAAAACATTTCAGTAGTAGGGTGGCAGTAGGTCAGGATAAGGGTGAGGCTGAGTGCGGGGTTACCGTGTGCATACCTGAAACTCCTGGTTGGAATAGCAACGGCAAGGACAGCAAGAGCCCTGGACTCGTGCCACGAACATCCCGTCCGAGTCGCAAACCTCGAACAGGGGGGTGAACATGCTCCACCTGACGACAGATGGTGAGCCGCGACGTAGACATGGGTGACAGAGGTCTCTTGCTTAATCGACTATGCTTAAGCACAGCTGATGTCAGAAGATAGAGCATACAGCAGCTTCTTCAACCTTCTGCAGTTCTCCTACACAAGAACAACAGGCAGCGGCAGGAAATGCTACTTTTTAATGACCACAGCTGCTCTCGACGTTGGGCCTTTACTGTCCCCCACAGTATAAAAAACAACAAAGGCCTGCTTCACATGACCCTCTGGCTCCAGTAGAAAGCTGCCGTTCGGTTCACGACGGCCGTCTTTGAGATCTTATGAATGGTTTAGAGAGCCTGACGTAATTCAGTTAAAGCCCAAAGCAACAAAGCCTCCCTCTGCCAGCATTATTCATCCGGAGCCCAACGAGGCTTGCAAAGTTCTGCATGGACAGCTGTGCTTTTTGTAAGCCCCCCTCGTTAAGTTTTAAAGACAGACTACGTAAGAGAGAGACCCCCAAAACTGCCCCCTCCTAACCAACCTCTGGTACACAGCCCCCGCTAGCTGTCCGTCGCCATCAAAGGCCTGCATTTCCATCAGGCAGCAGCCAAGACAACACGCATCCATCCGCGGGGGCCTGTCGAACAGGAAGACCTGGTGGGCTTGGCGGTCGAAGGCACGCAGGGAGCAGGAGCGAGCCGGGCCACAGCAGTGCAGGCACAGACACGAGCTCTCTGCAAAGACAAAGCCACGGAATCCATAAGAGGATAGAAAAGCAGCTCCCTCGTATCCCATGATGCATCAGCCCAAATGTGCTACAGTTACCTTCAACGGCCACATAGAGCTGCTCGCTGGTTCCTGTGGCGATGCTGTATGTCCTGCGGGGGACACAGCGGGGACCTGTAAACAAACCGGGTGACGGTGACGGATCATTTTTAATGCCCCCGCTGGCACGTGTGCGCTTGCCGATAGATGGCCATACGCATGTCTGCAGAATAAAGAACTTGGGCACCCTTCTGGGACCGGGGGAGGGAAGAAGGGGGCACTTTATTTTAACGTCAGGTGGAGGAGCCAGATTGGAGAGCAGTGGGGGGAAACAAGCCTTTCAATGTCAGACAATAGCGGCAGTTAAGGGACAAATATGCAGGCAGTTCTCAGCTGACGTAAGTAACATTCTCCAAAAGCGCTTACGTCAAATTTTTACGGAAAGTCAGATTTACTTTCCTATACTATTCAGGACAGAAAAAACCACATGATCCAAATAAGGCCATATATTAAATAAATGAAAAGATAAAATGTAAATTTACAAAAAGGAGTAAATCACCTTTTTGCTGTAGCACTTCCCTAAACATTGATTCTTGGGTATTTTTTTAAATTGAGAGCTGCCTGTAGATTTTACATCATTTTACATTTTAAATCAAGGTTCTTTGTTAGGGTCAATTTTTTATAAAAATGTGATAGATTACTGACTTCCTGGGTAAATGGATGGCAGCAAACATACAACATGTCCACTTCAGAAGCTCTGAAGATATAGAGATGCAGAGGCTTAATCTGAGCTTTTCCTCTTCAGCATTTGGGTTGTCTACAGCCCCCAGATTCCAGTAAAAGATGGTAATTTTTTATGAAGTTACCATGAGATTAGCACAAAATCTCACAGATGGTGATGACCTCTGACCTTGCAGTTCTGGCCTGGCTGTGATGTGTAGCTGGCTGATGTTATTCAGCAGTGTCAGGCCCTCGGCCCCGTATCCGTGCCGACGCTGGTTCCCGTCCCCGCCAGAGCCCACACCACCTTCTGCCTCTTTCTCCATCACCTCCCCCTCTTCATGGCCAGAATCCACCCCCTGGAGACCAGGAAACACTGCAGAGTCCCGGCAGTCCAAGGAAGGTCCCGGCACCTTGTGGAAGGCGTGGAAGAGCGCCTCGATGTGCCTCTCTCGCTCAAGGCGGCCGAATGGCAGAGGCTGGACCGTTACCGTGGACATCGCCTGAAACAGGCAGCATACAGATGGACAGAGAAGGGAGGCAATCGGAAAACAGAAACAGATTCATCTTTAGGTGAAAAAGCGAAGGAAAATCCACGGATAAGTTAACATGTTAAGCATGTAAAGTAAAACAACACCTGTTAAACCTATTCACAGAACAGAACTAAAGATTTGTGACATTTATGGAAAAAAGGATTATGAGGCTTACCTGTAGATCCAGCGAAGAATGCAGGTTTTTAAAAAGTCCTAAGTATTAAAAAAATGCCTGCTCCAAACTGATTTCACTGTTTCAAAATCAGTCACACTGCACTCATTTAAGCAGCACACATTTGCATTTTGGATTCTTAGCACCACAGGTGTGGAGTGACACCCCAATGATGCTCGCCGCGACTCGGGGAGTAGAGGGTGTACAAATGCCACAGCGCTGTGAAGGTCAGGCCGGGAGACACCTCTCTGAGACTTTACTTGGCAGAGTAAGAGGAGGGGGCCCACAGAGGTGGGGCATCCTGCTCCATATCCTTCCCTAACATCCCTCCACCCCCATTTCAAGCTGCCCTCCCTTTCATGTCACTGGTGTCCAACCTGACAGGCCGGATCTGCCCACTGGATGGGAACAATGGCCTCGCTCACCCGTTTAATTGAGGTCCGGGGCGAGCGAGTTGTGTTACAGCCCTTTCGGACTGAAGGGGTCCCCAGTAACTCCTTGGTTACCTCTGCCATCGTCCGGCAATCCTGGTCCTTCTTCTGCAAACTCATCAAATTTCTTTAAATGCTAGAAATAATAATCTGCATCCCCCTCAAAGCAGAGCTTATTTGTCACTGACCAAAGCAAGTGGGAATGATTCATAGTCTTGACCCACCCCCCCCCCCTTCCAAACCTGTCTTCCCAGCAACAAAATTTAATGACTCCTGATTTGGTTAAAGCTGCACCCCATCAGGGCAATTTCTGCTTCCAGCCTGTCTGCACGGGCAGTGTTGGCTTAGCAAACAGCTCTTGCCAGGGCAGCACGGTAAACACCGGTTGCTTAGTGCCTCCACAGGCCGTCGTCATTCCTCTTCCAAGTCGCATTCTCCACTCAGATGGATGATTAATTCACTTCTCCGAAAAGGCCACTTCATCTCGGTTTATTGTACGAAGGAGAATAAACAATTTCCAGCCATATTTCAAGCAAACGTACAGCTCGCTCGTGCTCACCGAAAATTGTGGCGCCATTTAAAAGTTGCATTCACACAGGAGTTACACTGCAAGTGGAAAAAAAGGAATTCAAGCGGAAAGATATAAAGTTTTGGCATGAATTACAGAGCAATTCCATTAGTCCATCATTTCTTTGCTGCCTTATTTCCAGAAACACAAACATGAACCAGCACTAGAGTTCTATAGAAAATTACGGCAATTAAACTAAACTAATCTAAACGAAATCTCAGTGTTTGTAAACAAATATTGGGAGGACATAAGTTAACCATGTGAGCAAAAGGTCTCCAGCCTCTCATCTTGCTCATCTACACCAGTCAGTCCAGCTTGCTATACCACCAAGTGGAGACTACGCCCCTGTGGTTCCCTTGGTGTGGTAATAACCGGGGCAGGTACATTCCAGCAGTTTTAGAAACCCGCTCCGGAATCAGCCAGTCATTGCTTGTTTGGTCTTTTTTTATTCTGGCAAATATTTTCTGGGGTCGCCGGGGAAGGGCAGGGGAGGGGCCTGGTTGTAGTGTCCCATGAGGAAGATGCTGACAGTCCCGAGGACGAAGAGCAGCGATATGGTGATGAAGCACACCCTGTCGATCACCCGGGCCACCAGAAACCACTCGTTGTTCTCCTGCGGATCACCAGCAGGGGGAGTGAGGAACGGGAAACAGGAAGTGGGGTTAAAGTTATCCTGTGATACGTCTCTGTCGCACTCACGCTGTGAAAGCGGCTCTGCTGCCGGGCCCTCTCAGCGATATGCTTGCAGGAAGCCACACACTGCCGCACCTCCGGCGAGGCCTGGGCCAGGCTGGACCCCAGTTCATGGGCCATGTCTCCAGCTAGGCCATTCTCTGGGGGGGCAGTCGACATCAGATTCACTGGCCAGGTACACCTGCATTTACTAGGGATTTCTCTTGGCAGTATTGGTGCTCACATTCATACACAACATAGAACAGGGTTCCCCAGTTCCGGTCCTGGAGGGCAAGAATCCAGCACAGTTTGTAGATTTGGAGAGATTATATCTCTCGGCTGGCCTGGGAATGCCTTAGGATTCCCACGGAGGAGCTAGAGTAGGTGGCCGGAGAGAGGGAGGTCTGGGCATCCCTGCTTAGACTGCTGCCCCCAGGACCTGACCCGAATAGATGGCAGAAAATGTATGAATGGATGGATGGATATACAAAATAGAATTCAATGTATTAAAATATGAGCAATAGTGCAAATCAGTACAGATTACATCAGTAAATTATGAGATGTGTATAAATCCAGATAGATGTGCAAGCATAAGTACTGCCCACAATGAGGATCTCAAATACAGTGGTACCTCAGTTCTCAAACTCACTAGAACTCAAATTTCTTGAAAGTCAAACAAACCAGTTTGACCCAGAACTCAATCTGAATATCAGAAGTTGAACGGTGAACGCTGACCTAATATAAATTGTATGCGCCTGGAAATCAGGAAATCATACTTCAATGCAATTCTTACTTGAATGCCTTCTTCACAGACTAGACGAATAACCAAATAAAGCAGCACAACATTACCGTAACTAACAATAAATAAACCACTAACTTACGTGTACTATTACAGCATTTATGTCATTTTAACACTTTATTTTACCAGGTAAATTAACTGAAAACCAGTTCTCACTATTTTACGTGATATTCGGGAGAAATAGCAGATTACGCATTTGAACTGCCTGGGATACAAACGTCATGCGTGTAACTAAATTCTTCAGCCAATAAGGGCAAAGGTGTGTCGTCACAGAGGCGGTTCCAGTTTGTGCAGCCGAGTGAGAGGTCGCAATTCATCTAACCATAATGCATTGCGCCAGTGTCGTAATGCGTTGCTTTAAACCAGCGCTGTAAGCAAGTCGAACACACACAATGACCAGACTGGGGAAACAAACTGAAACGTGGACTTAATATAGAGGACTAATACAACAACCAGAAAAAGCTGATCACATGGAGATCTCACACGAGGTTAACGAGAGGGCGTGGCACACGGAAGGAGCGGACGATCGGGGCAGGACAGGGGTAATTTTCAGATAAGATATTTATCGTTTTGGAAGCCATTAAGAAAAAAATGCTCTTCTTGTTTTATAATGCTATTGCTAAATTTTGTGTTTAAATGCTTAAAAACATATTTAGGTGTAATTTTGGGGGGGCGGGAACCAATTAATTGGTTTTCCATTATTTCTTATGGGAAAAATTTGATCAGAACTCTAACTTTTTAGGATTTGATCCAGAGTCCGGAACGGATAAAGTTCGAGAACCAAGTTACCACTGTATAGGCAAGTAAGTAATGGTGTACGTATAGAGTTTTGCAAAAGATCACAGCAGCAGTGAAATATGCAGGGAGTCTGGGAATGTGCAAAAAGTATGTGGGTGCAGAGATGTGCACATTTTATGGGAACTAACTCAAGTCTGATTGGTCAGCATTCCTGCACGTGGGAAGAAGCCATTGAAGCAGCATTTGAATTTGGTTTTCCTTGCCCAAAAACATTTGCCAGAAGAACATTTCAGAATAGGTCTCAAAAGGCAGGACAAGGAAGAAGGGAACCAATGAGGAGGAGAGGGCATGAACCAGGCAGAGAGATAGAATGTCACAACTAATGGGAAGCTGAGGAGTCTGGACGTGTAAGAGGAGAGACTCACGGATCTTCTCAAGCGCCGCCCTGGCCAGGCCGGCCCTCTCCCTCAGCCTGAGGAACATGAGCTCAGAGCGGGCCGTCCACGCAGCGTACTCATCCGCTTTGGCGATGAGGCCCAGAGAGCTGCACCGTCGGAAGCTGTACGAAGGTTCTATGGGTGTCCAGCGCTGCATGTTCATGCGCAGAACCCGTGGCAGCAAGTTCAGTAGGATCTGTCACACACGAGGCACAGGAACCTTCTATAACCAGCCTAGACATCAGATGACAGGTTTGTGCTTCATCCAAAAAATCATTTAGTAGTTTCACACTTATTTCAAGTTTTTTTTTAAAAAAATATTTTTACTTTATGTTTACCAAAGCCATCTCAGCACTGCTGTCTTTTGATTTTCTTCATCGTTAGTCATTTTGGGATACAGATTCTCTTCAAATTACGATGGGGATATGTTGCGATTAACACATCGTAAGTTGAAAATATCGTGAGCCGA
Source organism: Cyphomyrus plagiostoma (assembly GCA_019775915.2). NCBI lineage: Eukaryota > Metazoa > Chordata > Actinopteri > Osteoglossiformes > Mormyridae > Cyphomyrus > Cyphomyrus plagiostoma. The sequence continues at coordinate 350,724 of JABFEA020000030.1, read as the reverse complement.
ATAAAAATACAATATGATAAATAAGTAACGATACGATACGTTGTTAAACAACGTACGAGGTGTTTACATTCGGTGTCGCTGCAGAGACTGGAAGCATGGCTGTGTGGTTGACAATGCCAACGGCGTAACTTTGGGTTGAACATTGGGAGGATTGAGAGTCTCATCCATTCATCATGACAATACATAACCATCGGTCAGCATCATTAGAAAGTATCATACAGTTTATCACTAGGTCGGGAACAGTTCAAGGTCAAAGGTCTGATGACTACTGAGTGTGGATCAATAATGCACTATTGTAAGGCAAGGAGCATCTGTATTTAGTTTGGAAACTATCATCTCCAGAATGGACACAGTACCTTCCGGACTTTGTCTGACATCGAATGTGTGTTTGGGGTCCGCCGAGAAACATTGAGCACGATAACGCAGTTCATCACCACGATGGTGGTCACTGACATGACGAACATCAAGTACCTCCGGAAAGAGACGCAGTCAAATGAAATGACACAGCTCACTTCTGGATATAAAATTTGTGGGGGAAAAAATGATGAATATTTGTGATTTGAAATGGATGTTTTTTTCTGAATCAGCATAACAGAACTCACAGACTACAGGAAGATACTAGAAGGTCTTACTTTCCAATGAGTGGCATGGCCTGTGAGGTTTCCGGAACTTTCCTGGCAATGAGGAACAGGAACACAGTCTGTGCTAGGAGCGTGGCGATGGACATGGTGCATTTCTGTCCTCCAGCTGGACCAGACATGACCTCACATCAGTGTGGAACATCTCAGCACCAAAGTGTATGGTTGTCATGCAGATATGTCACTGTTTATGGTGCAATAACTTTGGCATGTGATCCTGCAACGCAACAGGACATTGGAGAGGCTAAAACCATGAAGGCGGTCACACCTTTAGCGGGGAGGAAATAGACAAGGAGGGCCAGCGATGAGATCAGCACACAGGGCACGATGAGGTTGATGATATAGAACAGCGGCTTCCTCTGAATGATGATGAAGAAGACCAGCTGCTGGTATTCCAGCTCATCCCTGCTGTACTGCTCATGGATGACCTTCTTCGCTGGCCGGTGTTTGATGACCCACTCGCCATTCTCTGAAAGGGTGAGGTGGGGGGTTTCAGCTGAGCTGGGAAGAGGGGAGGGGGACACTCTCTAACGGGTCTATATCCAGCACTCTACCCGTAAATGCTTCAGGATCAATGACAATCCATTCGATGGTCTGGCCATCCTCGGACGTGAGAACAAGATCGATCTCATCTGCGCTGTAGGTCTGTGAGCTGTAGGATGCATGATGGGGAGACAAAACAGATGAAGTAGTTTTCTATTCTCCATTTGCAGGAGTACCTATGAAGACATCAATTCTCACATATAACTTTTTGCTTCCTAGAGAGACACACAACTATAGACACTCCTCACTTAATGAATAGTGGCTTCCTCTGGATGATGATGAAGAAGACCACCCGCCCAGACTTATGACCACCTCTCCGCCCAGTCAATATTGTACGCTGTACCAGAACTTCGGTCATGGAGATGGCAGCGCAACATCTCAGCATCAAACATCTCTCATCACCCTTTCCCATTCGCAGTCTCAGTCTCGTTCCCCCACAGTCTTTTTGCTACATCAATTCTATCATTTTTGCTGATTTTTATATTTTTATGCTCTGTAATATGTAAGAGTTCCCATTATGTAAGTATGTAAGTAGTTTCCATTAGATCTTTCCATTATTCCAAATTAAAAAAAAAGAATTACCTGTATTTACAATATGCAAACCAAAGTAATTTAGAATAGAGTTGATTTACTCAATTCTTATGCTTGAAATATCGGTAAGGGGCAGCTCCTCACTTATTGACCAGTTTTCTTGATGACCTAGTTGCAGGAATGAATCTCAGAGAGGAGTGTCTGTATAAGAAAGAGCGAAGCTTGGGCTCAGAGCCCAGGGCAGCTGTTCATCCAGCACCCCTGGCGCAGTTTTTGGAGTTCAAGGTGTTACTCATTGACCTAACAGTAATACGATTATGCTGCCGGTCACGGAACTTGAACCAACAACCACCTGGACACAGTCACGGAGCCAGAAACCGCTCAGTGAGACATCGGGCATTTTGAAGACCAGTGACCTTCACGCGCTGGTTTTCACATGCATTGGTGTGCTGTCACTTCTCACACTCACCGGAAGACCATGGAGCAGTTCTGCCAGTCGAAGGGGAAGTAGTTGACAGTGATGGAGCAGGCGCTGCGGTAGATGGTAGGCGGGAGCCAGAGGATGCAGCCCGAGGGGCTCACCAGGGCGTTGGTGTACAGTGTGATCTCAAACTTCCCATCCACGCTATGAGGGTGAGAGCAAAAAACATCAGCTTTGATCTAGGGGCAAAGACACTGAACTCATGGTCAAATAGGCAAACTTGGAATGAGGTGGTCAATGAGGATCCACAGGTCAACTCCAGTAAACTCAACTCAACTCAACCCCAGTAAAACAGAACTGCTTTACATCCCGGCTGACTCATCCCCCCTCCTGGACCTTGCGATTACCCTTG
>JABFEA020000030.1:318820-335138 GCA_019775915.2 Cyphomyrus plagiostoma | reverse complement strand
CACCTGGCCAGGCTTTGGCTGAGAATCCCCCCCCCCCAACAAAACGTGTCACAGCACGACATTGGTCCTTAAAATGTAGGAAAAATATTAAGCTATGTAAGGATGCAAGGCTTATTATAAGGCCATGGGGAACCTGCACTCAAAAACCAATGTGTACCTTTAATTTGGTACTGGGGCTGTACACTCAAGGGTCTGCCAATTGTACCTTAACTTGTACATTTTAGTCTAATTTAAGGTACATAAATGGTCTTCTAGGAACATCTTCATGGTACAAACAGCATTACCGTACCAGTGATACAAAATCTTCACAGTCCATTTCTGTACCTTAAACAGTACAAATTCCTACAGCTAAGGGTACAATTCAGAGACTTTTGAGGGTACAGTCCCAGCGACAAGCAAAGGTACAAATTGCTAATCTTTTCTCTGACAGTGTGGAGTCCATCGAAAGCAGCATAGGGAACAAGGCAGGGTACATTAGTCAGGATGCTGGTCCATTCCAGGGCACAGGCCTGCCTGCCCTCGTGCCCATGACATCTCTCCTGCCAACCCACCCTGCTATACCACCATTCATTCTGCCGTCAGAAGCAGCACCAGCACGTTCCTGCCATCACCAGCCCCCCCCGCCCGTGCTGCGTCTGTAATGTTGCAGAAACGTGCTATACAAATAAAATTGAAAACAAGAGCAAACCAACTGCAAACAGTGCTTGTAGGTGGGATTCAAGCGCAGAACGACAAGGTAAATAAGTGCTACCCACTGGACCAGCATGCCACCCCCAGCTCTAGATTTAGGAAGCAGGTTGAGGAAGGACCTGCAAAAAGAGGCATTCCCAACAGAACTTTTACTTTAATGGTTCCTTTGGTAGAGGGTCAGTGTGCACTTTCATACCCAGCAGCTTCCACCGTTCATTTACAGGGAACCCAGAACAATCCCACTGAAACCTACCCGAGTGGCACCAGGGTTCCGCAGAAGAAGAACGAGCCGAGGCAGCTACATAACCTGACAGCAAAGAGGCAGGGCGCTGTCGTGGGACAGGAGGACGTCACACAGCCATGCGGAGTGACACCCAAGTATTATGCATGGTTACAAAAAAAAAAACCATTGCCATTGTTTTGGGGGTAAACAATCGAGAAGTAGGTCACTGGGATAGAGGAGAAAAAAACCCCACAATGTCCCACAAACTGTAGGGAGCTTGTCCCTCCCCCAGGAATATCCAAGCATCAGCAGTACTCCAGTAAAAAGGCCACACTTTTATTCAAACAATTGTTTTCATATTATAGCCTCATAAAGATAATTGGCCAGTATCATAAACAAAAATGACAACTCATATGTCTGAAGAACAAAAATACATTTAAATCATCCCCCAAAAAAGGGTTTCAGTGTTATCTGCCTTTAACTTGATTACGCAAAGCATTCAGAACACAGATTACATTTTAACTGTAGCAACACAAAAATCAGAAACTTTTGAATAATTTAAAAAACAATACAAGACAACAAAAAGTTTAAGATTACGCTACTTAATATACAAGTCAAACTAAAGTTTAGCCTCTGCTCATAGCAATACAATGCAATCTGCATCTTTTTTAACATACAAATTAAACATTACAGACTTGCACATTAATTAAATTTCAGATTAGAACAAAAAAAACTATCACCAATCAAGTGGTCAAACCTAATACTATTTCAGAACAAAAATAAAATTAAATAAAATCTGATTGAACCTGCCGATATAAAATGTAGTTTGATTATTATGGCCGTAGAAAAAATAGTTTATGAAATACAACTCTCTTCACCAACACAGTGAAGTACCTAAAGATCCAGTACAACAGTCCCCCCTAGAGGGCCAATTAAGTATTGCTGTAGATGTGTCAGCGCCTTCTCTTTGGATGCCTTCCTTAATGGTGGCCAGCAGTCCATGCTGCTCCTGGCACCCTCCTATTCCACAGAGCAGTCCATATTCTACAGGTGTGGTTATCAGCAACTTCTGGATGTCAGAAACCTAGAGATGCAGCCAGAAACCAGGCAGACACCACACAAATCAGTCACCGTCGTCATTTCCTACTTACTACTAACCATTTGAACATTTGGCAGAATAACATAAAGGTCGGCACCCTTGGCCCCCCAACTCCACGACGCGCCCTCGCCTCAGCCTTCATGAGCTGCTGAACTCTGGAGACGCCTTGCTTGAAACTGGCCGACCCTGTCAACCTGCAATTCCACGGCGCTCATCACAGACCAGCAGCTGCTACACCTGCAGAGACACCATGGGTCGACCATGTTTTGAACAGTCCACCAGATTCAGCCATACATTAGTCATGGACAAAATGCTGCTTCATGAAGTATTTGCTGTATTTTTTGACTCCATTAGATGGTGCTCTTGGTTTGCTTTGGGGCATATTTTGTGCCCCTTTTTGAACAGAAAGCACACACGCACATTGTGAGCAATTTAGAGAGATGCCAATTAGCCCAACCCAAAGGACTACAGCAGTATTTTCCAATCCAGTCCTGGTGGATCTGCAGACAGACCACGTTTTTGCTCTACCGGGAACTAGTATGGAACGAAAAAGTGGACCATGTGTGGATCCTTGAGGACCGGGCTGGATAACATTGGGCTACCTGAAGAAACTTGCATGACACAGGGAGCACATGTATCTTCCACAGAGACACAGAGTGAAGGCTAAATTTAAACCCCCAACCTGAAGTGTGAAGGGAGACTGCCCCCCATCCACCAACTCCAGCTAATACCCTAGAGCCAAACCTACTTAAAAACATCATTAGGAGGACTAGACAGCAGAGTTAAGCTTTGCCTCCAGGTTCCCCTTTACTATTCTCTTCCTGATCCATCCCGCATACCACTCCTGCAGGGAGCGGGCGATGTGACCGATCTCCCTGGGTCGGACATCCCGGCCAATGCAGGTTTCCAACTCCAGCAGCTGCCTGCGCTGGTCCAGCTTCCCACGGATTACATCAGCATAGACGGCGTCAATGAGCACGTCCTCCAGCTGCCGCAGGCTTCTCAGCTCGAGGTCCTGAAGCAGCATGGCGTATGGGACACACTGTGGGGTGGGGGGGGGGGGGGATCACGTGGGCTTTAGTTATCTGCATCATTCATATACCCCCCAAAGTTTGGCAGGATCTTCATAAAAAATGTACATGAAGAAACATCCCACCTCCAAAACAAAACACTTCCAAGGAAAATAGTGGAATTTTATTTGATTTAAAATCTTTCCCAGGGAGCTTCTCACTATATGGCACTACATTGTCTAGTGAAGGACATAACAACGTTTCATGAACCATTTGCTGTATTTTTTGACCCCACTAGATGGTGTTCTATGTTCAAATAAAGAGCACACAGCATGCCCCAAAGCTACAGTGTACCTGCATAGAACCAGCCAGACTGACAAAGGTTAGCTGCCTCAGTTTGTTCTTCTGGAGATCTGTTAGTGGAGGAAGGTTGACTTCATTTTCTGAAAAAACAACATTGTTTAATAATAAAGACCTGCATATAATGCATTAATACGACACAGAACATGATTTCATGTAAAGCTTCATTCAAAACACTTTTTTAAAAAGAAACAAAATGCCTTACCTTTGTAGTCGAGATAAGTTCCATAAGCAAATATATTTAATAACTGGGAATATTCCTTGTTAGGACCTTTGGAAACCTGTGCCAAAAGAAAACCTCTGCTTTAACCAGAGATGTATTCATGAAGCCTTGTAGTGATCTAGGTAGTGTTACCAGACACCTTACTTAAACAAGTGCCGTTGTATTCAGCTTAGAAATAGTGACATCGTGTGGAGAAATTCTACATTTAATATCAGATTAATTGAACTGGATCACTAGCTTGGAGGTGCTTGATGGACGGTGTGGGCTGTCAATCACAAAGGCGATGAGATTGTGTCTGGTTTACCTCCTGGACGTGAGGCAGATCCAGAAACTCTCCATAGCCGTAGACCCCTGGGGCCTCCAGCAGCTGATTAATAAGGGTTATTAGCGCTGCCCCCTTCGTGTTTTTGGCCAGCAGAATAAACGGTTCTAAAGTGCTGTTATGTTTCTGCTCCCCTGCCATTGCAGTAAAATCTATAATAAGGAAAAAATATATAAATAATCGGTAGAAATCATTCCGGACAATAATAATCTAGGTAGGCAAAAAACTGAAACTGAAGCAAAAATCTAACAAAGTTGTCAATAGTCAAAGGCACTTAAGGCTTGTGACAAAAGGTTGCACTTAACACCACAGTTAACTGGCTTAATATACTCGTAAGTAAACGTGGGATTATTAAAAACAATTTTTATACGATATGGCTGGTTAGACGACTACCAGATTTTCACACATCATTAGGGCAGCAAAAACACTAAACGCTGACTTGGTTATACAAAGACTGGCGCATTAAAAAAAAAAAAAACAGCAACAAAACCCTGGTAATTCAACAAAGAGTCCTGGTAATTCATTTAATGACTTTTCCTATCATTCAGCCAGCCAGTTCCCTAACCTTTCTGTACTTGTAAAGCTATTCGGCTGTGTAAAATACGCACGCAGACAGCAGCTCCGGCTGTTATTTACTAATAAAATGATTGGAAGCTGCAGACGAAGAGCGGGCATCTGCGCACGCGCGCTACTTGTTTCACCGCCTGATTTCCAGTTCACGATTATATTTGTCTTAATACTTATATTTAAATATAATTGGCGTGTAACTCTACTAGGCTACTGTTGCAAATGCAGTTTTAGTTTAAAGGTTGCCTGTGCCTAAGGGCATAACTTTGGGTTGAGCATGAGGGGCTGAGGTCTCCTCCCATTTATGGGGTCCGGATGGGTTACAACCCCACAACCCCCAAATTTTACGCTCATGCATGGTCGTTAATTTAATATCTTAAAATCTTTGAGTTACCCAGTGGCTCGGTACATAAAAACAAGTTGTTTTTTGTGGCCACGCGGGTTTATTAAAATGTTCGTGTGCACATTTACACACATGATAGCTCCCGCTACGTGCTGTTTACTAAAGGCAAACATCGTTTCCATGGGCGCACCAGTAATTCCCGGGAACATCGACTTCCAGATACAATTTAGGCCACCGAAACTCACCTGCTAAACTTTGCTGCAGTCATCAGAAGCATGATTTAAGAGTAACCGTGTAAAAAGAACGGCAGTATTATCATTATGTTGTCATTACGGTAAAGTTAACAATGTTCCTTCCAGTAACATTATCATTGTGTATCTGTGTTAATTTCAAATAATATTGCAAAATTGCATAAAATGACAGGAAAGCTTTCTACACTGGCGGTTGCTTTGATCTAGATCTGAAAACATGCCTGAAATTGTTGGTGCAGTACTCATTTGTAGTATTCCTAAATATATTAATGTATAAATTCAAGATTAAAGATTATAAATCTAAATGTATTTCTTAAAGTCTTTGCCAGCTATTAGGGATGTTATTTTACAAAACAAATGGCCAGAATGGTAACGAAATGTTTCCCTGTTTGTTTGACACAACTGCAGTAGCCTGTTCTTTTACCATTTTAAGAAAAGGTTCACAATATATACAATATACAGTGGTACTTCGCATCTCAAAATTAATCTGTTCTGGACTCCGGATCGAATCCTAAAAATCGAATTTAAAAATCGATCGAATTGATCGAATTTTTTTCATAAGAAATAATGGAAAACCAATTAATTGATTCCCGTCCCCCCAAAAATTAAATAGCATTTAAACACAATATGAACAGGGTAAAACAAGAAGAGCATTTTTTCTTAATGGCTTCCAAAACAATAAAGATCTTATCCCAACATTACCCCTGTCCTGCCCCGATCGTCCGCTCCTTCCGTGTGCCACGCCCCCTCGTTAACCTCGTGGATCCCCATGTGATCGGCTGTTTCTGGTTGTTGTCATTAGTCCTCTGTATTAAGTCCGCGTTTCAGTTTGTTTCCCCAGTCCTGTCATTGGGTGCGTTCGACTTGCTTATAGCGCTGGCTTAAAGCGACGCATTCTGACCAATGCATTGCATTAGGGTTAGATGCATCGCGACCTCTCACCCGGCTACACAAACTGGAACCGCCTCCGCGACGACACACCTTTGCCCTTAATAGCTGAAGAGTTTATTACACGCATGAAGTTTGTATCCCAGGCTATTCCGATGCGGGATCTGCTATTTTTCCTGAATATCACATAAAGCAGTGAGACCTGGTTTTAAGTTAATTTACCTGGTAAAATAAACTTTAAATAAATTACATAAATGCTGTAATAGTACATGTAAGTTAGTGGTTTATTTATTGTTAGTTACTGTAATGTTGCGCTGCTTTATTTGGTTAATCATCCAGTCTGTGAAGAAAGCATTCAAGTAAGAATTGCATTGTAGTATGACTCATTTCTTGGCACGTACAATTTGTATTAGGTCAGCGTTCACGGTTCGACTTCTGATATTCAGATCGAGTTCTAGGTCAAACTGTTTGTTCGACTTTCAAGACATTTGAGTTCTAGTGAGTTTGAGAACCAAGCTACCACTGTATAATAGTTTGCTGCTGTGGTACAAGGTGGTGGTCTGTAACAGTTGTAATTCTCCAACAACATGCGTTATGGATGCATGCTTTTAAAGCCAGCATTGGTTGGCTTGTGTTTATCCTAGGCTTAAGAAGGGGATAGAATGGACAAAGTAAATAACAAAGGCAACACATTTTAGTTATTGGATCAAAACAACAGTTAAATGGAATTAGCAGTGTGAAATATAGCACATGTTGCCCTGAAGACGATGTAGACACTTCAGCCAGTAAAGAATGAAATTAAACAGCAGTTGCAAATATTTGGATGACAAATTGAGGCTTGGTGGATTTTATTGTCATTTAGTTCATTATCTGTATCTTCTCAAAGTTGACAGATATGACAGGATTTTGAAGTACATTTATTCATTTTCCACAATGTCATATTCTCAGGATTGTATTTGCTGATACACACCAGTGAAGATAAAAATGAATTTTCGGTATATGTATCCATAACCCAGTCAAATACATTTCACAATATGTGATGCAAATATTTGGTCTAAGAAAGATGCATTACTTATGAACCAATTAATTACCTCAATTATTTTAAAAAGGGAAAGACTGATTAACGATGCAAATTTGACAATGCTTGTCAGTTTCCGAATGTATTGATTTTCAGATTAGATGTTGCATCTGATCTTTTTCACTTTTTGGAATCGTTAATACATCTGGACTGCCACCACTGGTCTCAAAGATCAGTGCTCCAGCAGTTAGGCCAGAATGAACCAAGGGACAGTGATCACCACTGCAGCGTGACAGAGGCTCTACTGTGCAACTCTGGGAGGCAACCTTTTTGGTTGCTCCTCATGTTCCGTGGTAAAATGGCAGTTTAAGTACCCATCACCTTAGTGGAGATGCCCAGCCACTATGGGCAACACTCATTTCACATGCTCCTCCTCCTTCATCTGGTAGTTCAGCATTGAAGGAGAATATCATAGATCAGTCAACAATCCCATAGTGTAGGTTCTTCAAAATCCTAATGACACTTGCGCTTTTTTTTAGGTGATGTAATCTTGTAGACTGAAGTGTGCTGATTAAGTTCTTGTGAAACTTTGCAATACGGATATGTGCTGTGCAGTTTTAAATATGCATGAAAATAGATATTCGTTTCTGCCGCCTACTATGGTACGTAGCCAGAAGTCGCCGACAGATGGCGCCACAAAACAAATATAACAGTTGTGTTGTCTTGCTCTGTAATTAAGGGTAGATAGATTTTGAATGGAAGCGATTCAGCTGAATAATCCAATAACCGAATACATTGAGTCGCATTTAATTATTCAGTACCAAATATTACTGGGGTAAATAATGTTAATTAACAACGGGGAAATTTTACCTTGGAATTAGGCCAAAGGCATATTGCAATTAGTTTAAAGACATTGATTTAGAAGATAACTAATAATAATCGGATTTGATGGGGTAAAATGAAGAGTGTAATTTAACTTAATAGGTTAAATAGAATACCGAGGAGCAGTGGTAAGAATAGTAGACTAAATCGAAAATTCTGATTAAAATCGTATAAAAGTAGAGAGTAGTTAAATAAAATTTTAATGTCAAAAAACAATGTGGCGTATAAAGTTACACAAATAGTTAATATATTGAAATAATATGTAGGCCTATACATGGTTTGAAATCAACATCGACTTTAATTGACGCGACATAATCACGATCAGGAACATATACTGTTGATAAGTCAAAAACCTCCAACAGAAACTAATTATTACCAGTAAATTACTTTGACAGCGAAATGAACTATGGAGCCAACGGCGAAACACACCACTAATGTTTTTTTTCGTGGTCTTTCTGGGAACGTTTCCATGGTTTCTGGCGATGTTCTGACCCGTTAGTGTTCATTAAGATGCGTCGGATCAAATTATATCTAGTTTCTATGTCAGCTCGACTAGAGGATTAAGTGCTCCTGTGAAAGCGGACACCTCTTACGCTTGTTATCCTAATATGAAAAGAGAACACCTCGAATGCGACCTTCCAGTTACTTGCATAGGCAACCATGTACCCACGGCTGTAGAAATATACAACACACGTTTACGATGGACCGTGTTTTTTTCTTTTGCATCGAACGCGTAACTTAATATCTCAACTAACTTATATTTGTAGTGAGATTTAAAAATGCTATGGACTGTTATAGAACCCCGTAAACCCTTATGTCCACATTTATATAAAATGAACGTTCCGTTCCAATTAAGGATATAACACGTGCAACTGCGACCGACGCAGCAAACTGTTTCGAACCAGCTAAGAGCTAAGTGCGTTCGAAAACTTTAGACCATTTCTCGATCTTAATTTTGTCCCTAATCTCGATTTTAATGCTCAACAAAAGCTAGATATGCAGGTGTTTTGCGTGTTTTCTCTCACGGTAGGCCTAGATCAACCGCCACTCTAATGGCGTGATTTTAATTACCGATGAGTTACTGTCTATAGTCAAAACAAATTGCTTGGACACGTTGCAGTTTTCTCGTTTGCCGTTCTCCTCAAACTTAATTTTTGCAACAAAATCCTCTGGATGCGATTAAAGTCATTATAATATATTTTGCGTTAAGTTCTGACTTAAAGGAGCATAGCCACGCTGTAAATCACTTTGCAAACATGCCTCTTTGTTATTTTATGGATTCATGCCGCGAAAACGTTGCGGCAATTTTTAATATATATTAATTGCATGCATATCGTATACATGCAATATAACTGAAATTGCTCTTTTAGGATCGGCAGTGCAGCGTAAAAAAAGTTTGGGTACCATTCGGATCCCTCAGGATGCTTTTGTCAGAGTACATCCAAATATGTTTTCTTTTATTACTGTTATTTCTAATGATATGAATAAAGAGCTGAACAATCACTGCGGAGCTGAATGGGGCGTGACTCCATGCTTACCCATGCCTTGGAGGTCTGCCGGAGTAGACGCGTCGGGATCTGTCGCTAGTGTGCGCCTCTCCTGCGTCCCTGGAGGGCTCGAAGAACGCGGAGCGGAGGTGCTCTGTCCCCAGTCCCCCAGCGTCCATTGCCCGTCCTCGGCACAAGTGGACAGGGATGAAGGGAAAGAAAGCGCCCGAACGCTGAAAAACAACGTTTATTCCCCACTTCGCAAGATACAATACAGTAAGTGTGTACTGAAAAGCTCCAATAACCTGCCGTTATATCTTATTTATATTATTTCCTTTGGAAACTAATGCATACTTTTATTTTTGATGTTATTTTAACTTAATTGAATAGCATGGCTGCTATAGCCTATAGACACACTGTGCAGCTCGTCTTCATCTGACAAGAAACTTTCGCTTTAGTACCATTGTAGTCTAGGAAATTGATTATATTTTTGTGCCTTTTCAATTATATAATGAAATGATATGTATATGTGTTTCTGGGCGATCTCACATGCCCAACAAATATATAGTCCCATTAAAACGACTTCATCAAACAGCTGAATAACCGCTACAGGCAAGGATGGACTGGGAACAAAAATCAGCCCCAGAATTGACAGCCTTTTTCATTTTTTTCCTCACTCCCGTGTGGTTGTTTTTCGTTCTTGGTCAACGGATGCAGCGGCCGACCACTCAGTACATTACTGACTATAGGCGTAACACATCACCCCACAGATATCGTAGTAGTATCGATCAAACATTATCCATTTTCGAACCGGTAAATATGCATAAGATAAAAACATCACGGTATATTTCATTCCATATAATGTCTCTGGTGGTAAGGAGTTTGCATCACCTGACGTACCAATTTTACGCGCAACGTTGGCGAATTAGAAGGAAAAAATAACGAAATTGGTTTGTAGCCTGAGTGCTTTAGAATAATTTCTTAAAGAATTTTTTTGAGGTGAAAATGTAAGATGTTCCGTGGACAGTGAGCGACTCCGTTGGGCAGGAGCTCATTTGTAGATACATTGGGATGTGCTGCTGAAACTTCCCTATAGTTTAAATGCCTGAATGATTGTATGTCAACATCTTATAATAATCCGCGTGCTTTCGTTGCATGCATTTCCAGGTAGTTATATAAAAAAAAATATTAGCCCTTGCAACATTATTGTTCTTGGAAGGGCGACGACTTGCACATTATCCCGTGATCTGTACACAGCGCCTGGTTGATCCAGCATGATGGTTATTTAGTGAGGTCCCTGGGCAGATGGCCGGTGTTGATTTTTGACTTGAGAATGAATGTAAAATGACCATCGCCTGGGCAAAAATAAACAGTAACCAGTCACTACCTGCAGTCAGTCTTAGTGAGCTGCAGGCACTGCTGCTAGCCCACGTGGCCTCACCTTCTCCAGCAGAACGTTCTCTTGGTTTGTTTATAACTTTATCAAAAGCTTGAAGGGTCAAATATTTCACTTTCTTAAGTTGTTCTACAGTGTAGTAGAAAAGGGTGAGCTCTTCCAGTGAGGATGGGTTAAACTTATGAGTGGAAGAATGAATTATTTAAGAATTAACTGGCTGCTTACAATGCAAAGTGCACTTTAAAATCTTAGCTGTGCATCTGATCTAAAAGTCCAGGGGGGTTGGTGGCATGGAAGTAGGGGAGAGTTTGGTTTTTGGTGACCCAAGCTAACAATTTAAATGTAAAGGTCTATTTTTTTTTTCAGTTCATACACCCCTGGCTACTTAACATTCATCTAACATCTGTGTGGTTTAATCAGAATTTTCAGCATTTACCAAGTCACCTTAAATTCCCCTTCCCCATCAAATATTGAGTTCAGACTTCAGTAATGGTTTGTAATAATGGTAAATAGGAAGGAGGGGTTTTTGTTGGATGACTTGAATTGTTATACCAAAAACGCTCCCGGCCCCCCAAGCAGCGTGCTGTGGCTCCACCCATTTAAAGCTAGTAAAGCCTCACCTCTGCTAATTACATATGCAGGTAACAAACTCCGGCTTGGAAACCCTCAGTCTGCATGGCGAGCGTGCACGGATCTCCCGGCGAGCGTGCATGGACCTCCCGGCGAGCGTGCAGCGGTGCACTGTTGACTGAGCGGTTAATGATTGAGCTGCACCTTAAGGGAATCGCTCGCCTGTCTCGCTCGTTGCCACGCAGCTGTGGACACGGAACAGCCCAGGAGCTGTTCTGGCCTGCAGTTTGAGGGCCGACTTGTAAATGTCACGCAGGAATAGGAGCTAACATACTAATGTTTTATTATTTTAACTGCTCCCATATCAGAGGAAGATTGTTCTCATGGTAACTGCAGACTGGTGCTTCAGCATACAGGAACTGAAACTGCTGTTCATTGGCCTAAGACCACATAGTTTGGTGGCTATCCATATAGCTAACGATTTAGGGTACATATCAAAGTGCATGTTTTTTCCATTTGTTTCCTGATTCATACACTGATAAATCTTACATTCCCTTTCCAACAACTCGCCATGGACCCAATTCAAGGCTTCACGGGCAGGTGGGGAGGAATTGCTGGCCTCCTCACTTCCTGCTGGCTTTCCACCCTTTCTCGCTCGCCCACCCCAACCACAATGCCGGGCCTCCGGAACCGCTCCACCTGGGAGCCACTGCTGCTCAAGGCGTCCTGCATCAAGTCATGTGCCATCGGCTGCTCGCTGGGCATCACCACGCGGCTCACCTACGCCAACACAGAGATGGAATCGGTGGAAGGTGAGAGGAATAGCGATGCTGGTCACATTCCATGCCCTACATCATCATAGGGCACTGGATTGCTTAATAAATATCCAGTCTACTGACTGACTTCAGATCATCGAATATTGTTTACTGTGTTATCAACTGGCTTATTCGTTATTTTTAATTATTTTACTTCTGAAATTACTCACCTAGGACTGAAACCACAAGTCCATTTCTTCCTATCTAGTTCAATAGGCATAATAGGATTTTAGGTGGGGTCTAGTTTCCTAACAACACCCATTCATGTCTCTGACGGCCATCACTGGTCTCTTGGCTCCCCAAGGTGTGTTTGTGTACCCCCTGGGGGAGAAGGAGGTGGTGGTGGGGTTTGAGGCAGCCGTGGCCAGTCGTGCAGTGGGTGTGCAGATGCAGAGCCGCACCAAGCTGGAAGAGTGCTGTCTGGCCTGCTGTCCCAGCAACCATCTGGATGCAGAGTCTGGGAGCGGCAAGGACTGTGGGTGCTGCGGCACCTTTGGTCGGGATGTGCAGTGCACCAATGGTGAGCCCCTGCATCTACACAGCTTTAGTCCCATGGATTTCTGAAGAGAATGAGCTGCTGGACACCCAAGAATCTGCAGCATCAAACGGGGAAAGATATAATCAGCCAGCAAAATAAACAATATTATAAAATCTCTGATTACCCATAAACTTTGTTTTTACCGCTGAACAGATTATTAGCCCAGTGCATTATGGTACAGCAGGATGTGTGTGCTGTCACATGACAGCCAGGGAACCTTCCCCTCAAGCAGCAAATGCCTTTATTAATCTTGCGTAATCAAATTGCTCTGTGGTCTGCAGTGGGCACTTAAAGGTAAATGGATTAATTTTTGGCTCACACAAATCACCGTCGCTTCAAAACAAATGTTCTTTTCAAAATGGTCAAGGAATCTGCAAAGCATTTTATTTTGTTTCTTCCAAATGTGAATGAATTCCATATCGTAGTGATTTGTTTATGCAAAGATCATATAAAACTATAGTGTGTTGTTCTGGTTTTAATGTCTAACATCATTTGGATGTTGCAGCAAATGGTGTGAATGAATGATCTGTTATAACCAGGGCTAGTAAAGCCAAAGTTTCTGCATGGATGAGTTTGATTGCCAGCTGCCTGTGGTCCACTGCAGGGCATCTCGTCCTGGATGAGGATCTGGAGAGGACCACTTTCATTGTCAGTACCGGAGTCATCGCCCCACTGGACCTGGTGACGGTCATCTTGAGTACAACCATGGAGCTGCCCACACTCGAGAGTGGTGCGATCCACATGGTTTACCCCTTGGTGCTGAGCCCTGTGGTCAGGGGAAAGATGGTTCCAAACAGGAATGAACACAGCGGGCGGTGGAATGAAAATGGGTATGAAATTATTTCCTGAAAAGAACTGCGTTTCTGTATTCCATCTTATATGTGCATGCACCAATCCCCCTTCCCCCCCATCCTCTAGACCTACCAGCTGCTTTGGCGGTGCCCAGGGGAAACAGGACCGCCCCCCAGGCTCTCACCAGCGGTGTGCCCATGCCATCTTCACTAGCACCGCCACCAACTACCTGCCCTATGAGTTCAGTTTCCATCTGCTTGTGCGGGGAGCCTGTCTCCTCGCAGGTATGCCTGACTTCCACCTACACCTCCTCCTTGCATTACTTCACACTTTTCTAATATCTTCAGAAACACCTCAACATCAGTACCTGCTCCCGAGAATGGCCCACAAGAATAGGCTAGCCCAGGGGTCTCCAACTCCGGTCCTGGGGAGCTACTATCAAGGAGGTTTTCTATCTTACTTGGCTTCTGATGAGCCACACCTGTTCCTGGTATTTACCTAAGAACAGGTGTGGCTCATCAGAAACCTGGTAGGATTGAAAACCGACTGGATAGTATCTCTCCAGGACCAGAATTGGAGACCTCTGGGCTAGCCAATATGCTTTTGGTGTGTAGAATAACATTTAGTGATGAAGGGCTGGCAGGTATCCCAGTAGAGAACCCCACAGTATTGCTGTACCCTCCTCCATTATGCATTTCTGTCATTGTGCAGGACCTGGACTGTCACGAGCAAATTGGACCATCTGCATTGAGGGCAGAACAGCTGATGTTTTAAAGTTTCACGGAAAATCTAACAAGCCCAACATAAATGTTGGTAAAATGCTGTAACGAGTATCAAAAGGTAGAAAATACAAGGCATGTGTAGATGTTTGAAGCAGCACCTATGAATGCAAGAAGTTTGACAGTACAAATGTCCTTGAAAGTTCCACAGGACAACTAATCTCATAACGCATAAGGAATTGGCAAGTGACGGGGCACTTAGTGAATCGAATGTCATACAGGGAATTACTGAAGCTGAACTCATGTCACCCTGTTGGAATGAACTCAAAAGATATCAGGGGCGATTCTTAAACCTTTAGGGAACTGGATGAGTAGTAAGAACACTGTGGGTATTGACCAGTATGTGACCCCCAACCAGGCCTGGAGAGCCCCACCCATGCCCTGCGGGCCGACGCAGACCCCAGTGCCCAGTCAGCCTCTGCTACCTACATCACCCTGGCAGAGGAGCACCCCTACGACCGGCCTGTGGAGATCATACTGCACTTGAGCGGTAAGCTAGGGGCCTTAAGAATGACTGAAGCTGAAAATGCAAGCTTTTCTTAACCGTGGGTATTATTAAAATTCAGCATGCCAATAGCACCGCTTCTTTCCATCTGGAAAGATTCCAGGACCCAGTGTTCCTTTAAGAGCTTATGTTAAGGAGTCATTTATCAACAAGATCAGTCTGGTGAAGTGTCCCAGCACTACATAAACCCTTTGGTGATTGGGGATGGAGCAGACCCCAGTTGTCCTGTCCTCCACAGAACCACACTGTCCCCAGGTCATCTTGGAGAGGGGCCGTCTCACCTTCCAGGAGTATGAACAGCAGATCTGCACACGTCGTGATTTCATTCGATATGACAGGAAGGAGGCGGAGCCTGAGAAGAAGGTGAGGCTGAGCTATGATCCTGGCACTCTATGCTTTGTTTCTTTTGTGTTGCTTGTTGGGATGTGGGTCACTGGCAGTTTTTCCCTCAGCTGGAGTTTGTGAGGAAGAGATTCCACAAGGACATCTTGTCCAACCCAGTTCTAATGCTTAACTTCTGCCCTGACCTGCTGAATGAGCCAATGGAGCTGTACCGGGCCACCCGTGAGATATTCTTCCTTCTGGACCGCAACAGTAGCATGAGTGGATCGAACATGGAACGGCTTAAGGTGCAGTTTTATCAACATCTACCTAAGCAAGGCCATGTTTGTAGTCCTATGTCTGTGGCTTATCAAAGAGAGCCAATGTACATCTGTCATTTAATCTTGTTCTTCGTTAGCACATGATCTTTTAACGGTAGATTCTGATGGCCTGTTGTCTCTTCCAGGAAGGAATGGTGGTAGCCATAAAGAGCTTGCCCCCAGGCACGTTGTTAAACATCGTGGGATTCGGCTCCCTGATCAAGACCCTGTTCCTCACCAGCAAGATGTGCACCAATGTAAGCGCCCAGTGGGCACAATTGCCATGGCAGCACCGAGCGTTGTGGCAATCCTGGGACAGGGCTACGTCAAACTAGCCAAAAGACATGCACTTCATGGGATTTACCAGCCATGAGTACTGAAAATGTGCGGAGTAAGATGAGACTAGTTAAATTTGAGTGACACGCTCTCCTTCATGTTGGTCTGAAAGAAACCCAGACCTGTTGTTCCATGTGATTTTTGCTGCACAAAAGTAACAGATTTTAACTGTGAGATATACCTTGACCTGAAACCTCCAAAGTCAGCTGGTCCCTTGTAAATAAATCAAGTTGTGTGCTACTCTACCCGAGAACAATCAATGTTCCTCGCATGGTTGCTATGGTCGCGGAGTATCACATTCTCGAGGAACCCGCGCCTAGAGGTGCAGGCAGGTGTTTAACAAACAAAAGGCCATATGGTGACCTCATTCGTTTACAGTGTGCAGTAATTGGCTTTCTCACCGCCCTCCATGCCTAAAATGTCATCTGTAATCGTGACAGTGATTGATTGGCATCCACACAGTTTTACATTACATTGTGTTTAAGGATTAACAGGCCACTGCACCCAAATGCAATGCAATGCAATTTTATTTATATAGCGCATTATCACAACATTACATTGTCTCAATGCGCTTTACATTTCT
>JABFEA020000030.1:303624-318720 GCA_019775915.2 Cyphomyrus plagiostoma | reverse complement strand
TTTTCCATATGAATATTAAAATCACCAACAATTACGGCCTTGTCGGTAGTAACCACCAAGTTTGTTAAGAAATCTGCGAACTCCTTAAGGAAATTGCTATAGGGGTTAAATGTCTTTGCTAAATGTCTTCCCACCCACCGCTTTGGCCTAGGAGACAGTGACAGCAGCTTACGAATACACCCAGAAGATGAGGGCAGACCTGGGGGGCACCAATCTGCTGGGGGCGCTGTCCTGGGTGTACCAGCAGCCGGGGCGCCGTGGCTATCCTCGGCAAGTGTTCCTCATCACAGATGGCACAGTCGGCAACGTGGGGCGCGTGCTGGAGCTGGTGCGGAGGAACGCTGGCACGGCCAGGTATGGGCGGGTAGGACCCAAAAACCACACCAACTCCATAGTCATTCCTGATCTAGGGTATGATGCATCTGCAAAGGCCTTTAGCCAGTAAGTCTTCACCCTGGTGAGGACTGGTCTAGAATATCAGCCAGCAGTAGGTAGACTGCTGCCCCCTTCCCCCAACCATAAAAATACAGTAATAAATAATCCCTTCAGGTCTGTGATTGTCGGTCCAGTAGCTGGTGCACGTGTCTAGAATTGTAGCGATGATG
The DNA here is from genome assembly GCA_019775915.2 of Cyphomyrus plagiostoma. Taxonomy (NCBI): domain Eukaryota; kingdom Metazoa; phylum Chordata; class Actinopteri; order Osteoglossiformes; family Mormyridae; genus Cyphomyrus; species Cyphomyrus plagiostoma. The sequence goes on along the minus strand of JABFEA020000030.1, from coordinate 318,115 downwards.
ATTGGGGGGGGTCACAGGACATTGTGAGTTTTAGTGTTGGCCAGTAATCAGGCTAAGTGCCACTGCGGTGCCCCCACCCCCGCCTGCCCCTCCTCCCGATGACACGCCACTTGGGCTAATTCCATTTGTCCTGCCCGCACGCTCCCCCACCATGCCAGTTCCTTTTAGCCACTCTGACCAAACCCAGTGCCGCCTCACACATTTAAACATGGCAAGCTGCCTGGACCTTCAATTAACCAATTGATTCAAATATTGGTTAGTTTTCAGTTCAACCCCACACTCCATGTCAGTGGCCGGTACTTTATTGGCTGGGTGAGATGAGGAAAGTAAATCACTCAAATCATTAAGGTAAAGGGGACTCTGTAAATAAAGCTGTCCAGCGGGGCAGACAAATGAGGCTGTAACAGAATGACTAAGGAGGCTAGGTGATGCAGCCCTGGGTGGGCTGACTCTCTTCTCACCTTCTCACCACTGCCTCTGCATTATATCAACAAGGGGGGACATGATCCAGGCATGTAAGATTCAAACAGGTCTGGATGTTGTTAAACCAAATAGTCACTTTAATATTAGTTCAAATACAAGGACTCGTGGCAATAGGTGGAAAAGTGGGAGAACCATTTTAAAATGGATTTGAGGACGCAGTTCTTTACACAGCATGTAATTGGAGTATGGAATAATCTTCCGGCTAGTGTAGCGCAAGCTAAAACCTTGGGTTCCTTTAAGTCAACACTAGATAAGATTTTAATTATTTTAAGATATTAGTTGAATTCCCCCCAAATGAGCTTGATGGGCTGAATGGCCTCCTCTCGTTTGAAAATCTGTATTCTTAAGCCATGATACTCCTGGTGTCAGAAAGCTGTATGCCAGAAATGGCTGGAAATAATATTTAAAACCATTGGCTGCCAGGTGTTTTGGCCTTGGACTGGGGCCCTCGGCTTGCCGTCGGCTGCTGCAGGGGGTTGCCAAGGTTACAGGTGGAAATGCTGAGTTCCTTGGCACGGACGAGAGGATACAGCCTAAGGTGAGAATGGGATACTACTGCCCCCTGCTGGGGAGGTATTAGGGGAAAAAATGGAAGATAAACACTGACTAGAAAAGAATCTTTTCAGAAAAACAGCTGTTTCCTCCTCAGTTGATCAGACTGCTGAAGACGGCTTTTGAGCCCGTGGTCACTGATGTCCATATCGACTGGTACGTGCCCGACAACATGGAGGCTCTTCTCTCGCCCAGTGAAATTCCTCCACTCTACCCAGGGAACTGCCTGATGGGATACTGTACCCTCTACGACATGTCCGGCTTCCAAACCAAGAAGAACGACGTGAGTTTTGAGTGAACTGTCTCTCATGGGGCTTAAGTGTAATATCTTCATTCATCCATCTCCCAGCTACTTATCCAGGTCAGGGTCAGAGGGGCAGCAGGCAGCATAGGGCTGGGGCACCCTGAATGAGATGCCAATGTAAACTTTTTTTGTATAAGAAAAATATTAATTGCTCAACCTTGTAAGCATGTCATAAATGCCCTTTGGTTTATCCAACCTGCTTATCATTTGCAGGATAGTCACTGTAAGAGGAATTGGGCCCAATGACAATTTTCTTCTGTCCTGCTTAAAAAAGGTGGGAGTTTTTCCTTTTTCCTTTCTGATGGCAGGTGAGTGGTCGTGTCTCTAGGGGCCTGTCACGTGGCTCCATGTCGGTGCACTCACAGGATGAACTGTGCCCCCCACGTTCCATGGAGCTGCTCGAGCTACAGGCTGCATCCTCGGAGCACGGAGACATCGAAGAAGCTCTCCGAGAGATCTCCCGGGAGATCTCATCCGAGTTCTCCTGTGCCCGTCCCCCGGATGCCAGAGCTGGAAATGGTGAGGCCCTTGCACCCATGAGACTAACGCTCACCCACGATGACCAGTTCAAAACAACTGAATCGGGAAGTAGCTGAAGTGGATAGCCAACCCCAGTAACAATGGCAAACGTGTTTTGCGGCTGCAGGCATGGAGTCCGATTCGTCCAACGATGTGCGCAGGAGGATTGCGCGGGCCTCATATGTGCAGGACCAGTACACACTGACCCACTGCTCCGTCAGCAGCGACAGGGGTCCCCTCCATAGCTCCTCCCCCTCAGACTCTACAGCACCCCGTCATGACACCGGCTCTCTGCCTCACGGGCTAGAGAGGATGGCCCCCCTAGAGCCCAGGGCACTGTCTCGCTGGGAGTCGCCATGGACTCACGCTAGCTCCTCAGATGGCACGGATGCTGGGAATGGAAGGGTAGGAGGGAGTATACATAAAGTGGTGGACCTCAGAACCAAGAGTGGGTGGGAGTATTTCTGGGCGATCAATTGCTGCATTTTACTCAGTGGGAATCAGAAATGTGACCAATGACAGAACCCATTGTGCTTCCTGAATGCACCTCCCACTCCTAATGCTGGAGGTGGAGGAGGAGGAGCTCATGTATAGGTTACAAGGGAGCCAGTAAAGGAAAATATACATCTTATTCAGGGAAATAGATCTATACAGTTATTTGGGCCAAGGACTTCTGGGTTTTTTGGAGTTCTGAGCAAGTGTGGTCCGACTCAGACCCACATGTCCCCCCTGGTGTCACAGGAGGAGTACCAGCGTAGACGGATGGCGCTGGCCCGATCTGCTTTGTCGGGTCGCAGCTTCTCTTCTCCTCAGGGCGAACTGGACCTCTATCACCTGCGGCGCGCTCTGGAGAAGGTCTCCTTTCACCAGACGCTGGGCGGCCGCGTGGATGAGGGTGAGGGCAGGGTGCTGCCAAACCAGCGGGAGGTTCTGTCCCGTAGGAGCCTCATTGATTCCAGTGAGTGGGAGCCCACAGGAACCAGCCCCTGCAGCCAGTACCTCCAGTACTGCTCATCTTTTATCTGTTTGTATACCTTCCTAAAATCCAGACAGCCTGGTGTTCCCTGCCTCCCCTCTGGATTGGGACAACTTCACAGACCCCGAGTGCCTTTTTGCCGCTGCTTCACCCGAGGAAGCCGCAGAGCCCCGCACCCAGTGTTGTGCTGTCATCCATGGTCTCCTGGGGGACAAGCCTGTGTCCTGGGAGGTTGTTGTTGATCTCTCCCCGCTGTGGAGACCTAAGGACCCGGACCCAATGGCTGGTGACTGGAAGGAAATCGTGCATCAGCTGACTGCACGGTCTGTCATCAGAGACTTCGAGAACATGGCGGAGAGGGAGCCTGAGGCGGAGCATGGTGAGAGCTAGACAGACCGCAGGCACACAGTGGAAGCTCGGCGGAGCAAATGGAAATGATGCATTTCTTTTCGTTCCAGGTCCAGCAAAGAGGTACCGCATGAAAGCCATCCAGACGAGCAAGGCCTGCAACACCACCTGCATCTACACGAGCTTTGTCGCCATTGACACCAATACCAAGGAGGGCCCTGTGGGCTCCGTAGAAGTGCGCAACAGGGGTATGCCAGACAGGGATGGTCATAAGTCTCAGGCTGTTGACAAAACATTCTACTTTTCTGCTTTTCACTCAATTGGGGGGGAAGTGTTTCAAAACAAACTGCAGCTATGGACTTCATCACACAAGCCTTAAGTCGCCTGTGACCACTGTCCTTGCATAGGGTCACGGTCTACCGCACGACAAAGAGGCAGGGCTTACTCCGTGGGCCTGGACCACAGACCCTCTACCACGGCCTCTGGAGACCTCGAGGACCCCTCTATGTGCACAGGTAAGCAGCTGGTCACAGCGTCACCCCTGCAAAGCCACCATGTCAATTTTCTGTGACATCCTGTTTTGAGACAGGAACCCAGAACCTAATGGTTTTGCCTCAGTTCTTGAGCCAAATCATACATGATGGAAAGCTGAGGCTGGATTGAGATCCTCTCATAAGGAGGGGCATCAGATAAGGCTCATCCATTTGGTGAGCCAACTAGGGTTTGAGCACGACCCTCAAGCCTGTACTCCTTCCAGACAGGGACGACACACCTGCCTCCCCCTGCAGCCTGGCATCTTGGGACAGCAGTGAGTAATGACCAGCCATCTTTCTTGTGTTTCCTGCTGGTCCTCTCTTTGGGGCATCTTCCCACATTCCTATGGTGATCCCAGATGACTTCAAGACTGAAACCAGTTCATAAGCCAAAAAGACCCACACGTCAGGGGGCTGCTTTGCTCTTCTTTGACTTACCCCTGTCCCTCTCCTTCCCACAGGTACCGGGGGTACCTGGAACCCTGCCAGCCCCTCAGCTGTGTCCACACGTTCTCAGCGCTCGATGGAGAGCTGGTCCGTTGAGAGCTTCTTCGGGTCCAGGTGAGGAAGTTTGCTAGTCCAAACCTTTCCTGTGTCACTTTTAACAGTAAAGCACGAACCACAGGGTCCAGATCTACTATCCCAGAGAGCGTAATCGTCCCGTAGGTTTACCTTGGGTCGGCTCCGGACCACCGAATCGACGAGCAAACAGATGCAGACCAAGCCCCACTGCCCGTCTGCGGAGACGGAGAACCAGCCGCATTCGGACAACAGGGATTACATGTCGCTGGTAAACCTGCCCATGCCAAAAACCTGCCCGTCAATGAACGCTCACCAATACTCAGTATACAAATGCCATTGGGGTAGATGGGGCAGGAATGCTCACGACCCAAATGTACCGCGCACACAGATTTGGCTGCAGCTAGCTTCTGGGGCCTTCCTGCTGACGGAGCAGTACTCTGAGTGCGTCCAGATCCCCCTGGATCGCCTGAAGAGGGCCTCCCCTTACACCTGCCACCGAAGCAGCCTGAGTCCCCCCTTCCGCTGCTCCTTCCCCAGCACCAGCACGACCACCAGCTCCAAGCCCCTCCGGGGCCTCAGCCATGCAGTCAGTGCCGACTCGAGCATTCCGGCTCTGCGGCCGAGGGCCAGGCGCTACCGCAGCAGCGAGCCCACAAACCTCATCTTGAATCCAAAGACCTTGGGAGAGGCCACCCCAGACCTATTCGGGGGTGTGATGCAGGCAGACAGCGGAAGGGGCTCAGAGACTGATGTATGCGAGGGGTTTCTCCTGGAGCCCCCGGACCAGTCTGACGACCAGCAGGACCTAGAGGGCTCAAGTTGGGCCACGGCTGTGGCCCTGGCGTGGCTGGAGCATCGCTACGCCGGCTTCTTTATAGAGTGGGAACTGGTGGCCGCAAAAGCAGACTTCTGGCTGAGGAGTCAGCGGCTGCCTGAGGGTGTAGATCTGGCTGGCCTGAAGGGGGCAGCGCGCCAGCTCTTCCTGCTCATACGCCACTGGGACGAGAATATAAAGCTCAACATGCTGTGCTACAACCCCGACAGCATGTGAAGCCCCGTGTGCAGCGACACCTGTATGGTCATCTGAGAGGTGTCTCTCTTCACATGGCTGCTTGCCCCCATTCACATGAATGACGAATTAATAAAAAATTAAAATAAAGAATCCTTATTTTTCAGGCATGTTTAGAGGTCAAAACCTCTAAAACCTAGGTTTACCCACTTGGGTTGGTGCAATCTCAGGTTATCCAACTGATAGTTCATTTTCGGAAGTAATTTTCTTTACACGCACACTCGGGTCCCTCCATTTAACCTACACGTTTTTTGGACCATACAAGCTCCACACACACAACCCCAGCAGAGACTTGAACCCTGGTCCCAGAGGTGTGAGACAACAGTGCTAACCACTGTGGCACCAGGCCATTGTTTAAATAAATCAAACTAAAACTCTGCAATAAAAATGCTATTTTAAAAAAAAAAGTCAAATAGGTACGAAGTAAGGTATTTTTAAAGTAACACCTTTTAACTTTCGTCACAAATTCAAGTTTCACCTATTCTCATGTAGTGTTTCATCTGGTCTTTTATAATTAAAAAAAAAAAAAAGAAAAACCTGAAGAAATAGCCATGACATCACAGGGAGAAGATGCAAACTCCACACCCACAGAACCCTGATCCCAGAGGTCTGAAGCAATGGTGCTAACCACTGGCACCCATCTTTGGTTCACTTATATTAAAAATATGCCAAATAGGCGTTTCAAAAATTCCCGCAACAACGTAATAAGAATATTTAAATAATGCCTCGTCGTTCTTAACTGTTGTCACCAATTTGAGTTTCACATTCTCCATATATTTACACGGTGTTTCATTTGGTCAAATTTTATTAACATCAGACTCACCTGCATACAGAGTATAGCTTATGAACATATGGCCGTAGATGACAAATTAAATGCCAGATTCAGCAGACAGATTGTTTCTCCATTTTCACACCAACCACAGACTCTACTGGACGCCGATTTTATTATATTTACAGCAACGATTCTCAAAACTGCATAGATTAATTTAAAAACGCATTACTTAAACTTCCATGTGATTGTACATTGGCAACTCACAGTCTATTACCATCAGTGCCATTTTGTTCAGGAATGACGAGGGTTTGTCCTGCTCTGAGCATCACTGTCACGCAGTTCCCTGCCCCCTACGACGCAAGTGCAGCACTATAAGCTCACAAAAAGCAAATCCATTAAGTCACTGACCTGTACCTGACAGAAGCCCCAAAAATGACAAGGTACCCGTTACCCAGCGCAGATGGTTAACACGATTCATGAAAAACAGAGGACCAGGCTTGCATTACTGTTGTACTAAATTAATTAAACAGACAAACCATGTAAACATCCAAATAAAATAACATTCATTCTTAAACCACCACACAAAATACTTCCTTTTATTGGCCGGCTTCAAGAGTCAGTTTGTAAAACCTGAGAACTTCCTGTCATCCTGTCTTCTTGTCTCTGTGACCAGTGGTTCCCTGGGTACCAGTATGACTATTGGCAGGAAGTGGACGCCGTTTACGCCAGCCCCCATAAGATACATTGGGGGGTGGAGGTTTGGGGGGGGGCAGAGGCTGCTTCACCCTCATTGATGCTTAAGAATGAAAACCACACCACCAGTCGGCTCTTGTCTCACCACGCAGGAAGAGCAAATGCAGGTCCCTGCTCAGGGCCTTTTGGGCTTGTCCCCACCCTCCTGAGGTGCCAACCACAGGGACAGCAAGATGACAAGGTGACACACGTGGAGGGCAGCTGAGCTGTACACTGTGGATGGATATGTGTTCCAGCATAGCTCGATCAGCCCCAGGATCAGAACCCTGGCAAGACAGAGGTAACAGTCAGAACAAGGCAACCTTGAGTTCCCCTGAATGGAAACCAGTTTTGGCGGGGGGGGGGGGGGACAACTACCTAAGCAGGTGGGCCAGCTTCTTCACCCCTCCACTCCACAGTAGGTAGGGCAGGGTGTGGAAATACCACACGTAGAACTGATAGTGCAGCGAGCGGCTGAAGCACATGCCGATGAAGTTGGACGTGAACAGGATGCTGATTATCTGTGATTGGCTGTTAAGGTCACGTGGTACACTGCATCCAGTTATGCAGCTAGAAAATCAACCACAAGGCTGCTGATAATGAGGCACTCTACCACAAGTGTCAAGAAGCAGGATATGGTCAGGACTCAGCTTCTGAGGCTGTGTCCTCTTGGACGGGTCCTTCAGCAGCGCCATGATGCTCTCTCCAGGCCTGAAAAAGCAGTGGATGGATTAGTTTTACCATTCAAGGGTTTGGGGCTGTTTAGGTTTAGGGGGTTGCCTTTAGATTTCCAGCCGCAGTACCTTTTCCACCTGAGGAGTGCAAACAGCACCAGGGTCAGCAGGTGCGCCCCCAGCAGGCTGAGGTGGAAATAGCGGCTCAGGAAGATCCCCTCTGGGAGGAAGCGCCAGTTGACGGTCCACCTAAAGAGGAATTGGCGTCCCAAGTCGAAGGCGCGGCTGATGTAGCCCACAGGGTTCGCAAGGAGGAACGGCAGGCCGAGCAGCAACTGCGGGGCACAAAGGCCACCTTAAGCCCAGGCTCCTCATCACTCCTAACCCTAAGACACCGAGTCATTGTCTGCAAGCTGCCAGAGCCCAGAAGGGTCTGCTACTGCATCTTTGTATCAACCTGAACTGCTCCAATACATTGCTTTGATTTTATAAATTAGGAACTGTTGCTTTCAGACAAGTTTCAGCTACAAAACAGTACTTTAAACACACAACAGTAATAAACCACCAACAGTAGTACAGTGATATCTCAGTTCTTGAACTTAATCGGTTCTGGACTCCGGATCGAATCCTAAAAAGTTTGAGTTCTGAATGAATTTCTCCCATAAGAAATATGGAAAAGCAATTTGTTCCGGGCACCAAAAAATTACACCTAAATGTTTTTTTTTTTTTTAAGCATTTAAACACAAAATGAACAGGATAAAACAAGAATAGCATTTTTTTTTTCTTAATGGCTTCCAAAACAGTAAAGATCTTATCCCAACATTACCCCTGTCCTGCCCTGATCGCCTGCTCCTTCCGTGTGCCACGCCCCCTCATTAACCTCGTGTGGAATCCCCATGTGATCAGCTGTTTCTGGTTGTTGTCATTAGTCCTCTGTATTAAGTCCACGTTTCAGTTTGTTTCCCCAGTCTGGTCATTGGGTGCGTTCGACTTGCTTACAGTGCTGGTTTAAAGCAACGCATTCTGATCCTGACGCAATGCATTATGGTTAGCTGCATTGCGACCTCTCACCCGGCTGCACAAACTGGAACCACTTCCGTGACCACGCACCTTTGCCCTTATTGGCTGAAGAGTTTAATTACACGCATGACGTTTGTATCCCAGGCAGCTCCGATGTGTAATCTGCTATTTCTCCGGAATAACACGTAAAGCAGTGAGAACTAGTTTTCAGTTAAGTTACCTGGTAAAATAAAGTTTAAATAAATTACATAAATGCTCTAATAGTATATGTAAGTTAGTGGTTTATTTATTGTTAGTTACTGTAATGTTGCGCTGCTTTATCTGGTTAATCGTCCAGTCTGTGAAGAAGTCAAGTAAGTCATTCAAGTAAGAATTGCATTGTAGTATGAGTCATTTCCTGGCACCTACAATTTACATTTGGTCAGTGTTCACGGTTCGACTTCTGATATTCAGGTTGAGTTCTACGTCAAACTGGTTTGTTCGATTTTCAAGAAATTCGAGAACTGAGGTACCACTGTATTAAAAGGTGTGCTTTTAGATTATGATTTATTTAAGCACTAAGGAAACAAAAGTCTGTTGGTGTAATTCCTAGACACAACAATGTGCAATATATTTCAAATGAAAATGTTTAACAAGCTAACACGTGATCACATGGTGGATGTAAGGTTACAAGTAGGTCACCTGTATAGTGGCACAGAGGCTCAGTCGGGGAAGGGTCCCCTGCCAGCCAAACTCCCAGAGGAGAAGGAAGAGGAGTCCCGGAGCGAAGAGGAGCACGTTCATCTTCACCGACACAGCCAGACTGCAGGTGGGGCCAAGAGGGTGGTCATGTGACGCACACATGCAGAACCTGTCATGTGACCAGACCATGGCAACAAAAAGGCAAGGCCGAAGTTTCAATGGGAGTGGGACTATGGTGCCACTGACACCCAGACTCACCTGTAGATAGCGCAGCCCATGGTCCAGTGACCTTCCAGGAAGAGGTTGGTGGCACCAAACAGCAGCATCATGGCCACCGGGTCATTGAAGAGCCGCAAAACGTATATAGAGTGGATGCGGTAGGAGGCACAGCACACGAAGAAGAAGACGTAGGGAGGCACCTGGATCCAACCACCAAAGACCAGTGACTAAAGCACAGCCACCAAAATGCACGAAACCACTATCCAGGCTTAATCAGAATACATTTTGGATTAAAAAGCAGGTCCCAGAAGGGAAATGCTGTTGTACTATTTAAAATGATTACCCTAAATGGCATCTCCAGTCACATGCAGCTGCTTTGCTGGAAAAAAGTGTATATTTCTCTGCCAGACATGGTGCCATGCTCACCCTCTGGGTTCGGTGGTATATACGGAAGACCAGCAGCAAAGTGACTAAGTAAAAAGCAGCAAACAGGTACTGCCCCATCCGGATATTCAGCCCGTGGCCAGTTATGTAGTACAGAGCCATGAAGACGTATACAAACCCAGCTGGGTACCTGTGCGCAAAAATACAAACGGGAGATTATAGACAAACAGCCACCGTTAAGACTGGTCAGAGGTACAATGCTCTTCGGCTGGCACTCACACCAAAGGGCCGGTGCCTCCTTTAAGTAGGGTATAGTCGTAGGTGCCATTGATGACTCCTTCCACCTCTTCCATGTACGCTTTCCAGTCGATCTCTGTGTCTGACAGAAGATACGCGAACGAATGACTTCATTAGCTCAGATCGAGCAGTTATCGCTCGCTCCAAAAACGCATTTACATAATGACTTCTTACGTTCAACAACCGAACTACAAATGCACGCAGGACTAGAGATAAAATGGCAAAACACAGACCAGTGTCCTGACTTGAAAGCGCGGCTCTTTACATCAATGATACCTCCGAAAAACAGGTCCGAGAGACCACACGTAACTTTTAACTTGAGGTGCAGACAGTTATTTCAATTTGCCGCAATTTTAAACTAAGTAGCAGAGGACTGACAACCCGCGGCAAACACGCCTGTTATTAAATGCGCACAGCCAGAAAGTCCGTTTCACCTATCACCAATTAATAATAGTGACGTTATCTACGTTAACTTACACGCGACTTTTTGAATCACCCATATGTTGATACCGATTTCGAAAAGCCAAAGCACCGCAGTCACCAGAAACGTATACTCCGCTTTGAATACGACCATATGCTTCTCCTGCCAAAGAGTGCGCAGCGTGCCCCACACCCGAGACGGCGGACCGACAGACTTCTTTCTCCCACCCGATGCCATTACTACCTAAGCACACAGGCCGTGACACGTGTGACTAACAAGCCGATCACATGACCAGGGATAACCACCGAATGACCTTTCATCTTCCGGCCGAGAGCAGCACTTCCGGGGGAGAGAATGTCACCCGAAGCTTTTTAAAGAAGTAATTACCAAGAAACACACAGATAATGTACCATCGGCATTAGCGATATGAATTAAGATTTAGATTTATAAAATGCGTTCTAAAATTGTCCTAGATATTTTAGTCTGAAGATGACCAAAAACCTTAATATCTAGTAGCCGAACTAGTCGCTAGCGTGTTACATTCCTAGAAAATGTCGTTTGTAAGGAAACCTTAACAAAATGCTGCATGAATACTAATCTGTTGCTTTTTTATCTGTTATTGGGTTATATGGAATCTAGGTATTTCCAACCAAGTTAAAATATATAATTTTTTGACATTTTGACATCTACCCAACTATAACTGCTCTCGTTTATTTTCAGCTTGCATACAAAATCTTAGCTAAGCAACGTAAAATAACACAATGTTTTACACAGTGTAACGTAATCCATTTCCATTGCATTGGCACATATGACAGTAATGTGTAATGTTCGATTTTCTGATGTAGAACCGAAATGTACCTTCACTGACCAAGTTTCATGATTTATAATTATGTTACGATTCAAGATTAAGAACGTCCAACTTTCTACAATAAAGCAGGCATTTTGTAGGTGATTCACAGTTTAATTTAAATCCTCGAAGCTTACATGTCGCCGTTTTAAATGACTTTACACACGCGCTCGTAAATATAAATGGTAAAAAAAAATGCAGCTTTAATAAAATAAATCACCATTACAGATCATCCACTAGAGCATTCCTGTAAGCCAGAATTGCAAAACTAACTCTGTCTTGTCTGTTTCCAAGACCCCGGTGTGTGAAGATGAATGACTTTCCGCTGAAAACGGTGGAAGTAGTGTGCCTTGGGACCAGCGTGGCTTTGTCTGGACTCTTCTATTTCCTGTACAGGAAGAAACGGAAAACGGTGAACAGACTCAAGGTTTGTGTTCTGCTTTAGCCGAACTTGAAATCTGCGTAAGAATTAAAACATCATACATTCTTACATAATATAAATCGTGTTGATGTTAAGGAGTATGTGTTCCCGTGTGTGAAAAATTCTGGCTGCTCTTCTGCACTGAGAGCATGTTGCCATGAAACCGATTTGAAACAAACATAAATGGCAGAGATGAGGCCGAACTGGTTTAAACTGTGATTCTGTCTGCATGGCTTCCAGGAAGCACCTCGACTATCTCTGGACAAAAGTCTCGCTAGCATTTTAAATGCCACCCCTGGGAAATGTCTCCAGTATGTAATCATCCAAGGTGAGCAGCCTCTTCCGTGCTCCTGGCCGGCCGCCTCACTGGTCTCTGTCCGGCTTCCCTAAACAGTGTTGCTCCATGTTTGGAATTAACCTCCCTGACCTACCTCTCTCCTTACCGCCCTTCCACTGTGGTGCCCAGGGAGGGTGCAGCCAGTGGGGGAGCCACTCCGCAGTCAGTTCCAGGAGGGCAGCATTGGTGTGGTACAGAAGCTGGTTCTCAGGGAGCACAAACTTGTGTGGAACAGCCTGGCCCGTACATGGTATGGACCGGGCCAAGTACAGTTCTGTCATGTCGATGTTGCTGGTGGTATAGAAATTCACATTCACAGACACTTTTGCCCCAAAGCGACTTACGGTGAGGCAAGTAGCACATTGCAAACATTCATGCTGTCAAGAAGTCAACTAGACATAAGTGCAGCCAGGCTGAGCTTCCAGTGGACACCCAGGTACAAGTGTAAGCAGTTCTGGAGCAAGAGCTCCCCAACAACCACACCACTGCACATAAAGCTATTAACAATGTGAGAACCTAATAAGACTACTGAACAGCCAGTAAGTGCAAAAGCATTCAAAGAATAATCAGGCTAGTATAGGGATTTGTGGAACCGATGGGTCTTTAGTTGATTCATCAAAGTAGAGAGGAAGTCGGATGAGTGGACATTGTTCATTAGCTCATTGCACCATCGGGGAACCACACAAAAGAAGCACTGTTGGTTTGCTTACCAATGGGGGTGAGATGTGACATACCTCTTGAAGAGTCTTTTCACAGATTTTGATGGACCTGTAAGCCAGCACCATGCTGAACTTTAACTTGATGTGAGCAGCATTAGGGTACCAGTGAAGAGATACAAGAAGGGGTATAACAGAAGGTTTAGGTTGACAGAATATCAGAAACGCTGGGCGGATCGTCTCAGTGTATGTTCAGTGTATTTGCTATCTATTCCTTCTAGGTGTTATTGCTGGAGACGTCCTGCAGGATGGTTCTTGTCTCTTATTTACACCTCTTTTTGGGCCATAGGACAGATAGCGAGCGGATCCTGCATCAGCGTGTCAACACGGTGCCCTTTAACCTCGTGGGCTCGGACGAGGCGGCTGTCCGTGTGCTCTGTCCCCTGGAGGCCTCGGGCCTGGACATGGAAATCGTCCATGAGAAGTTCCACCAGGCCAGCTACGGCTTCACGGACGTCATCGGCCAGTACCTGAGTGGGGAGAAGCCCAAGGGCCAGCTGGAGATGGAGGAGATGGTGAAAGTAGGGGCCACGCTGACGGGCGCGGGCGAGCTCTTCCTCGACACGGACTGCACGCTTAAGCTGCGGCCACCCGCGGACGGCTCCGAGTTCTTCCTCACACCGGTCGACTTCGAGACGATGCAGGCAGCGCAGGCGGGCCAGGCGTGGATGTGGCGGGCACTGGGTCTCGTGTGCCTGCTGGCTGGCGTTGCGGTACTCCTCTGGGCCGCCCGGCGCCACTACCACCACCTACAGGCACGGCGGGAGCAGGAGCGTCTGCGGCGGGAGTTTGACGCGCTGGGCGAGGGCGACGCGCTGCCCGACAATGCCTGTGTAATCTGCATGAGCCGGCCGCGCAGTTGCGTGCTGCTGGACTGCGGACATGTCTGCTGCTGTTTCCAGTGCTCCCAGGTCCTGCTGCAGCCCATCTGCCCCATCTGCAGGCAGCACATCCAGAGAGTGGTTCCGCTCTACCAGGCCTGAGCTCCTGAGAGCTCCTATACCACCTATACGTAAGAATGTTAAAGTCTAACATTAAAGAGCTTCCGCCTAACCCAGCTTCCGGATGCCTCTCTGCCTGACTGGGGCCCTAAACTCGCAGCCATAGTCCAAGCTCCCCTGCCCCCAACAGCTGAGCTCAGTTATACACTAAACTAGAATCCCATTCTCCTCTGCTCTCCCCATCACGATGCCCATCAGGGTGGCCGCCAGCCCCCTGCTGGGGAGCCCATTACTCCAGCCTGGTATGGGGTGGTATCCAGCCTGATGTCTGAAGTGCAAATGGAGCCTTTCTTTTTGTTGCGGTGTGATTATCTTCACAGGGGAAATGTGTATTGTCACTGTCACTGTGTGTATTTTCTTAATGCTGCTAATTAGCACCTTAATTTGATCAGCTACTTGTCCATAAATACAGTGTAAATATACTGGCTTCAGACTGTGTGGTCTCCTCCCCCACTCCCATATTACTTTGTGATTTTTAATGTCCTTTAGGTGTGTGTGTTGGGGGGGGGGGGGGTACTCTGTATGCTCGCTGCACTGTCCGCTGATGTGGCAGAACCGGTGGGAATGTACATAGGCCAGGAGCAGAGTCACACATACAAGCCAGGAGAATTTAAAACGCACAGAAGCAGTTATCTGCTTCCAAACAGGAAGTGGTACTGTCAG
>JABFEA020000030.1:288155-301290 GCA_019775915.2 Cyphomyrus plagiostoma | reverse complement strand
CAAGCCCACCTTTTGTAGGTTTTTTTTTTTTTTACCTCATATTTGGGAAAAATTTCTTTTTTTAAAACCCACCCCCCCCCCCCCCCCCCCCAAGGTCAATAGGCTCGTTCACTGTTTGACTCAGCATTAGAATGGCTAACATGCACAATCTAAGCAGGGTTGAATGTGGTGCGATAAACTCTGCGTTACGCATACTGCATCGCAGAAAGAGTCTAGAGTTTACAGAGAATGGTGTAATTAACGAAGAAAAGAAAATCCTGTCATCAGATTATCTGTGAGCAAAAACTCCTTGTTAAGGTCAGAAGAGATATGGCCAAATTTATTAAAGAAAACAGGATAGACTTCAGCAAATCAAGAGCCCAGTCCAGTGGTTCCAGAAACAAAAGGGTCATGATGGTGTTCTCAATGAAGTGGCCACAGACGGTATATTAGCATATTGTGATAGATTAGGTCAGTGTTTCCCAATCCGGTCATTGGGGACCTGCAGACAGTCCACAATTTTGTTCCCTCCCAGCTCCCAGGAGGGAGCACAATGCAGACTGTCTGGCAGAGAGCCGGGAAGGAGTAAAAACACGGACGTCTGTGAATCTCCAAGGACCGGACTGGGAAACACTGGATTAGGTAAACACATCAAGCCCCTCCCCAGTCGACTAACCAATCGGCATTTATCTGATGGTTGCTTTTTAAGCTTCTTATTTTTCAAGATGTGTTGATGATTTTGGTTTGGGGGGGGAAAAAAGACATGAAATGTACAGTGAATCGATTCTGGGAAACTATATTCATGGTAAGAGAACTGATGAACCAGATAAAGGACCCTAATGAGCAGGGAGGAGAGTATGTTGGGAAGGAAAAGCACCTGCCACTCTGAGGGGCCCCGTGAGCTGTGAGCAGATAGGCGGAATGTTCCAGAACACAGTTGTACTACCACACCAGAGAGCCTGGGCAGCCTGGACGTAACACTATTCCATGAGCGGTCTGCTTGCTTCCCTGTTAAGTAACACTGCGTCGCTAAAAGGATTTTTTTCCCTTTTTCAAAATAAAGTGGATTATGGGCATTTGGTACAAGAATACCGGAACTGCCATACCACAGAAAGCCCACAGACACGGCCTTAAAGATGATGAATCTCACACAGTAAGATGAAAAAGATTCTGCCAAAAATAAATACATTAATAAATTCTGTAATTATTTGGATTATCAGCTCCCATATTTATAAAATAAAGTAATGGGTTTAAGAGTCACTATTTTACATTTAAAATGCAGATTGCTTTATAATTTCCATGCCAACATTTGGTTGCTTTGCTGAAAATCATATCCAGGGCATCTGAAATGCACACTGCGGGATGTTTTAATGATGAAAATCAGCTTCACCTCACCTGCTGTGCACTAATTTAATGTATAGATACGACCATACAAAGGCAAAAGGCATATTTACTTGCTGTGATTCACTAAACCTGTTTGGCAAAATGTCTATGAAAATATCCCTCTGAAACTGAATTTAAACCCTGTGATAGAACAGGAGGACTGTACTTTTGCTTATATCTACGCTGTCGGTCGGGCTCACAGGACGCCCCCCTCCTCAGGAGCTCGACACGTGTTCAGATTGACAAATGACAGAATGCTGCCAGTCTAGTTTAATTTCGGAGGATGGGGGCGCCGCTGTCCTGAAACACACCCCCACCACCACCCGGCTACACAAATGCATCACTGTCTACTTCTCTACCACCTCCACAGCAAATCTCCCTTCTCGGATAGCAGGTGACTTGAACGCATACGTAGGCAGTTTGTCTGCATGATAAAAAGACAAAAAACAACTGGGGACAAAAACCGGCCTCATTTGTGAGTGAATCTATTCCCGTCCTACATTTAATTGGCTCGGGATGTCTGCCATTACATGCCTTAAGGATGGGGGGGCTCTGTCTGGGGGGCTTCAAATGAAGTTCACATGGCTTCCACGGCATCCCTGAGTGATTACATTACCTGCGAAGGCATGGCCTGCGCCGTAAATCAGACGCGAGCGGCCTGTCGTGGGCCTCCAAGTCCCCCTCACCCGGCAGCCTTGTTAGTGGCCTTCAGGCACTGCGGAAAGAGGCCTGCCACTTCCTGCCCATGTTTGGTTACCGCACTGACTATTTTATCTGGAGGATACAAAAGCTGCAGAAGCCCCTGCTGGGATTCGAACCTAAAACCTTCTGTGTATTGGCCCACAATACACAATACATGAAAACGAAAAGGAAACCAGACTTTTTATTTTGTACTAAATTTGCAGCAGTCGCATAGTGAAATGTATTTCTTGGTCTATGTCCACGCCTTTGCATCCTCACTGGCACTATGAGCAACAAGAGTGACATTTCACCTCCATGCATCATATATCTGAAGCTGACAGTAAAAGACACTTCGACATATGGGGAAAATCTCTCCCTGTTAAAGACCCCTTAATTGAAAGATTCAGATAGACCATGACTCAAAATGTCTGGCTTACAGAAACAACTACGGTTCACATTGTGGTGGCCAATCTCATCTGTAAAGGACCAGTGTGTGTGCAAGTTTTTGGGATAAACTTTAGGTCAGCTGTGCAAACCCAGGTGTGAGGACTCTTCAGCCAATCAGTCCTCTAGTTATTAACATAATTAAGGAGCTACAGGGGAAACCCACACACACAGCAGCCCCTTCTGGAGCAGATTACCCACCCTGGATCTAAATAATCCCAAGTAGGGCCACTACTTAGCCTGTTTATTCTGTTTGCGTGCTGCTGACTGTATACAGATCCGCAGTGACCTTGGCGAAAGAAGCACAGCTTTCATTCGCGGTTTCATTAAACCCCATCCCACCATCCACTGCATCCCAACCTTACCCCATAATGCAATCTACCTAGACATGAATTCTACATCAGTCAGCAGCTGTCCTCAGCCTGCCCTGGCCTGCAATCCCATGAGAGGGAGAAGTCTGGCAGATTGTGGTCATTATATAACATCACTAATCAAGTTGTGGCACAGCTACTCTCCGGATCTGGACACAGAAACAGTGAGAACGACTTTACTTAGATATGTCTGCCATCCCAGACTGACACATTAAGATGAATAGCAGCAAGGAATAACATTAGTGTAGCAGTGTACTGACAGACATTCACGATCATAAATTACGGGGGGGTTGAACCCCCCCCACACACACACACCGCACCAAATCCGGTTAATACAACCCCTCCCAATAATCATGTCTCCCCCTAAATGGGTGGGGACCTCCCCCACCCCCACCCCTCAACGTTCAAACCAACGTTACGCCCTTGCCTACATTCTATCTCTGTAAAAAGGCCTCTTGCATAACAGGCACCTAGCAGATATACGCGTATATATCTTCCGTTTGCAGCAAGTTTGTAGCTATGTTGAAATACCTTACGTAAAGGGGACGAAAGGGGACGTTTGCGTCAAAATAGCGGGACATAATATGCATGTTCATAAGTAGACGGTGAGTAGAAAACATAGCTGGGCCTTTGATTATCAGTAAAGAAACTGAACAACGATATAGATTCAACAACCAAGCCAGGCGCATACTTGAACGCTAGCCTTGGTGCTGAATATACTTTTACATAATGTTGACGTTATAAGTAGGTTTACATATTTCATGATAATCAACCCTTTCTTTTGCAAAACTGCCCTTACATTGGACATCCATATGAGCAGATAAACCGATCTCGTCCCCAGGGTGAATTATTACAGCCAGCACAGTTTATGGAAATTGTAATTATACTGCTTGGGAATTAATACGAAAACAAATTGACCAGCGCACTTGTGTTTGTACACTTTCAAGGTTAACAGGCGCCAGCTGAGCACGAAACGTATAATAAAAAGCCCCTCGGGGGAGAAGAGCGATGCGGAAAATAATCGACGCCTCAGACGCAGTGATATATACAGCTGAAATGCGCCGTTAATCGTGGCGCCGTGCGGTAGCGAAGGAACGGGCGCACCGGGGAGACTGCGGCAGCCGGGTGTTTCTCACAACGAATCGCTATTAGGATGCAGCGACCGTCCTCTGCTGACGACTGCATCAGCAGTACCGCCGATCTGCTTAAAAGCCTCCGCAAACACACTGTATGGAAATCTTATAACACGGGAAAAACTGCAGAACTCGGCCTGTTAGTATTAGACTGTATTGCAGAAAATGGGTGCCGGTCCGTTGTGCTTATATAAGCATTACGAATATATTACTAGGAGTAACGTTCATGTGCCCTTCATGCACAGGTTGCTCTGACGACTTGCTGTTAAATAAAGTAGCTGTTGCAAAGTACTACAATTCAACTGACTTTTAGGAATCACCAAACGTTAACGGAGTATATAGTCCTGCTAAAAGACGCATATTTTCCAAACTGGAGAACTCATCAATCTAACAGGATTGCTTTGTTGTTTTCAATGTTGTTCATTTTCTTTGAAAAAAAATGAATGAGGGACATGTAGGAATCAACTCTGGGTCGAAGTGAAAGAAGCAGTTATACACATTGGCGAAGAACCTTTTGTTTTATGGTTTTATCTTTCTGTTGTCCTTTTACCGTTTTTACCATCTAATAGTGGACGCGACAGCGAAAAAACAATTCAGACAGCAAACAGGTACTTTCAACTCGTTTTCAGAGCAGGATGATTAAGTTAATGAATCTAAAAATCGTACTCAATTGTATGCGCCAATGCCAGCTTCGTCATCCCACAAACTCTGTAGGTGCTTTACTAAGCATAACATTTCCTTGCAAATTGCAGGATGGTAATATCCTTTTCAGATTAGTTTTATATCTGAAACTGGCTGTCTGACTTCATATGGCTTCTAAAACGATGCGTATCATCCTGATTCCCAGCCTAAGTATGGATTGGTACTGTACTTGTTTTTGTATACTGGAGTTAATAACACAGTTCGCCTGTTGATGTCACTCTTTCTACTCTCCTAAGGTTCTCTCATCCCCTACTTCCAGTCTCCCTCACACACACGCGCGCACACACACAAACTCCAATAACATACTCGGCACCCAGACACACAAACATACACACGCACGCACACACATCACTTTAAACCCGGATGGATGACTTCACTGTTCCGCCTGGGTTTCCTTTATGATCCCGGGATCTCCCATTTTTCTCATCAGACCTCTCTGAACACGCACACGAACGCAACACCCATAAACACGGCTCTCCGCGACATTGTCAAATTGGGTCGTGCGCTCCGGCTGTGCGAAAGAGCTGCTACATTTGCGCTTGAGATCACTTCAAGAGGATCATCTGAGAAGTGCAATTATTCGCGGAAGTCCATCTACTATTGACCATTGGCACCGCTTTCATCCGTTTTTTTTTACCTTTTCGGAAGAGGCTCCCTGTCAGTGCCATAATGTCCGAGGTCCTGCCATACAACGAGGGGAAAATGAGCGGATACGGAGCGGATAGCGAAGTCAGTCAAATGTCTTTCAGCTGCGGACTGCAAGACACCAACTCTTTTTTCGGGGCATCGCAGGGAAAAAGACCTCCCAAACTGGGACAGATTGGCAGAGCTAAACGAGGTAAGCAATAGGGTATCAAACTCTCGTAGTTGCAAAATACCTCTAGACAAAGGTTGCGCACGTGTTAATAGGTGACAACAACGATGATCCCGCCAAATACATGCTGCAAGGTGCGTAAATATGAAAACAAGAACGAATAGTGCGTGTGACATATAGACCTTATGTCTCTTGAATACCGAGTGTCAACACATACTGCAATGCAAGATATGAACCTCCTATTTTTGGACTTGTAGCATATTCAGTAAAGATAAAAGACAGATATATAAAGAAGAACAAAATGCAATTGTGCGTAACTGAATAATAGGTCGCATTAAGTGCGTTTAGATGATTTTCGCGTCCTTCGTATATGACATTGTTTGGGTTAACGCTTCGGAAATCCACTTTTAATATTTTAGACAAATTGGAAGAAATATTAGCCCCTTCTTAGTATATCGTCAGAACATTGTTCACTAAACTGAACTTACATTTTGACTATTAAACGAAAGCACCAAACAGTTATTATTAAACTGCTAATTAGATACGCATAAAAATCTAATTTTCTCAGAAATAACCCACACCCTTTCGCATTTCCGAATTTTCACTTGCTTAATTTTAAGATGCCAGATGTTAAAATACGATTTTGTGAAATTGGCTGTTTCGATTGTCTTCGGCAACATGCATTAGACGTATGCATCATTTCAATTCAAGCGAATGCATTTAGAACAGCTGTTTGTCGTAGAAAAAAAACGGTGAGAAAAACAGCAGAGATGTGGAAAATATGCTGTTGTTTGTGTTAAGTTAGAAATTATTGCATGCCAGAAAATAAAACCATATTTCCCCCTTTCTTCCTCTATAGTGGTTATTGAAGACGACCGAATAGACGAGGTTCTGAAGGGAATGACAGACAAATCATCACCCGGCGTTTAAACGGGAACGATGCCTTGCAGACTTTTTATTTTAATCACCGATTTGAAGCACCTGTCGGACGTGCATGTGATCAAGGATTGTATAGGAGAAACGAAGGCACGAAGCGATGACGATGACGGGGAATTGAAGGAGAAAGGGAAAGATGACAACGGAAGACCGAGATTTATTTTGGGGTTGCTGGCAATTCTCCAAACGAAACCCGATTTAAACCACTGCTGAGCAGCACGATACCGTGACGGCATCACCGCAGCTCCGTTTCTCCACCTTAGCCGATTTCTACGATGGATAATGAACTTGCCATTATTTCATGACCACCGTCTGCCAAAACGCGCTGTAAGCAACAAAAAAGGAAGAAAACAAGAAAACAACAACAGCAGCAACATCTGGAAGCGAAATGTCGCCCGAAGCTCTATTTCTATATTTGTACAGAACTTCAGTTTGAAGACCATCTTCTCCCGAGATAAAGCTTTATGTTGAAAACACAGTCGGCAAAACAGCATTCAAACGAGCTGTTTCATTCAGTACTACCCACACGTAGAATGCATTCCGATTGCTTGCTAGAGAGGTCTTTAAAATAGCCTAGACCAACCGGACAATGAAGACCCAAACGATGAGACTCGGTGTATGTATTAATGGAGTAATCAACATAAGGGTATTTCATTGTATTAGCTCACCCCTTTCTTTTCAATTTTGCCCGTCACAAACATGCTGAGAAATATATATGCGTAGAAAAAGATTGTACTATTTAGTCCCCCCAGACACTATGATGATGCAGGTCGGCTCTTAATTTACTGACACCTGCGCTTATCAGTTTCACACCTCGCGTTCAAAAATATCGAAAGATTTCTGGACGCCAGCAGGGATGGTTAAACACAAATACATGAAAACATTTAAAAAGACTGACGGGAATAATTTGAATTATTATTATTATTTATTTCGATTTTGCGATTATGTTTTTGTCTTACATAAATAAAAGTCGACTTTTTTTTCCCTCCATCCTTTTTTTGCATGAACTTTCTCTCAGGTGCCAACACAGGCACCAGCACCATTCTTACCCTGGCACGATTCTTTTTAACAAAATTCATATTTGTATTTTTATATCTACCTATTTGTTATTTAAACTGATACGCTCGTCTAACGTCTTACAATTCACCAACAAAAAAGTTTGTACTTTGGAGAGGATATTCTGAGACTACCGAAGAATCTATGAGGTTTTGTCTGTCTCAATCAATATCCAGTGTGGGACGCTGTTTTTTAAAGAAAAAAAGACTTACTGAATGTGTTTCGGGTTTTGCACACATCAATGTTTAACTATTATTGATAAATCGTATAACTGTGACTTGAGCTTCGTTGACGGATTCGTTAGAATTGGCGATTTTAGAGTCTGTTGCGCTGTTTACGAGTATACTCAAATAACGCGCTGTTATTTGACAGATTTTTGGACATTACCGTTACGTTTTTTAATTTAAAATCTTTTGTAACATTCTTTTACAGAAATTGAATATGGTTTGTTGTGCATGAAACCTTAATATTTTCAATAATGAAACGTCATTTTATGAAGCAAAAAAGCGACGAAAACGTCATGACATTCTAAGAATGATTCATTGTATATGATGATGCCATTTTCACTGTATTTGGTGAATTAATAAATGGTGAAATAACAGTTTGTGGGTCGTACTGTTGTATTTATTTATAAACGGCAGTAATAAAAATAAAATCCCAGCAGAACCAACATACAGACTGCATGGGTCATGCAAAGAAGACTACCGCGGTTTTCCTGTCATCGTGGTGCCGTACAAACAAACAAACCAAAAAAATAACAATAATGAGAAATAGCACTAACCATAACGGTGGCCACAAAAGACCTCCCAATAACACATTATTATTATATAGGCCTACTCAAGCCATTCATATGTTCATATTGTGTTACGTCCGCTATATTTGTCGATTAAACCCAAAATAAACGCTTCTGAGAGGCTGAGCGCCGAGCCAGCATTTGCAGCTGGGCTTCGCCATCAAACAAAGCCGTTTTTATTAAGAGGCCCATCTGCTCAAGCTTTGCTCCGGCGTCTTCCGCAGAAACAAACACTCAGATGTGTTTTTTTTGCGCGGAAATGTCAGTGACCGAAAGCGAGGGCTCGTTTCTAGTGGGCGAACATGGTTGCTGGATAGGATCGGATAACGATTCTAGAAAGTGGTAGACAAACCCAATCGAGTTGCCATTTGCAATGTTGATATTCCCATAACCTCGTTATAAAGGCTCGATACAGCACAACGAGGCAATGATTTCAAGTAGCCTATCCGTGCTTAATATACGTCTCATTTCAGAAACGCAGTTTTAATCTGGATCCCCGCACCTGAGCAATGACCCCTGGGAGAGTATGAAGTGCATTCACAGCTCGAGTTAAACACTTTCATAGCTACTTCGACACACAGTATAAAGCGCTGAGTTTTAGCACACCGAGCTCGTATTCGTCACAGGCTGTTTCCTGGCTGAAAAGACGGGATGACTCGCCTCATTTTGCTGTGAGATTCCAGTTTGCTCTCTGGTGCAGACGCGGACCGTGCAGAAATGCGAGCACATAGGAAAGATGATGTGCTGGGTTGCATGAAAGCAGATAAGCAGGCTTGCTTAGACGACAAATTTGAAAATAACCGTGAAGCATTTTAATACTTGCCAGGAACTACTGGTTTTGTTAGGTTCGAAAAAGTACAGCTTCACTGAAATATATGTAGACAGACATACAGATAGATAATTTTATATTATTTCAGAAAGTTATGACAAAACACTGGAATCAGATGGCAGTGAATGTGCTCATCATGTATTCATTGGGTTGAGGAGTTGCAGTAAGTGCAGTCGTGTGTCAGAACTCCCCTGAAATATCACCCATCCTTTTATTACGACGCTACGAGCATTATATACTTACTTGGGGTTTAATTTAGCCAACTGTCCTTCTAAAGAACAAAAGGTGTGTGTGTGTATTTTCAAGTGCCGACAACACGGCCTGACGCAGGAAGACAGACAAGGTCCACAGCAGAGACCATGAGCAGTCGCTTCACAGTGAGACATGCTCAAAAAAACAAATAAAAAAGGAAGAAAATAAAGCCACATATTACATAAAAGGCACAAAAAGCGACCAGAGAGAGGGAGAGATAATACCAGGAACTCTTTCAGAGGAATGGGCAAATTCTTGCTTGGGGTGAACTTTAACCCTCTAAAGACTAAGCTGACACATCAGACCTCCTACATTCAGTGTCCTGAAGTTTAATTACGGGGGGTAAGTGAGAGAGTTTGGTTCCAAGCCTTGAACCTGCCCTTGGTATTGGAAGGGGGGGGGGGGCGTTGTTGGGTGAGTCTGACTGCCAGGCTGATTGGCTGCAGAGGGCCGCGTGTAAAGCTGACTCAGTACAAGGTCGTGACATTACAGCCCGTGGAGAGCCTAAAGGTCATGACCTTGGGCGCTCTGTCCCGTCGCACCCATGGCCTCAGGAGGTTGCCCCCTCCCCCCTGTGACGGCAGGCCTCCATGCCATCCCGGGAAGCGTGGCAGGACGCCAGCACTGAGACAGCTGCTGCTTCTCGCTGATCTGCCAGTGACCGGGGTTGCATAACATCTGACGGCTATCCATGCCTCCCCACCCATCCTGCGCAGGCTGAACAAACGCCAGTCTCTTCCCCGTGGGCATGTCGATAAACCCAGTGTGAGTCGCGGCTGTCTGCCGTCCCCAGGGGGGCTGGGAGGGGGTAGGACGGGATGGGCAGGTGTTAATCCAGGGACGTCAAGTGGAAGGGCACTTAAAACCACACGCCTTTGATGGCACAGCCCTAAAGAGGTATCACGTGAAGGCGCCGGGGTTCAAAGGTCAAGTGTTTTCAGCCAATGAGGGCGCAGACACTCCCAAACGCTGACGTCCTGCCGACAGAGCGAGCCAGTGGCTGCATTGCCCCAAGACAAAGTGGAAAATGGAGCCGCCCGTCATGTCCACAGCAAAGCAACGGTCCTTAAAACAGCTCCACCGGTAAAGGGCACGACAAATTTATATATAGTACTTTCTTTAATCATTTGGAAAGTGAATGTCTTTAAGTTAAAGCGCAGAAAGAAGTGAGAATAAATAGTCAGTGAGGTCCTTTCATTTGCATTGACGGGGGGGTGAGGCTGAACTTTATGAAACCTCACTGGCAAATCTGAGCTGCGCTTTGTGGCCGATCTGAAGAAGCCACAGGCCTCTAAGGAGAATGTGACAGCCAATCTCAAAACAGCCACAACTTCAGGCATTTTTATATCCTGTCAGGTATGTAGCTCTACTTTCTGCAAATTCACTCATGTACTGGGCTCCCTATGCCATCTGATGCTTGATGTTTAATCAAGCAGTTGGGACAAACACTTCCCTTAAAGATTCAAGAGCAACTGCACTTCCCGGCAAACAAACAAACAAACACACAGTTTATTAATTGCAGCTCCTTAACAGCGATGCCCCCTGCTGACACACAATGGGACGTACAGGCTTTTAGGTGCAAAGTGTGAATGCAGCGCTATTCCAAACAGGGACCCCTAATGCTTACATTCACACTATTCTAGTGTCAGTCAGCGCATCGCTGAGAAATCAGACGGGTAAAATTAAACAGGCTCGTTGAGCTGCTAGGGTGGGTCTGGGAATCTGAACCCCAGACCGCGGGAATCTCCCTGCCCCGTGGAACACAATCTGTGGGCGAAGCGGGCGTGCCTGGGGCTAGCCTCCAACATCGGGGGGGGCGTGTGCGTCCTCACCTCGGGACGCAGGTGTCCTCTAAATGCCTTATGTGAGTCACATACTGCAGCGTAAGCGCCCTGGCAGAATCATGGCAGGAGCCGGCATTGGCAGTCAGCAAAAACAGCAGCGGTGCGGAGAGAGGGCCGGCAATGGAGCAGACAGGCGGGTGAGCGAGAGAGAGGGCAGGTGGGCAAGAGAGTGGCGGGTGGGCAGGAGAGAGAACAGACAGGTGAGCGAGAGAGAGGGCAGGTAGGCAAGAGACCAAGCAGGCGGGAAAGAGGGCAGGCGGGCGGGCAAAGGAGCGGACAGGCGGAAGAGAGAGCGGACGGGTGAATGGAGGGGGGTCAAGCAGGAGAGGGGGCAGGTGGGCAAGTCAGCGGGCAGGAGAGAGGGCAAGAAGGCAGGATGATGGGAAAGCAGGAGAGCAAGAAAGTTGAGTGAGTGAGCAGAGAGAGACAGAAGCGGGGTTAGGAAGTCTGCTGGGTGGCTCCTTCGGGTGGCTGCACACAAATCCATCAGCACTCCCTGGATGCCTTGATCAAAGCCTGGATTTCCAGGTTATTCACGAATCCCAGCACTTCTCATTTCAAGACCACTAGCCTTTGTTCTTTTCGGAGGAAAAAAACCCCATTAAAAACACTTCTTTGGAATGTTTACCACAGTTTACTGATCAATAATCCACTTCTCTTTCCCTGGGCCAAATAATTTTTGGCAAATAATTTTCGGACTGCGAGGAGGAGCGAGTCACAAAAATCACACACCTTTTATTCGGCCGTAAAAATAGACTGTAATTACATTTCAGCAGATTATTAAAAATAAATGATTTCGGCCTTATTAATGACCCCACTGAATCTATATTTAAACAGCAGTGAGCCCTAAGCCTTGCTGCAGTGTTTCCTTGAGAAACGCAGACATCTCCTCGCGGGTCCCAAGGGGCCCTCATCGCATTTTCCTGATATCCAGCATTTTATCTCTCAGTGTCAGATTTTTGACTTTGATTCCTGTGAGGCAGCAAAAGAAAAAAAAAAAAAAAGGCAGAAAGATTTGCAGAATCTAAAAAAAGGACTGAAATAAAAACAGAAAAAGGCCGTCCGGTCGCCATTTAAACGTATAAAACGGCATATAAAATCTTAAAAATGTCTACAAGGTACAAACATATCTGAAAACTTGACTGGTAAATTAATTCTGATCATTCAGCAGTCACGTGTGTTACAATGCTGGCAGACTCCCTGTGAGGCTTTGGCATGGCATTTGGGGGTGGGGGGAGCTTGGCTTAAAGACAGATTTTGCTCAGGTAGTCCTCTGAATCAGGCTCCTCCGGGGGCACCACGGCCTGGGGGTCCTCGCTCTCCAGCAGCCTCTTCTCCAGGGCCTGGTCCTCCGGGCTGAGTGCCTCGCCCTTGGTCATGACGTAGAAGAAGTACTGGAAGCCGTCGCCGTAGCTACGCTGCACCACGGACCAGTCGTACTCGCGCCGCGCCAGGATCCGCCTCCGGAAGTGTGGCTGGGCGAAGGTGATGGAGATAAAACGTCCGGCGGGTCTCAGCAGCCGGCTTGCCTACGAGGGAGGCAACGGTGCAAACATCAGGCGGCCCATCGAATCGGGGAGCGTAACACGATGTAACCTGATGTAATGCGATGCAAGGGGTCTGAACGCATGAGTCACATGACAGCCTCATTTAGACAGCCTAAACAGCGTAAAGCGGAGTCTTATCGTCCAGCTGTATAAATACGGGTTGGGTCCTGTTGGAGAAATACTTCAGTTTAAGCAGCTCACTGTGAAAGCAAGGCTGAGGCACCCAGCTCCGGATCACAGGGATGCAGAGAGCAGAGGAGGACCAGGAGGAGACCGTGTGAAGAGCCTGGCTCACTCCCGCTGGGAATGTTTGTCCACAGGCCGACTCCTCTGACCTGATTACTGGCTGCAGAGGGACGGGGGGTGGGGGG